>JABAKD010000025.1:1963652-2296152 GCA_012845835.1 Undaria pinnatifida
TGATAAACACAACAAAAAACGTGTGTTTGCGAAGCTGTTTCGACGCATGGTACCATAGAGGCGCGCACCATTTTTTTTCTGAGGGGCTGCTCGGTCGAGGAGCTTCATACCCCTCCCAAAATTCCAAGGCTAGCCTACAAGTACATGCAATAGGGGATATACACTACCGGACTTGAGCCCCCCGCACGAGTTAACTCTATGCCTGACCAATTGTACAGCAGGGGAGTTATTAATGTTGTTTTACCCCCTTTTGGGCACTTTTTTTTCACTGACTTGGTGTTACTCGCGCGAGTGACCCCCGTTGTCCCTTGCGGTGAGAGTGTTTCTTTCGTGCCCTGCTTAAAACATTCTCGATGTTAGTGCGAAAACGGATGGTTAGCTACGCTGCAACAAAAAAAAATCGCCGAACGTGTCTTTGTCGGAGGTGAGGTGCAGAGCCACTCGCGCGAGTATGATATGGTATGATATGGTATGGTATGGTATGATATGATATGATATGATATGATATGATATGATATGGTATGATATGATATGGTATGGTATGATATGGTATGGCATGATATGATATGGTATGATATGGTACTGTTAAATTAAAGGAGGGGGACACAGAGTGCCCCCTGCAGGTCTGCCAATTGGGCAGGTCTTCGGAGAGTACTCACTTTCGTTCCTTCGTAGAGATGTAGCTTTATTCGTTTCCACCAGAGCCCGGGATAGCTTCTGAGATCGGAGGCGCGTGCCTCCGATCTAATTCCTAACTTCCCCGAATATAAACCGCCAACCTTATCATACGAAACCCATCCAAATGATCTCAAATTCGGATACCTACAGGCCTTTCGAGGCCGTATCTTAACACTAGCCCACCCTGATGAGTCGCATATGCAGAAATATGGGAGACTCGGGGAAACTCCGGTTCTACGAACTAGACCATGAGTCGAAGATGCGGCTCCTCAATCCCCACTCCCACACCTCTAACCGTCTGGCTATGGAGCCAGGAACACGCGAAGAAAAGCAGTAGAAAGAAAAGCAGACCCTACAGCAAGGCAATAGTCACCCATCAAAAACCTGCCGCATGCCGCCGGTGTGGCGGGGGGGGCAGAAAAGGCTCTAGAACCTGCCGCATGCCGCGGGTGTGGCGGGGGGGGCAGGAAAGGCTCTACGGTAAACCAATCACAGAAAAGGTACTATGGCGAGGCGAGCCCTCGTCGATATGGAGGGGAACACAGGCGCTAACACAAGGGAGAAGTCATGCGAAAAACCTCCCGCGGGCCATCGGCAAGGCGGGGGGTTAGACGAGGAAACGACTAATACCCGGGATGGAAGGTGTCAACACCTACAGCCCCGCTAGGGGAGGAAGTGTTTAGACAAAAAAAAATCAGAACAAATACAACACACAAAACATATAAGATGACACACAGACCCGTACACTGGTCGCCCCCCGGCTCTGGGCTGAGGAGGGCGTCGGCAGGGCGAATTTGAACTATGACAAAAAGGCGACAGCCCTGCGCCTCAGATAGTGGCGTTTTACCCGAACCCTGACCCGGCACTGAACAGGGGGTTCGGCAGGACAGAAAAAAAATGGAAAGAACCGCCCCAAAACTCGACAAAGACCCTCAGGACACTACGAACGACCCAAAGACAAAGACGCAAAACTCATACCTCAAAAAAATGAAGAACTATCGAGAAGCGGTGGTGGCTTGGAAGTCAACTGGCCACGGCCGCGCCTCGAGATTCGTCTACGTTACGTTGGATTCCCCGAGGAAACGCACTGGCGATGTGAACTTGCAAGCACCAAGAGCCTCGTACGGCTCCCGTTGAAGTCGTGTAGCGCGCCGGGGGAAGAGGGAGTTTAATCGGTCCCGGGTCGTCCAGAAAGCGGACCAGGTATACCTTGTCCTCGGTAGTGCTCGCGCTGATTTTTCCTAGCCATCATAAACCATCGTCTCCCTTGTAGCAAAAGTGGGCTCCCTTAGGGAGTACTGTGTCGTGGTAGCGACGGAGCCAATCGGCGCGGGGAACACAGGCGTAGCCCGGCGCTAGGAAACGTTCCCCGTTGTTGCGGGAGAGCTCACGCTGTGCCGCACAGTATGATATGGTATGGTATGGTATGATATGGTATGATATGGTATGATATGGTATGATATGGTATGATGTGATATGGCATGATATGATATGATATGGTATGATATGATATGGTATGATATGGCATGATATGGTATGATATGGTATGATATGGTACGGTATGGTATGATATGATATGATATGGTATGATATGGTATGGTTTATGGTGGAAACCCGGTAGCGAAAGTTAGGGGTACGCCTCTACCGAAGCCTTGATGACTTCACGGACAACAGCACCTTGTGGCTGATCCTGCTGGCGGAGCGAAGCATGCCGCCCCACGGCGTACTCACATCGCAAAGTTAAGACTAAAACAGGGGGGTCACTCTAGCGCGAGCAGGAAAAACAAATAAAAAAAAAATTGACCCTCCACCCCCCCCCAACCGCATCCGTTGGACCAGTCCAGTCAAAAGCTGACTTGGTCTACAGTTAGACGAAAAAAAAAAAACGCGTGCCACGATCGAGTAGGTGCACACCAGTTTCTTTCTTCAAGGTTTCTCAATCTGGGAGCTTAAGACCTCTCTACCAAACACTGATTCGGACAAAGCTAAACCTGCTTTATCGCGGATGAAAAATCCCGTCATGACGGCCTATTAATAGCTACACGACGAGAACCACGACAAAAATAAATGGGGCGTATTGCCGACTATAGTATCAACAAGTTAAGAAGCCCCGTCACTCACAAAACATTTTCGCCAAAAAAAGGTACACCTCTATCGCTCTCTGATGAACAATCCCACGGCCGAGCTACAGCAGCAAGAACACGACGAAAAAAAAAGTACTGCCAAAACAAGCATGAAAAAATGCTTTCGACGATTTTGAAGCAAGGTGGGTTAAGGTGCTCTTCTTATCTTTCAGAAAAACGTTTCAGCCCAGCCAAACGGTGCTACTTGTTATCGTACCTGGTAGCAAGCGCCTTTCGACCGAAAAATCTAACCGGTTTTTCGGCTAGAACAGGATCGCATCCGCAGGCCCATGGAGATTGGGGTGCGTAAAAGGAGGCATATCTTTGGGTCTCTTTTTGCGCACGCCATTGCCCATGGGTCGGCAGATACGACCCTCCCGCGCAAAAACGCGAAAGACGCCTTTTGCGCCCAGCCGAAAGCATGTCTCTCTGTGCCCCCGGTATTTCCATACGTACTGAACATCTTTGAGCAAGCTAATACTGTCAGCGATATAAAAGTGTATTGTTTCCCCCTGATCCCCTGCATTACAGGCACAACGGATCTTGGAAACCTGTTGGGACTTCATTCGCAGGGTTGAGTCCCGCCGACGGCGCCAATTATTAAGGTATTTGGCCCCGAAGCTATCATACCGGGAACATATCAACCACTTACTCTACAGTGTATACCCAATATTGGCAAGCCTTCTATCGGCGGTCTACGCCATAGTATATTCTGTCCGTTGGCGTTCTAGTTCCACCACGTGCGGTAGGCGCGGTGACACTGTGAAAGAACACAACTTGGAGAAATCAACAAGTGCCGCATCTAAAACCTGAACTAAAACAATCGTAAGGGGGGCGGGGGGGGGGGGGGCTAAACAACGAGGAGGCGTTACGCCTAATGCGTGCGCGCAGTTCTCTGGTTGGTTGATGGAAAAAAACGTAGGCACCCTTCCTCGGGCAACCTCGCCGATCTAGACACCGTCTCGCTTTCAGCGCCAGAGGGCAGCACGGCTCAAATCACCACGCATGCAGCGGCATTAGGCTATCATGCCACGTGCGCCACACCAAGTTTGGGGGGGGCACAGCCATTGAGTTGAGCTAGCAGCCAGCTGCTGACAGCTAGCAGCCAGCTGCTGCCTGGTACGTCAGTGGCTATCGCTTGCATCAATCACGCCCCCCCCACTATTAGCTGAAACAAAAAAAAAGCGAAAAAGGAGGACACTTTTCAATGGCACACCGGCAGACAAGTCACTCCTAGTATATCATACGCCCGACGCGCGCGTTTCCAAGCGTTAAAGAACGTCCGTACCGGACCAATATACCAGACTGGGCGGGAATGTAAGGAATATTGGTGTACTGACATCAATATACGAACGGTCTCTATATTTCCGTCGAGAGTGGCACCTGTGGAAATATCTACCGGTCTGGCCACAAATATACTTGTGCCTTATATTTATGCTCAGACTGCTGTTCTTATGAAATTGCGGCCAGTTAGACGTCGAGAACTTTGGAGCAGTTGCTAGGCCAGGTGCAGGCATTTCTTTGGCCCAGCTGCCCAATTTTCGGGCAATTCTTGAATGGCCATTTCCTCGCGTTCCAACGTAACCGTGGCCAGTTATCGGAATCTTGGGCAAAAATACGAGGCCTGTTGCCTGCCGGAGTTTACAACAAATCATGTACCTGGTACTAGTTGCCCGAATTTCCACCCCTTCCTCAACCAAAGCGCACGCCCAAGGCTCGAAGCCAGCAGTAAAAAAAAGTCTGCGAGGCGAGGCGAGGCGAGGCGAGGCGAGGCAAGTTAAGAGATGAAATCAAGCCCCCAGTCCGACACGGGCATAACTCGCTGCAATCTTCGCGCGCCTCTCCTGCGCGGTCTCCTTAGAGGATGATTCCTCTGCATCCCCGCCCCCGTCGGCAACTCCTACAACTCTACGGCCGCCACCGTCTGATTGGGTGTCGCGCAGGAGCGGCCGGGCATCGGCCGCGGCGGCGGTGGTGGTGGCGGATGCCTTGGCTGCTGCTGCTGATGCTTTGGACTCCATGTCGGCTTTTAGAGCGTCTTGGAATTCTTTGTCCTATTCGCCGTGTGTAGAGCGGAAAGGTTCGGGGGGGCGGGTTGGGGGGGGGGGAGTTAAGTAAGCTAGGGCGAGGAAGCACCCAATTGGCTACTGGCCCGTTTGAGCTCGGGTGAATTGAGCGGTTGAGCATTGATGGAAACCAGCCGGCACCAATCCCTCCGCTTTGGTCACGCCGTTCCGTCTTTGCCAAGAAAGGAGTAAAAGTGGGACGGTGAGATAAACAAAATAATCGCACGTGCAGGACAACCGCGACCGATACGAGGAAGTTCCTGGGGGAAAAACAAAAATATTGAGGAATTGATGGAGAAAAGAGACGAAACGCGGAAGCAACACCGGCTGACGAGATGCACCAGGTTTTCCCAAAACGTAACGCATGCGCATGCGCGACAACCGTGAGCAATATGAAAAATCTTGCGCGGTAAAAGAAAGGCGCGGGGTGCTCTCAGAAAAATAAACGAAACATGGAGGCAATAACAGACAAACGGTGACGATGAGCGAAAAAAAGAAAGGTGAAACGATACGAAACGGACGCATGCTAGTGCGAAAGGGGAATGCAGTTTTTCGGTAAAAAAAAACAAATCTCAATGACGGGGCTTCTTGAACCCGAACGGTGGGAATGTCTTGTCGTTCTTGTTTATGGATACGATTTTTTTTTTTTTTTCTCTATACCTACCGTAGCACGATTGAAAGACGAGGAGACACGAAAGGAAACAAAGTCCGACGGCATAACTGCGACTCTTGCGACATGTTTTTTTTTTTTTTGGTGTACCGACGGTAGCAAGTGTCAAAAGACGGTACCTGGTATTACGAACAAAATAACGCCTACCATACGGGATAACTGCGACCAATGGGAATTTCCTGCGGGAGAAGACGAAAACACGAGGTCATGGAGAACCAAACGAAACGCAGTAAAATATACATGGATACGACCAAAGATGTCGGTTGACGTAATTCTTACCCCTTGACGGGCAGCCGTCAAGGTACTCCAATCCACACACTAAATCTAGTGTGATAACTCCAAAGATGCCTTGACGGGTCAAAACTAGACCGTCAACCGACACCTACGCCGAGATAAAAAGTAACGGTTGCGGGACAACCTCGACGAATAAGATCTTCTCGCAGGGTAAATAAATAAAAAAACGTGACGGGAGTTCGTGGAGAATTTAATGGAAATCGGAAGGAATAAAACGGGACGGCGAAATAGCAAAGAAAGTAACGCCGACGGGACAATCGCGATCGAATAAGAACGTCCACCTGCTGCTTCCGGAGACGGGAAAAGTCGCTCTCTTCTGCCGACGGCGTCGGCTGGGAACCGATTGCGAGCAGTTGCAACGCCTTTGTCATGTTAGCGGCGTCCTCTTGGGGTGCTGCCCTCGAACCGCCTGCCGATAAAATCGTAACGCGGTGGCAGGCGGAGTGGCAGAGGTTACGGGCGGCGGCAGGCAGGCAGGCAGGCAGGCAGGCGCGAGACCGACTCACCCGGGCTCGTGGTCTGCAGTGGACTCTCCGGAGAATTACTCACGGGAAAAAAGATGCGGGATGTCATAGAGTAAGGACGTAAGAAGGTCTCATCACGGTACATGTATGTACGATCTAGGTGATCTAGGTGATCTAGATGATCTAGATCGTGTAAGAAACCCGATGTGTGAATAGCACTGGCGGGGTCGCGCAAAACCGACAAAGAAGAAGGCGCAACCCAATTCATTCATTCAGTACTGCAACAGCGGAAGTTATCCATTCGCAAATAACCAATACACCAGTCACAGACATAATCATGTAGTACCCCTCCGGTGGCACTCTGCGGCTGCGTCTCACCGCCCCTTGTATCGGCCCCGGCCATTGCTACCGCTGCCGCCGTTGTTGACGCTGCCCGAGGCACGACGTGTTCCTCCAGCGCTCTCCCAAAGCATTCCAGCATATTAATGTGCAAGGCCGACGTGGGCTCGCGCGACACCCACGCATAATCCGCTCGACCACCCTCGCTCTCGCCGGCGACAGCAGCAGCAGCAGCAGCAGCAGCAGCAGTAGCGCCGGCGGTGGCGTCTGGTTTGGCTTTCTCCATGGCGAACCCTGCCAAACGCATTAGACGCCTGCCGCACGCCCATCTGCACCGGGGGGGGGGGGGGGGGGGGTACTTATTTGTTGCTTGGCTTATTAATTAACAGTCAGTTGACGATTGACCGCGCATGCCTTTTGAGATGGAGCACCGTTCCTGCTGCTAATAGGGACACCTCCAACACCCGGGCGCTCGTTATGTTTCTTCCATATCTTACGTATCGTTTTCGGCTTATCTTGTCTCCGTCTTGGTTGGCCGTCTGTGGCCACCATCTATCTCCTGATATGTAGCACCGTTCCTGCTCCCAATAGAAACGCCCCAATTTTTTTTGCGCTCATTCTGTTGTTTCCATGGTACAGTATATGTTGCGTATAGCTTTTCGGCTTCTCCTATCCCCGTCCTGTTTCGCCGTCTGCAGGCCGCCATCTATCTACTAGGATAGCGATGGTTTTCTCGCTTCTATCTAAAATACCAACCCACTTCTCCATGTCACATCCGCCTATTTTCGTCGTATTGTTCCATTATTAGTAGCTATTAATAGCGCATTCCGTTCCTGAGGGGGGGGGGCGACGTGTGTGTTCGATATTCATGCATGGCCGTAGTCGTATGACCATATGGTATAGACCCTCGCATACCTACTATGCCGGGACGGAGCATGTCGGGTTTTCACTGACCAGGCAGTCATTGCATGCACCAAGCGCGAAGCGCAGTCAGGTGTTCGGCGAGTTGCATGAAGGGTGAGCTGCATCCTTCCAAAAATCGTGTGTGAGGCGGGCTTGCATATGGATGACAGCTTCAACGAGTTAAGTTAATTTCCGGTAAGGTCACTTCCAGAAACAGCAATGGGTATTACTATATACTATCTCGTCGGTGCCATACCATGAACATTACGTGATATCATCATCATTCCCATCATCATTCTCCTTGCGCGGAGTAAAAGTTCTCCGCCCCGCACAAATGATCTAACTCGACCGCCAGCTATGATCGATCGCCAAAACAAGAGGAAGAAAAAAAGAAAAAAAAAACGGTCTAGCTCACGTAGTGAGCGGCATGATTTGCAGTGTCGTTGCCAACCGACGCCAACCCAATCTATATGCAATACAGGCCAGGGAAAGAGAGAGGGGGGGGGGGGGGGGGTCAATCAAATCCCAAATCTTGTAAGCTAACCTTTTGAGAAGCATGTACCGTATGGCACAATCAATAGGGTGCGATTCCAACATTTCCATGGACTCGAAAAAAACGCAAAACTAATCTTGAAACCGACGAATCTTATACTAGGGAAAAAAAAGAAAAAAACTGTATTGAAACCGACGGAAGTAATACTTTGGAAAAAAAACGTTAAAATAGTATTGAAACCGACGAACGCCTTATCTGGAATCCCCCCCATCAGAATAGTATTGAAACCGACGAATGTCATACTTGAGAAAAAAAAAGGTTAAAATAGTGCTGAAACCGACGAAACGTCATATTTGGCGAAAAGAAAATATACATATACAGTCTATTATAGAAAAAAAAACGTGAAAGAAGAACTGAAACCGACGAACGTCATATTGGGCAAAAAAAACGTAAAAATAGTATTGACTCGGACGAACGCCATAGACCCAAGAGGTCAACGAAACAATCTACGCAAAAATCTGGCCGGACAGACAAAACAAAACATGGCATATATGTAGGAAAATAAATGTGCTTCTATAATAATAGCCCACCAGGTAATCTTTAGTTGACATTTTTGTGGGTTGGGTCGGCCGTGGATTTGTGACATTCGACGGTTTCGACCCTAATATTTGATACCCAACTCCTACCCAACTAAAGTTGGTACATCGAAAAACACCCTTATTATCTCGACCAAAAAAGCACGACACAACGGCAGTCTTACCAACAGCAGGATTCACATTCGTCCACATAATTGGCTACGTACTCCACGCGAGCAAACAACCCCCCCCCCTTCCCCCTCGATGCCTGCCTGGTCGGTGAAAACTCTACGTACTCCGTTGCGGTACTGTAGGGATGCGTATATCTATGGTTCTTGATAGACGACTACGGCTATGCACGAAATGAGTAAACCCCCCGCGCCGCCCGGCCCCCTTGAGGCAAACCCCTTGCAACGCTCTTACCACTGGACACCCGTTTTTGGGGTAAAATTACTTGGAATTAGTACAGGGAGGCGTTTTGTGCTGGCTCTAAAGGGGATGCACATGAAAATCGTTTTGTTCTCACCGGCCAACGCTCCTGTAAAACGCCGGATTGTTGTCGCGAACCTTCCTGTGCCCCGGGTCCCCCCTGAGAACGTTCCTGACCAGGGTAAGCAGTTTGCGGCACAACTCTTGCCGGTTCGCCTCGGACCCCACCTCCTCCGCCACGTCCCACTCCAGGACCGTCACCGCCTCCGCCATCGCGGCATCCCAATTCACCACAACCGCTACTTGCTCCCAGCCCCCCTCGGCCCCACCTCCCCCCGCCCCACCACCGCCCCCCCCACCCGTTCCTCCTCCTCCCCCTCCTCCTCCTCCTCCGAGAGGTCGTTGACTGAACGGCCCGTCACGAAATCCGCGGTCATGCGTGTTGCGGATATTTCCGTTTGAGATAGATCCGTTACCGATTCCGTTCGATATTCCGCCAGGTGCAGGGAGAGGCGCCGAAACTCCGGCGGAGCCATCATCCGGGATCGTGCCATCCAGGACAGGGTCCCAGTACACATATTTCGACCCTCCTCCGCCAGGCGCTCGCAATCCGTCAGATGTGCGGCGCGGTCCCCGCGGCGGTTCGCCAGCAGCAGCAGAAGCAGCAGCAGCGGTGGTGTTTCTGGATCTGGCTGCCGCTGAGGGCGCGCGGAGCGAGGAAGGACGGGGGACAAAGGGTGTGTGGCCTGCCAGATCGGCCATGCTGTTACGGAGGGCTGTCTGGATCTGCTGCTCCTCGGCATCCTCAAGTTCTTGTTGCTGCAGTTGCTCAAGTTGATGCTGGTGCAGTTGTTCAAGCTCTTGCTGCTGCTGTTGTTCAAGCTCTTGCTGCTGCTGTTGTTCAAGCCCTTGAAGCTGCTGTTGATACTCGTCGACTTGGCGCTGCGCCCAAGTGGAGCGCACGGTCTGCACGCAAGCAAAATCATGCGCGTATCATGAAGGTGAAACGGTATTCATCAATGAGTACTTCACACAATATAATATCGTGGGTGCCTCGATTTCAGACCACCCAAGATAAGATAAGACCATTCGGGACTTAAGAGCGGCGAAATCGGCATGTCCCACCATACGAAAATCCGTAAATTGCCCACTACACACAAGATGTATGTGTAGTTAAGAGCGGCTACTTGTGGTTGTCACAGGGCGCTCTTGAACCAAGTCACCCACCGTAAAATAACAAAATGCACAACACTGCGCATAGTGATATATAGTGATATACTGCCGGCAAGGCAAGAGGCATCAAACCAGTACCAGGTATAAACCAGTACCAGGTATGAACCAGTATACTGGCAGTGACAACTAACGCCCGAAAGACATTGAAAGCGTTAAATGCCACTGCTTTACATATGATACATACCGGCACCCAGGGGAGCACGTTTTGTTTTTTCTCGAACGACACACTCCTCTTTTCGAGCGCCCAGACGGGGGGAGGTGGAGGGGGGTATCCTACAAGTAAGAAGAAACAACCCGTCAAATATACATATATATATTAGGTGTCGTGAAAACAAAACTCTCTATTTATATATTATAAAAATTAAAATACACTCCAGCTGTTTATATATATATATCATTTTCTAGGTTCGTACAGAAACCCCAACCATTGATTTGTTTTTTGTTGCGGCCTTTGTACGAGAGCGGCGACTGGGATTGCGATCCGTGTGCTCCCCTGCGGTACCTGGTACAGTCGACCCCGCTTTAAAGACGCACATGTTTTTTTTTTTCAGGGCGTCTTTAACCCGGGGAATCGTCTTTAACTTTCCGGGGACAATAACTCCCCTTCCCCGGGGTCAACGGAGACGTAACCTACGTCAAACGACGCGCCATTTCAGCAGGAATACTGGCATGACAGGCAAACGCCGAAAAAGAATCACCACGCCGTTGTAGGTATGTAGAATTCAAGTTTTCGCGGACATCACCTCCACCCGCGCCAACCTGAGAAACTACAACCTTGGCGCTGCACATAGACTACTTGCGTGTGTGGACTGCGCGTGCTTTGCGTTCGTATTTACAAACAAGGGAACCTGTATTCGAGTACATTTAGTCTCTCGTCGACCCACTTGAAAATCACTCCTCTGAAGCCTACGCTTGATGTAGTCACCACATGAAAAATATGCGTACTGCCGTTTCAACGTCACGTACCAACCAGAGAGCCACCTGCGCCCGAAACCACACAGCTCGAGTACAGGGGAAAAATAACACCATGAAGCACGAAACACGCACAACGCTGAAACAAAGAGAGCTCACTCCACTGCAGTTTTAAAAACCGAATCCACACAGAGCATGGGTCGCCCGCAAGGGCACTCATGAATCGATGACACAAGCATAGACTTTGTCGTGCACGTTGGTTCACCACACGGCCTCAAGCCGGCGGCAGACGACCCGCCAGTAGACGGGAGGAATCTCTCCATACCCACAGGTAGCAGCGTCGAAAGCAGCAGACCGCTGTCTGAGCAGCTTCGCGAGATGAATTTTGGGGGGGCCGTGGAATGGAATTGGAGAAAAAACGACACCCCCCCTACTGTATGTCCTATCTGCGGGCCACCATGGTTCTGTAAAAAATGTTGTCTTTATAGCGGGGAGTTGACCTAAGCCGAGCGTCTTTAAAGCGGGGACGACTGTAGTAGATCTATCAACCCTTTTTGCCCATGCATGGCGGTACAACAAATAACAAATGCGGCCAATGTAATCGCTATGAGTGCGCAACATACGATAGTTAATGCTACGCGGCGTGTCGCGCAACTCATTGCGTCGGAGTCCCGCATTCAAGACACCACCTCGTAAGCTAGCAGCCGGTGTACCTTCGCGTGGCTGATCCTGCAATCGTCATTTTTCTTCACCAATATATTTTCGTTCTGAAGCACGAAATGGGGAAATGGGATTTTAATGGGTTAATATTGGTCGTTTACCTGCTTGACACGCTCGTACTCCTTTCGCCTGTTCGCCTCCTGAGCCTCAGCAGCCCTAGTGGTCAGCCGACAAAAGCACAAACACACAACACCACATACTTTGTATCAGCATGTAGGCGTCGCATGCATCACCACGGTCAGACCCCAGCACAAACACACAACACCACATACTTCGTAGCAGCATGCAGGCATCGCATGCATACCACATCAATCAACACAATACATTGTCCTGTTTTGAGTCGAGATTGTAACGTTTCGTGGAGTTAAGCAAGATGCGATGGCGTTTTTATCGCGGGCAGATCTGCAAGTGACCCCTCTGTTATCTGATGGAAAGCCACAGGCAAGAATAATCAATCCATTCATTGTATGGTACGGTATTAACCCACTTCGAGTACCGATCTAGACTGCTGCCCTTCGAGCCTTCTTCCGGGTTTCCTCGTGTATGGAGGCGAAGTGATACGATAACAAGAGAAGGCAAAAACAAGCAATTCATCAAAATGATACGATCTACGGTATCAATCTAATAGACGTCCTTCCTATAGGTGCGAAGCAAAAAGGACGCGAGACGACAACAACAGCAGACAAAAACAAGCAATCAATCAATGGAATGGTCTACCGGTATTAATCTAGACCACCAACCTGCGAGCCCTTTCGAGCTTCCTCTTTATGGGAACCTCTTCCTCCTGCTTGCGACGCTCAGCCTCCATCCTGAGAACGCGAGGAACACGGCGAAGCCACACGTGCACCGCGACAAGTCGACGGGTGGTTGCTACAAGAAGTACCAGTGACGAACGCCTCCGCCCAACGTTTTGTGTACGATAGGGTGTGCGCGTAACATCAAATTTGACTGTAGGGTACTTTGCGGCTTGTATGGAGGTTTCGTCGTGACCTTGGCATCTGTATCTCTACGCTACACGAGAAGGGGTGCATCGTCACCAGTCTGTGAACGAAAGTGTAAACGCCACCGCAGTAAGCCCCCACCCCCCCCCCCGCCCCTTCCCCTTCCCCCCTCCCTCAACTACCCCCTTCCCTCCCCTCTTCCCTCTTCAACCTATAGGACAGCGCCACCATCGTTTTGTCCACAGTCTACATATGTATGAAAGAGTAACAACCTTGAATCCGCTGCCCTTCATGCTCCTGACATGTAAGAAAAACAACAGTGGGCGTCCTCCCGACCCCTCGATCCCTTACTCCTTTGTCTTGACGCTCCCCGTGCCCCTACACCCCCCCCTCCCTCCCTGCCTGCCGCTCCCTGCCCCCCTCCCTCGTTCTTCCGTCCTCCCGCCCCCTCGCCTTCCATCCCCAAGCGATAGTCAATATCACGAACCTGGCTTTCTCCTGTTGCTCGTACCGCTTCGCCCGCACGCTGCACATGCGAACAGCGCGCAGCTCCCTATCGTCCTTCGGCGCTGCCTTCGAGGCCTTGGCCCCTTCCCGTCCTCCTCCCGCGGTCGACATCGCCCTTGCCGGGACCGTGTACCTCTTGCCCCTGCAACGATATAGAACAGCGAAAACAACAGGGAAAAAAACAATGGCGCATAGAGGGCGCGGTATCGTATCTTCGCGTGGCAGCCTTTTAGTTGTTTCATACGAGTAGTCAAAGACTTTCTGGGCATGCCGTGGTCACAGGTGGTGTCTTCCCTTCGCCCCGCCGGTACGGTCCTTGTTAATTGTGTGGCGCTTATATATCTATATATCTATATTTATACACATTTTTACCTCTCAGCTCAACTCGTGCGAGGTTTTACCCTCAACAACCTTCTGGACAAGTCGTGGTTCCCCCCCCCCATCTACAGGCCTTCGCTTTTATCGCGCATAGGGTATGTAGCATAGCATTACCACTATTCGTCGAATTTGGTCCAATTTTGCAAAACTCACGCTCTCGCGCTTTCCGTTGTTATTACCACAGCGAATTTTCAATGGGCATGACGGGCACTGAAAACAAACGCTGTGAGTCGGCAACACTATTTTATACAATTATTCGAACGACGCCCGCCGCGAGTTTGACGAATGTAAGGGTCGATACTCATCTTTGCAAGCGGCGCACAACATCGATCGCCCGTTTTTGGTAGGTTTCATGAGCCAGACGCCAATATATAAGATGACATGGTGTTCCATTTCCCAGGGATCTTCACGGGTCAGGTCAGTTCTCGCGGGCCGGGTCGGGTCAGGGTAGTCCGGCCCGACCTGACCCAAGCCGTGAGACTTCCAAAGCCTTCTGGCCCAAAACCGGACCGTCCCGTGAGGCCTCTCGACCCGACTCGACCCCTCGAGAGTCTAGAAATCTAATGACCCGGCCCGCGGGTCGGCTCATGACCCGTGAAAATCCCTGACATTATATACTATGTATGACGTACGTAAGTAACCGTTCGTGGAGTCATCGTGTCGCGGTAACATCGCACAGATATTGTCCGTACGTGGAGTCATCGTGTCGCGGCTCCTCGATTCGTACTATTAATACTACTACGAGCAGACGTGACCGGCGGGAGTCTGACAGAATGGTCACTGGTGTCTTGGCGTTCACACTATGGCATGAAGAGTTTGTAGGAGTCGCCGTCCGTTGCACGGCTGAAGAGGTCCAGAAAAACATTAATGTTGGCTACTACGTTGTCGTTGGCGAGGGCGAAGATACTTCGAGTGCGTTTGGCATGGCTTCCAGCCGTACTGGTATATCTCCTTGCTTCCTCTTCTTGTCTTGTCTTTTCTTTCCTTTCCTTTCCTTTTTCGCTTTCTTTTCCTTCCTTTCCTTTCCTTTCCTTGCTCTTCTTTTCTTTGTTCCTTTTTTCCAATTGACATGCGTCTGCCGTGCCTATGCGTAGTGAAAGGTAATACGTGCAATATATACGTGGTAGTCTTTCTTGGGTGGCAAGCGGTATAGTCGGTTTTTCCAGGCGCGCGTAGTGAGACGTATGCACCAATATGGACCTGCAAGTCGCAGGCTGACTCCTTATTTCATTTTTTATATATTTCTGGCGCAGGCATGAATCGCGTCGGCTGTGATATATGCGTGTACTACTTCTTTGGTTTGTTTGCGTTTTTTCCCTGGGGTATTCCTCAGCTCCAGAGTGACTGGAGCCTGTCCTGTGACCACGGACTTGATTATGCGAGTTAATGTGACAACAACAACAAAAAACCTATTGACGGGATTGCAACATGTAGGCATTTAGTGGGGCTTTTGCGGATAATAGGCGGTGGAGTTACTTGTTTTTTTTTTTTCGGTTGGACTCTTTGTAAAAGTGCATTTTTTTTTTTTTTTTTTTTTTCGTTGTCACGTTTTTTTTCCAGCTTAACCCGCTGGAGCTTTCACACTTGACGGTCTTGTTTTTCTATAGTACTCACAACCTGTGTTCACAGGGTTTGCTATACTTTTCCCTTCCCCCCCCCCCGAACATGCCTTCAGCTACAGGTTGCGTGTTTGACTGTATTGATTTTGCAGAGGTTTAAGTCACGTTATGTGAAGAGACAGGCAGGGCGACTGTTGCTTGTACTCGTCGCACGATGGTGGCCGTGACGGTGATTTGTGGAGCGTCGGGAGCATGGAGTGTGCGTGTCACTGGTTAAGGCGGTATTGATGCAGTCTCACGTCGGGCTTTACTGAAAGTGATACTTTTCCAAATGATCAACACTCAATAGGCGTGGCAATCCGTATCAAAGAGACGCATTATTTGCGAATGGAACCAAACACGCACTTGTGGGTACGCCACGGAGTGCCACTCAATGAAAAGTAGGCCAAGCAGTTACAGTAGTCCAACCATTTGTTTGGACAGCGGGTTATCTCTTGATGTGGTTCGGAAGTGCATTGGGGGGGGGGCTTGGTCCTTGCGGCTGGAGGTGGCTTGGTTAGAGATGAGAGCAGTCGGGCTTGGGGGGAGAATACGCGCAGTAGTTAAAAGCAGCCAATTTTCCGGACAGCAGGTTTTCGCTTGATTTTCCTTCGGATTTGCATGGGGGGGGGGAGGGGTTGGCGCCTGCGGTTGGAGGTGGAATGGTTAGCGGTGGGAACAGTCGTGTTTGGAGGGCGGGGGTGACGAGGGTTGAGCTACAGAAGGAGCGAGACGGCAGAGACTTTTCTCATTGCTACCGCCGATGGCAGTAACAGGCAGCAATACCGCGCAACCTTCTGTACGCTGAAACAAACGCGCAGCAGTGGCAAACCAGCCACATACTTGGACAACGGATTACCGTTGGATGCTTCTTCGGAAGCGCATGGGGAAGGGGGCTTGGCTCTGTCTGGCGGTGTGGCTCGAGGGGGTACGATCAGGATGACATGGGCGTACATATACTATTACTATTCATAGTTGTTGGTTGTTGGATTAATGGTTTCGCGCTCTTATTTTTCGCGGTCTGGCCTTTGATTTTTTTCACCATACCAGAACACCAGAGCATGATGCATCTATCTTGCGATCCACATACAACAACAAATTATGAAGCCTTAACACATTGTTTACCACACCTGAAGATTGTGTTGCATACCACATCTAACATCAAATCTTCAATAATATAATAATAAACAAGCCAGGCAGGTGATAACAAAGGGATGTCTTCTTGCTACAACCGTCAGATTTGTTCCCTTTAAGGATTTCGTATAGTTTCCGCGCATATATCCGCGCATATATTGAAGTGTCCCCCCCCCCCCCCCCCTCGATCCCTCGTGTTCAAACGCCCCACCCAAAAACAAAATCTGCCAGAGTAGTAAACACTACCAGTCGGCTGATATCACCTCATTCATTATCTTTCTGGTCATCTAACATCAAATCTTCTAGAACAATAAACAATACCAGGCAGGTGATATAAAAGGATGTCTTCTTGCTACAACCGTCAGATTTGTCCTTCCGCGCACATGTTGAAGTGCCCCGCCCCCCCCCCCCCACCCCCCGATCCCTCTTGTTCAAACGCCCCACCTGAAATCCAATTCTGCCAGAGTAAGAAACACTACCAGCCCGATGATATCACCTCATCATCTTTCTAGCCATCCATGCCGTAGCTCCAATTCATCCCCCCCCCCCCCCCTCACCCCTTATTTTTTTTTTCCCCGCCCTTTTGTTCAAACGCCCCACCTACAATCGAAATCGGCCAGAGTAATAAAACACTTCTACGCAATTGATATCACGTCATTATCTTTCTAGCCGGCCATGACATTGTTGTTTTCTTGTTTTCTCACATTAACTCTTGTTAAAAATCTAGAGTCCGTGGTCACACAAAGGCACAAAGGTGCTGGATCCCTAGGAAGATCCGAAAAACAAATGAAATCGAAATGACGTACCTTTCATTCACCCCCCCCCCTCCCATGGCCCCCTCCTTCCCCACCACCCGCACGATCGCCTAGACCTAGCACCACGCGTATAGCAAGCCCCTACATATATGCGTAATACGCGCGATCGGAGTAACATACACAAGCTTGCAAATATGAGTTTCGACCAAATCTTCGATCTCACAGCTGGAGCGCATTTTTATATTATATGTGAGTTAAACCTCTTGAAATCCTTCCCCCCCCCCCGCATTTTTCTTTTTCCCCCCCTTTCGCTCAAACGCCCCACCTAACATCGAAATCTGCCAGAGTAATAAACACTTCCACGCACTTGATATCACCTCATTATCTTTCTAGAGCCATACATGCCGCTGCTGCAATCCCCCCACCCCCCCTCCCGCCCCCAACACCCCCTCCTTCCCCACCACCCGCACCATCGCCTAGACCTAGCACCACGCGAATAGCAAACCCCTACATCTATGCGACCTGATGTTTAAAAAACCTCTCGCCCCCCCCCCCCCTACCCCCTCAAACTCTCCGCCCTCTCCTCACTGGTTGTACGATTTACAGGATAGGGTGTATAGGTTCCACGCATAGATCGAGCTGCCCCCCCCCCCCCCCCCCTCGCCCCCTCTTGATCAAACCTAGGCCCCCACGTCCCTAAACACTCCGCCCTCCCCTCACCGGTGATTCGACTTACAGGATTCACTTGATACACTGATGCCTTTCCTTCCACAGCTGTCAGATTTTGTCCCCCTCAAAAACGGGTTTTATAGTTTCCGCGCACAGACTGACTAACATCACCCTGTTGACCCTGACAGCTACACTGCTGTAGTTGCAAGGGGAGTCGCCGACCTATACCGTTAATGAGGGCACACAACCCGTAATACGCGCGATCGGAGTATCACACACAGCGAGCTTGCAAAGATGAGTTTCGGCAAAATCTTCGATCTCACAGCTGGAGTGTTTTTTTTTATTTTTATATTATGTTGTGCTGTTTACACGAACGCTGCACATTGTCGGAGGGCAAATTAACAGTAATAATATAATATTTAATAGCAACTGAAAAAACAAACCTGGTTTGCAATGTCAAGGAGGCTTTACCACTTAAGAAAACGGTGTAAGCGGTATTCGGTCAACCGGCAGGAAAAAACCTTCAACTCGTTTTTTGGTTTTGAGAATAGCGCCTTCTATCCGATGCTCGGTTTTCTGAAAATGCCATTCGGTACCAATCTCTATTCGTAACTCACGGCCGCATCCATTATATAAAAATAAAAAACACTCCAGCTGTGACACTCCAGCTGTGAGATCGAAAATCTTCGAAACTCATCTTTGCAAGCTGTGTGTGATACTCCGATCGCGCGTATTACGGGTTGTGTGTCCTCATTAAGAATATAGGTCGGCGACTCCCCTTGCAACTACAGTTAGTGTAGCTATCAGGGTCAACAGGGCGATGTTATGCAGTCTGTGCGCGGAAACTATAAAACCCGTTTCTGAGGGGGACAAAATCTGACAGCCGTGGTAGGAAATGCATCAGGTTATCAAGTGAATCCTATTTGCATTATCGATGTTAGAAACAATTACTGAACATCACGCATTGTGTCTGATTGGTTGAGGCATGCCTTTCGGCCGACTGATTATTGTTGGGAAAACGCCCACGAAACACGCGGCCAAGCCTCGGGACGGCCCCTGCCGACCTCGAGCCCTCCAAAGGGTTGGGGGCAGGGTTAGGGTTAGCGTCGTTAGTGTTGGGGGTATTGTTGGGATCGTGTTGGGTCTGGGCCAACGTGCAAGGTAGAACTTGACTGAAAGGGCGAGCAGTCATGTTTTTCACGCCAACAGTGCAAATAAGAGTTGTCTTCACTGACATTTAACTTTTTTTTTCTACTTTTTTTCATCCTCCGGCGGATGGGGAAAAATAAAGCTTTAGCTCACCACACTTCCACGTATTTTCATACGCGTCGTGTGTCGATTTAACTCAGTTGCTTTCGCAGCCCAACGCTAGCTGGCGCACCCTTCGGGTCCCATTGTAGGTATAGCGTAAGCTCTCCCTATCAGTGGTCTAACGTACGATATGTGCCCCTAGGACCATTGGGTGACCACGGACTCTGTAGATTTTTGACAAGGAAGAGTTAATGTGAGACAATAACATCATACCTGGTAAATGCTGTATGTATTTACGGCAGTTTTTCTAGAAACACATGTGTACAGCATACATGCGCCGGCGGTGTTGGAAAGTTTCTTGTTTGTCGGTCCTTGCACGCGTATCGTATGACTTCAACGCCCAGATGAACGAACAACTCAAGAGTTGTCTTTACTGACGGCTAACGCACGATGTGCCCCCAGCACCATTGTGTGGCCACGGACTATGGATTTTTGACAAGGAAGAGTTAATGTGAAACAACATCATACCTCTGGTAAATCATAGAGGTATTACGGCAGTTTTTCTAGAAACACGTGCATATACAGCATACATACGTACGGCGGTCGTGGATAGTTTCTTGGTCTGGCCTTGCACGCGTACATCGTCGGTCGCCCCGGTGGCGTATCAGGTTATCCTCGAGCCTGGTATAGGTCAGTTTCGTGAGTTCGATCCCCGCCGAGTGCATACTCGTATAGATTCGTTGGGACTTTTTCTTGTGGACAAATTGACTTGCGGAAAGCGCGAGAGCGTGAGTTAGCACCACTCGATGAACAATCGACGAGCAGTGGGATTGCTGAACCCTATGCGCGACAAATATTGAAGGCAAGAACCGGGGAGGAGAAAGGATGACACCTGTGACCACGGCTTATCCAGAAGCTGGAAAGTGAAAGTGTGCAAAAAAAAGAAAAAAAAAGAAAAAATCGTAAGACTGAACAACCAGATGAACGAACAACTCGTTGGATGTTATCACCATCTTTATACGTCATCTATCTATGCGACCTAAAGCCCCCCCCCCCCCCCCCCCCCCCCCCCCCCGCCACATTCCCCCCCCCTCCCCCACAAGAAGGATAGTTAGTTTCCACGCACAAATTGAGCTGCCCCACCTGTCCCTCCCCCCCTCCCGCCCCCCTTTTGATCAAAATCAGCCCCCCACGTCCTTAAAAACTCCGCCCTCCCCTCGCCGGTTATTCGACTTACAGGATTCACTTGATAAACTGATGCATGTCCTTCCACAGCAGTCAGATTTTATCCCCCTCAGAAAAGGGTTTTATAGTTTCCGCGCTCAGACTGCCTAACATCACCCTGTTGACCCTGATAGCTACACTGTAGTTGCAAGGGGAGTCGCCGATCTATGTCCTTAAATGAGGACACACAACCCGTAATACGCGCGATCGGAGTATCACACACAGCTTGCAAAGATGAGTTTCGACAAAATATTCGATCTCCCAGCTGGAGCGTATTTTAATTTTTATAACATATGCAAGGGCTCCGCTCCGCGAGCGGCTGACGCCGCCCGCTACGCTCGCGCAATGCAAGGAAGAATGCAACTAAAAACATGTAAAGGGGGGCAGAAAGAAGAGGCCCACGATTTGGTGCGAACAGCGATTTGATAATGCCAAGAGCTGCTCAGAGCAAAAATTGCCTTGTTGTGCTCAGCTGTGCTGTGTGCTTTTGTTACCGGTGTTACGTTCTGATTGGCAGTACGGGGGTAATTGGCATGTGGGGGAAAAAACAGGAGGCCGTGAAAGATCAAATACACGTAGAAAAAAAGAAGAAGAAAAGCAGTACACAACAACGCGTATTATACCCGGTACTGCTCTAGTCTATGTTCGAAAGAAAGCACACAGTGAGTGCAGCACGACACAGCATCGCAGCGAAGGGCACGGCACCGCACCGCACGGCTCTGCACGGCTCCGCACCGCCTCAAGGTCTTCTCGTTGGTTCGAATCCCGGTGTCATAGATAGGGAAAAAAAAATGATCCTCATGAAAAAAAAATAGATACCGATGTGACTTTGGGGTCTTCTAGATAGACTGTCCGCGTATAAGCTGGTTTTCGTTGGTTGAATCCAGGGGTCATATGAACAAAAAATAATCCTCATGAAAAAATGATATATACTTGTAAAAAAATAGTATTAATAACATTAATTTTTATATAAGAATTAAAAAATGTCAGCTGTGAGTACGACCAATTGAATGGTTAAAACTCAACTTTGCAAGCTGCGTGGTACATCTATGTTTCGCTAATATAGTCTACAGTAGTAGCAGTTGCAAAAAAAAAAATAGTACTGGTAGATACCACTGCGGCTGACATTCATTGTGGTCTAGTAGATAGACTGTCCGTTTATAATCCTGACCTTCGCTGGTTCGAATCCGGGGGTCATGGGGCAAAAAATGATCCTCGAATAAAATAGATATCAATGTGACGCTGTGGTCTAGAAGATAGACTGCTGTCTGCTCATAAGCTTGGTCTTCGGTGGTTCGAATCTGGGTGTCATCGGGAAAAAAAGTGATCCCAATAAAAAAATCGATATATATTCGTAACCAAAATAGATCAGGTGGCGCAAGAAATCAAAGGAAAGCTGGACCGTTCCGCAAGTAATAAGCTGGACCGTCCGACCTCGGAGATGCCAGGGAAGCACCAACCGAGCGCTTTCAGCACAAAGATATTCGTAAGTAAGTCTATAGACTATAAGTCTATCATTATACCCGGTATCATCCTACGAGGTATCAATAGAGAACGGATGCAATATAGACTAACATGATATCGTCGTGACGCATATAATACCTGGTAGTCTGTAAGGCTAGTCTAGATCTATACGAATACACCAGTATGCAGCGCAGTTTACTTGCGTGTAGACTATATATGTGCTCGGAGGAGCCCTCTCACCGACTAGCTCTTTCCTTCAGCTCACGCTCCGCCCTCTCGTAAGCCTGCTGTCCACGGATAACCTGCCATATATAAAAAAAAGGTGTACCAGGCGTCCAAAATATGATATCCTAAGGACACACGCAAGACCGAAACAACAGCAGTAACGCAGCTTGCGCTGCCGGGGTTGTAACGAAGACCACTGATGGGGACAGCTTACGCTATACCTACAATGGGACCCGAAGGGTGCGCCAGCTAGCGTTGGGCTGCGAAAGCAACTGAGTTAAATCGACACACGACGCGTATGAAAATACGTGGAAGTGTGGTGAGAGCTAAAGCTTTATTTTTCCCCATCCGCCGGAGGATGAAAAAAAACAAACAAAAAAGATGGAATATTTCAATCTCGAGGTATTATATGATTCACAGAAGAGGACCCGCGGAAGATCCAGTTGGAACAAATTTGAAATTTGAAACTTCAGGCAGCAAGCGCGCCGACCACGGACGGACTTCTTGCTTTCGCCGAACCACCAGCAAGACCCACGGGCATGGCTCTTGGGACCCAGGTGGTAGGTACATACACAGCATTGCTGCAGCAGTACATGGCAGCAACCCTAGAGCGTGCAGCAATACAAAGAGTATCATCACGCCGGGCGCGTGCAATACCCCGATTTGCGCTGCAGTTGGGACCGTCCTTCACCCTCCAGCATCATCTTTGCCCTCTCAAGCCCCCCCCTTCGTTACACGCTAGACTACACACATAGCATGATGCATGACACACTTCTATATATCCGTTTACAACATGATGTCCTCGCACTCTTCTCGCACCTGTTGCCGCTTGGCTTTCGTAGGCGCTTTCATGCGGTAGCCGGGGCCCTCCACCCACTCCCCCCCGCCCCCCCTCGTCGTCGAAGGCTGGCCATCATCATCGCGATCGCTGTCAAAACCCTGACCGCGATGAGTGCCGTACTGGTGGCATTCCTCCTCGAGAGAACCACTATCATCATTGTTGCTGTCTATACCAGCAGCAGCAGCACCATAGCTGCCATACCCTCCTCCTCCGCCGGCTGCGGTTGCGTCGGGGGGGGGGGTTCGGCGAAGTCGATGACCCTTCTTCTGACCCCCATCTCGGCGATGCGCCGTGCTGTGATAGCTCATGGTGTAGTAGGGTTGTCTGCTGCTGCTGCTGCTGCTGCTGCTGCTGCCGTACTGCTGCTGCCGTGCTGCTGTCGTTGTGCTGTGCACGCATAAGGAAAAGGACGAAAACCTTTACCCAGGTACTCCGGAGTATTATTTTGGAGATGATCTTGCAATTTGGTATGTATGTACCTTCAAGCGATAAAAAATGAAGCTACGATAAAGCAAGCAGCTATTAATAAATAAAAGATTATCGTACGATACCTAGTCTAGTCTAGAGTTGATAGTGCCTCTTTTTTGGGTAGGGTTCAAGGACATAGTCTAGACTATATGAGTTGTGGCCAAACTAGGGTATATGCATAGTCTATACTGCTGTGACTTTGTGGCCAAAATAGGGTACCTCCCTGTTTCAGTGTTTGCCAGGCCCCCAGGACGCCATCTGATTGGCTAACGCCGGCTGGGTGGATCGGTTCGAGGTCTGTTCGTTCATTTTCGCATTTTCGTACATAGACCTATGTAGAGTACACACATAGTCTAGTCTACACACATTGTGGGTTCATTATACATTGTGGGTTCATATGGGGAGGGTGTTGGTGGACCTTTTTTTTTTTCTTTTTTTTTTCATCCTCCGGCGGATGGGGAAAAATAAAGCTTTAGCTCACCACACTTCCGCGTATTTTCATACGCGTCGTGTGCCGATTTAACTCAGTTGCTTTCGCAGCCCAACGCTAGCTGGCGCACCCTTCGGGTCCAATTGTAGGTATAGCGTACGCTGTCCCTATCATTGGTCTTCGTTACAACCCCGGCAGCGCACCTTTTTTATTTCATGTGCTGTGCTGCTGTACTACTACTGACTACTGAATGTAAGTGCTGCTGTATGTACCAGGCACTATGTTTCACCCTCCTTCTGCTGCTACGATGTAGTACAGGGTGGCACCGTCGTGGATCGCCCGCCGTCACTCGATCGCTCGCTCGCTCGCTCGCCCGCCGTTGCTCGCCCGCCGCCGCCGCCGCCGCCGCCGTCGGGCGGCCGTTGGCCATCTTCGTTGTTTGCCCGCCGTCACCCGCTCGCTCGTTCGCCCGCCGTTGTTCGATCGCCCGCCGCCGCCGTTGTACTCTGTCGACTACTCGTATCGATAACGCATCACATCATGTCGAAATGAGATAGATGATAATAACGCCGTCTTGGATTCGTATCTCAAACTGAATTGATTCCGTTGTCCTGCGAAAACAACAACCAATCTTCTTTATCCGAGTATATAATATCTGTGTGTGTGTTCTTCACATTAAACCGTTCTTCTACTCGTCGACATCCAGCACACCCAGTGTCCGTACTGATTCTTCACCCTAGAAAGATCAGCTCTGTGGTCACAAGCCACGACACAGAGATAATGCATCGTAATGCATTCGACAACGCAATGTCATGCCCTAGTACTGGGTACGACAGGCACAACATACATACGTCAGCAACAGAAATACATTGGAAGAGAGAAATACGAAATAAACAAAAACAAAAACAAAAACAAAAACAAAAAAACAAAAAACAAAATAAGAATATCTAGATGGTAGGGACACAGGTTGGATGTGAACTAAAAATTAAAAACTCGGACATTCCCGACTTTCCCTATATTTCCTTTCATTCCGTGTCGTATACGAAGCTAGACTAGTAGTAGTGTGTTGTACAATAATAATATTATGTTGTTGTTCTCACATTAACTCGCATAATCAAGTCCGTCCGTGGTCACAGGACAGGCTCCAATTACTCTACGCGAGAGATGAGCAATACCCCAGGGAGAAAACACAAAAAACCGAAGGTGGTACACGCATATATCACAACTGACGCAATTCATGCCTCCGCCAGAAACATATACAAAGTGAAATCGGGAGTCAGCCTACGATGTGCCAGGTCCATACTGGTGCATACGTCTCACTACTCGCGCCTGGGAAAACGGACTGCCTACACCAATATTTAAAAAACTTTAGTCCACGAAGTCTTCGTATAGGAATTAGAATAGAAGAAAGTATGGAATTGTAATTCCGCCGCGCCTTTGCGGAGGTGTTAAACAGTTGTGGAATCTTCCCGACCTAGCCGGCTAGCCTAGTAGCAAGCAGTCGCAAAGCAGTCGCATCGGAGTGCGAGCAGGCAACAGTCCCAGCAGTAGCAGGGTAACCCTAACCCTAACCCTAACCCAGAGATTTCTCGGTTTTCACTCTTGATTTCATATAATAATAAGAAAAAATGCTCGCGTACTCTACCACCGGGGAAAACCGACTATTATCACGGGGGACCATAGTAAATAGGACCAAATATTGTTAGTCAAAATAGGGAAATATATTGGTTTTTGTGTGTACCGTAGGTCCTATTTACTATGGTCCCCCGTAATATTATTATCTAGTCTATACCGCTTGCCACCCAAGAAAGACTACCACGTATATATTGCACGTACTACCTCACACTGCGCATACATACGCACGACAGACGCAAGCCAATTGGAGAAAAGAAACAAAGAAGATATTGAAGAAAAGAAGATAAAAGGAAAGGAAAGGAAATACACGAAAGCGAAAAACGAAAAAGGAACTTTACAGGAAAGAAAATGAAATATAAGAAAAGAAGGAATAAGACAAGAACAGGAGGAAGCAAGGAGAGGAAAAAAGAAAAAAAAATATCACACTACCAGACCTTAGGAACTGACTAAAGACGGCATTGGGCTCATAGATAGAGGGTATCAAGTGCATCATCAATGGCACTGGGGAGAGAACGCAACATGGCGAAGAAGTCAGGGCGGTCTTACGCTATCTTGTGACGACCATTGGAAGGCCCACATCTTTCAAGACGATGATGGCCAGACCCAGACTTCAGTCTCTTGGGCATGACGCCCCCCCCTTCCCGCCTCCCCCCTCCCCCCCCTCGCCCCCCCCCCCCCCCCCCCCCGCCCGGCCGCTTAGAGATGCCGACGGTGGATGGCGCAGCCGCAGCCTTTTTGCGCGTCGCCCTGCAGCTTTGCGTCTCTCCGTCTCATGTATGAAACATCGGTACTATAAAAAAGTAAAAAAAAAACAGTTAGTTGTTGCTCACTAAGTACTGACAAGATTATCACAACGCCCATTCTATATCTACACAGAAGTATGATTTATCCCCTATATTCCATGGTCAATCCCTGATGGCGCAGGGAGGGGGTGTCTGATCCATGGCAGATGGGAACGACAGGGATTTTTTAAGTTGGTTCAAATTCTCCCACGGTTGGAGGTGGTACATTCCTGACCCGGGCGATTGACCCATTTTTTGGTCCCTGCCACTTTTTCTGTTGGCATGCGCTTACAAAGCACGCTTGGTTTAGACTATTACTACTACTGTTACTACTAATAATAGACCAGTGCATTTTATTAGTATTAGCATTGACAATATTTGTCGTTGACGGAGGGATAAATTTATTACCAGGTACTCTTCAACTACAACACCGTCCAAATAGAGAAGTTTATCCCGAAAGCCGGGGAAGAAAAAAGCAGAAGAAGGCGCCTATCTATTGGGTCGGGTCAGGTAGTAAATACATCGCCTATAATATGTATATCCTTAACGAAGACACACAGCCCGTAATATGCGCGATCGGAGTATCACACACAACTCGCAAAGATGAGTTTCGACAAAATCTTTGATCTCACAGCTGGATCGTATTTTTATTTTTATAATATAGCAGTACGAGGCAGTGGGTTTTCACACCGATGCAATGTCTGATGATGTTATGATATGCCACTCACTCGGGGGAAGAGGGGGGGGGGGGGGGGGGGGGTAACTCTGGGTCCCCCTCGGAGGGAAGAAGGGGCAAGGGGTATGTATCATGTGCGGGATACCTGGGTTATTATGACTGGAACCGATCGATAGGAAATAAAACTGTGCAGGTGGACTCTACGGTGCCGAGCAGTGCCTTGCTGCAGCCGTGGTAAGCGGTATACGCGGTTCGAGTACAGTGCGAGTGAGTGTTACGATGTCTCTTCTCCCGCCGCGGCGTTAACGCGCACCCAACTGGAAACCCTTTTTTTCAACAAGTTTACTTGAAGTTAGTATATAGAGGGATATTGGGGCTCTAAAAGCGTTAAGCAAGTGCCCCCTCATCATACCTGGCAAAACCGTAATAACCGCCCGTTCAGACGATGTTTTTTTACTGTCTCCTTCAACATGTGAATATAACACCCTACGAGCAAGAAACAAGAACCTAATTGATGTAAGATGGGACGAACAACATCCTCCAAGTAATTGCGTGCACCCGTTCGAGCAGTGCCATGCAGAGATTACACCGATCCCACAAACAATGAGGACAACAAAAAATTGTGTCATCCCTGAGCCGAGCCGAGCAGCCCGGGATGTTCGAATTGATCGACGCCGCAACCGTCAATTGAAAGAAAAAAAAGTCAACGTTGGCCACAGAAGGTTTCGCCATGTATTCCCTCTGGACCTCAAGATAACAATTAATAGCAGATTGGGCTCGGTTATCCCTCGCCACAAACCTTGTCCCCTAAAACGCTCCCGAAGGGCATCTTAGCTCTTGTCAAATCGCAAAAAAAAAGACCCCACTATAGCTCAAAGTCATATGCCCCCCCCAAGACGCGGCTGACACTCCAAAGGGGTGATCTTTTTCTCAACCGCGAAAAACGCCCCACTCGAGGGCATTCAAAGCAAAACAAACACAATCAGATACCGCTACTACTAATGACAGCTACCAGGATATCCTCCTGAAGAGCGGTGTAACTGGCCCGTTAGAAGAGCGGAGCACTCGGGGAAGAGCTCATCCTCGCGAGCCGTTCCACCGCCCGGTGTGTGGATTCTTCGGGGCAGGGTAACTCCCCCACGGAAGAACTATTACTTCGAAGTACTACCTAACCAAAACCGCTTCTCCCACACATAAAAACATAAATTAACCTGCGACGCCTCCTAAAAATACGCCGGATTAACAAAAAAGAAGACACCATATATTGTCATAACGGGCTTGAGCAACGTCAGACACTGGAACTACCGATGATACGAGCCATCGCATTGTCTCCAAGAGCAGGGAGGGAGAGGCGTGAGAAAACTATGGAACCTCCCGCCCCCCCCCAATCTCGCACACCGCGAAAAAAAAATGAACTCCAACGAAGCAACAGAGGGGGGTCGGCGGGGGGGGGGGGGGCGTCGGCAGGACAAACACAATAAAAACAGGGAAAAATCGTGGTAAGACGAGGGGGGTCCGATAACGCAGGGATGCCACAAGCGGCTGCTCGTAGCAAGACAGACGGCTGACTACCCAGGCGGGGAGCGTCGCAAGAAATATCGACACACCACCCGCACGGCGTTCAAAGAGACTGATGAACGAATCGGGGAGGGGCCTAGGTCCCGCCGACGAAAAGTGTTGACCAAGGGCTTTCCACCAACCGAAATTCCAACCTAAAAAACTGTTTCCACTAGAAAACTGCGGGCACGAACGCCTTTCTCTCTGGCGCCTACGGATACACTACACCTCAACGTTTACAGGTTAGACTAAGCATGTATGCCCCGTTGATTCTCTCACACGAGTTCGCGGGGATGCTGCTATCTAATCTGGTGCTCTCGATGCATGGCTCAATGGAGGGAGCTCAACTCTACTCCGCAACGAATCCTGTTCCCGACGCAGACAAGAGGCCTTCACATACTACGCTACGCGTGCTCGTAACCACAAACTAAAGGCCGATCCACACTGCAAAGCCACAACTCTCCTATCCCCCCATGATACGAAGTTCCCCCCCCCCCCCCCCCGCTGCTTCAACCCCCCGCCCCAATGGCGGCGCAATTACAACCAATGATCGATCAAGGCCATAGTCCGAGTCACGATGCCAGGAGACGGTAGTTTTGGGCATCGTCAAATCACACGTATAGGGCCTCCCACACTAAACTTAGCACAACAAACCTAGATCGCCGTCCGCCACAGGCGTAAAAACACCGTATTTCTGACATACGTGCAGTCAAACGTCTGTGGCGGGATGATATCGGCTACCCGTCACGATCCACCTCACATGAGCTCAACATCTCTGTGTCGAGCCGTGTCGAAGCCGCTCCCCTATCCATTTCGTCGGACCGGTTGGGTCCACACAACAACAGCCACACAGCCAAAAAACACCCACAGACAAAGGATGCATACAGGTGCGGTAAAGGTATGTGTACATGCCGGCGCATACACGTGTGTGATTTACATTACAAAGGGATGGACTAATACGTGCTCCGAAACATCAGCAGCACCACCACTAGGGAAACTCCCCACCAAAACTGGCTTGCTAACAGTCAAGGACCGAGTCGACAAGGCAAGCCGCTATACGACTTCTCTCTAAACACCAATACCGCTACTCGTGTGGCTGAAAAACAACAAATACAATGTACGAAAACACGGTCATCACCGAAAAACACACCAAGTACCTGGTACACTATCACTTGACAATCGCCGGCGTCCCCGGTGGTCTAGTGGCAGAAGCCATAAACTACAATCAGTAGCAGGGTTGATTTCGTATCCGAGCCCCTCCCCAAGAAATATTTGCTTGTGCAAAAATGACCGCAGAAAACGTTTAGCGTGGGTACACACACTACGATGAGAGTCGACGGGGGAAGAAAATGCCGAACCGTTCTCACGCTAAAAACGAAGTAAACAGAAGGCATGCACCGTAAGGGTGAGGGGGGAGGAAACCCTGCTATTAATATGTGACGTTCCATGCTCGATGTTCGATCTGAGCAACGACAAGGGGGGGGGGGCTGGAGAAAAGGCGTAAATACAAAGCCAGATCTTAGACAGGTTGGAAACACAAAAAACAAACAACAGCTGTCGGCAAATATCACGGTGGCCGAATTACCAAAACAAGCCTTAACCCTAGCCCTAAACATCACTGTCCACCACCGAAAACAACAACCCTAACCCCCAACATCACTGCCACCACCTAGAACCCCAAAAAAGCATGACTGTCACCACCAGACTACACAATTTATGCAACATAACGCCTGATACAGCAACAACCGAACACCCGCCTTAAGCGCCGCCTACTACAAAACCTGAGGAAACCCTAGGGTGGAAAAACGAAGACAACGGCAAAAAAAAAAAAACGGGGACTGCGTCGAAGTAGAGGGTCGCGCAAGCATCATACCGTGGAATTCGAGTACACCAGCGCTGACGGTGTTGCTTCGTTTTTGCATGCAACCACTCAACAATAACGGCCCCATCTTGATACTATTAATAGCAGCTTCCGATCCCCCTCCAGCCGAATTTCGCGCAATGCCGGCAGACCTCCCCTCCTCTTCAGCTTTGGGGGTCCTTTCTCAACGTCCTCTCATAGACCGCAGCTTCGGAGGGTAGAAGGGCGACTTTCCTGCACCAAGAACAAAGTGCGGAAATTACAGTAGGCGTATTAAAAAAATCGTTAGCGAGGTGCATGCGCCAGCAGCGACAAGGAGGGCACCACAGCCATGCTTCATGGGGGACAGCACCACGTCGGCAACACCAGTGGCTGCCTGCAACACAAACTACAAGCCTATCTTTCTGTTTGGGGCTGGGCCACTCAAAAATTCAGTATTGGTGAGCAAAAACAACATCAAGTCACGACAGTGGTCTAGTGCCGGTAAGCAACAACATCAAGTCACGCGACTCAAGTGGTCTAGTGCCGGTAAGTAACAACAAGTCACGTGGCTCAGTGGTCTAGTGGATAGACTGTTTTTGTTCCGGGTTCGAATGCCGGTATCATGAGGGACAAAAAAAGGCAGGAAGATCCACGTATTCCTAGACACTTGTCCAGCGGCGAGGGGAGAGCCCCGGAGACCCAACCGAGGACCAACTCCCGAATGGGTAGTGTGGACCGTAACTGGACCAAATCCGACAAAAAGGCTGTTTTCTCATGGCCGGGGTTTTGACGGGGGATGAGCTTGCGCAAGTCCCACACTGCCCGGAAGGATGGCTTTCCGAGTGGCTATCTCCACTATCTCCACTGCACCTGATCCCCGGGTATCAAGTCGGGTCGACATACATAGCCACGCGTCCGTAAACAACGGTAGCTTGAGCTGCTGGAGTAGTAACGGGGACCGCCGATAGGGACAGCTCGCGTTGTCGATGCCACGGGGACTGAAGGATACACCAGCTAGCGCCGGATTGCGAACACAATTGAGTTAAATCGACACACGACGTGTATGAAAATACGTGGAAGTGTGTTGAGCTTAGAAGCCTTACGTTTCCATTCCGCCGGACCATAATAAAATAACATAACGCCAAAATCAACGACAAACATCAATCCGTTATACATACCAGGTATACAGACAGCAGACATCACAGTTACAACTAACCGCTTACCGTCTTCCAAGACAAGGATGCGATCGCGGGCAAAGTTGTGTAAAGACGAATGACGGCTGTTTCGGGCTGTGATGGACGGCAAATTGCAGAAAAACAATGACTACGATCACCACTAGGTTTGGGTGTGGATCTCGGCCGCTTTACGTCCGCGACCGATGCTCGATTTTCGGCGCCGGGCCGTGATTTTCCCCAATGGTCGTGACCAAGGAACCGGCGAGTATTAACCGATATGCGGGCTGGCTCAAGATGCAAAGGATGGGTTCGCAGAGCCTAGGGGTAATCCACTTCTAGTCCCCTCCTACTTGGACGACAAAGGCGTCAGTGTCAGGGAAAATGGCACAGCAGATTGTGGCACCATATGCTACAAAAAATACAACAGCAGTATACAGAGCACGTACGCGGCACTTTTAAAACCGCAAGAAATTATGTCACACTACTATTCTGAATACAACATTAGTGTTCACTTCACAGCGTTGGTGCAGGTGATCGAGTTTTGAAGGGGATAGCACACTCTTACATGGCCAGGCCCTACTTCTTGTGAGAGGTAGGTTATCTCCTACAACACAAGAGTACGGATGCGACGCTCTTACAGCCTCAGACTGTTGTGTTAGGCAGGGTGGCTCCTACACGCCTTTTAGTACAACTTGTAGTACAACTTGTAGTAGATTGATGTACGGTGAAATGAGGCAAGAGCAGGGGGCAGTGTGCGCTTCAAGAAAACGAAAACAATCTAAATGCTCATCCGATCAAAACTCAAAAACACACAGGAGCAAGGCCACCAAAACCATGAACCATAGCAGCGCTCGAGACAGCTTGCAACCAGACAAACCCCACACGCTCGAGCAAGCACGCCCGATCATGTTCAGTGCCGCATTTGTGCAGATCGGCTTTATACAGGCCTCGCAACCAATGAGGCAAGCAACGACAGACAGTACGTCATAGTGTGCGAAAAAAACATTTTAGTCGCACAGCAGCACGGTGCCGACCCTCATCACAAGAAATCCGAAATCGGGCTCAGGCTGACTACTTATTTTTGGCGCGGGCAAAAGGCACATTATTTCGATCCACTGTTTTCGTAGCATGAGTAGTGTGCACAAAAATATCTCCCCGCGCGCATCATTGCCCTCTTTATCCCCATATGTGCAGCAGCAAGGGTCCCGATTAACCAAGAGCACGAAAAGCCGTAGTTCGATTTTTGAATTCCATCAAAAATACACAAAAATTTCGACGTTGCTTCTTATCGAGGAGCGCGTAGTGTGTTTTAGAATTAAACAAACGCACAAGGGTCAAAGAACACCCGTGGGCAACGACCGAGGCGAGCGATGGCTCGCGTCCTCCCTGGAGCGCCGCGGCTGGCGGCAGATATTTTTTGCCGGCAGCGGCTAGGAGGCTATGGCTCTAGGCGTCCCTTGGATGGGCTGGCGCCTCCCCACCGCCCCACACGGGCAGCAGCGATGGGGATATAGCGGTCGAACTTCTGAGCGAAGTCGTGATGTGGTGCAGTAGTTGGTCGTGTAACTTTTGAGGTGCAGGGCGACAAAAAACTGCGTTTGCGGCGGCCTCGATTATTTTCGAGGTATCGCAGGCAGTCTAGGCTGTGCTAAAGGGCTTCGGAGGCCGCGCTGCGGCTGCTCCGGTGGTCCTACCTCTCGCAATTATGGCTTCTCGCCTCCCAATCAGCCGACGACATGACACCGATTCGCGTGGCCGGCTTCGTTTATAAGGAACACGCCATGCTTGGGTGCAAAAACTCGCCATATTGAATTTCGATTTTCGACTGAATCCGACCAAATAATTCTCTTTTTACTTCTTTGTTGACATCGATGTATATTACAAAAATGCCTGCTTGGTGACACGTTGTTCGACCAATCAGATGCAAATGAATTAAATTCAACCCAAAAAAATAAAAATAAAATCGAATTTCGACTTGGCAAGTTCCTCATTAATCTGGGCCCTAAGACCGGTGACAATGGAAGGCCAAAAGTTTAAAATTCCCCAACATTCCAGCCAAACTTTGCTTCAACGGTCGCCTATGGGCTCAGTTTGTTGGATTTTTTATTTGAAACTTCCAGAAATTCCGATAAAAAACGATTTCTCGCGGCGATCTTGGCCAACATCGGCATGAGAAATTCTCAAGCAGGTCTTGGAGTAGACGCGGCGTAATTTCGTGTTCTCCACACACTTCGTTCGACGAAATCAACGACAGCGTCGTGAACTCTGAACGCGGCGAGCTCGTTAGGGGCTCCGACCTCCCCTTGGTGTGCAGCGCTCACTCTACGGCCGGTGATTTGTGGCGGGCGCCGACCAGGCTTCTGCTGAAAACACATTTGGGGCTGGTGTGTAGAAAACTCAGACAAAAACTCTACACAAGCAACCTCTCACGCCCTAGGGAATGGGTCGAGATGAACTTTTCAGCGCTGCCACCTACACTTATGTGACCTTGTCTGGAACGATGAGGAGTGACCATGGGATGTCTCTGTCTCGAGATCGAAGGTGAATCGTGTTTGGTGGGCAGTGTTGATCAAGGCTTGATGAAAAATAGACAAAGTGAGCTATTGGACCGCACGACCAAGAAAAAAAAAAGCCAGAAAAAAATATTGTAGTCGCTTTTTCCCCATAGCGACGCTACCCGGAATCTTTTAGAAAATAACCCCCAAAAAAACTTTGGAAACTTTTTGGCCAAACTATCGGCTTTCCATTGTCGTCGGTGTAAGTAGTTATTGTACTGAAATTGCACGGTCCTTCGCACTGCTGCTTATTGACGTCTGCTGTCAAGCCGTCTGGGGGCTGGTGGCAGTGGTGCCATGATGTCTTGGGGGCAGACCCGCCACAGGAAGGGGTCAACTTTATCGAAACTTTGCACACGTCGGACAGATGAGATCCCTAGCAATGCTCTACATGATCTATGTCTTTCAAAGCAGACAGACCCCTGCTCAATATGATCTGCATGGCCTGTCAATCAATCATCATCATGCTGCCGGCCGAGAGCCGTATGATCTGCATGACCCAGCACAAATTGATATTCCTGCATTGGGTCTGTAATGCCGATATCCTGCACAACATACCACACGGCAGGCATAAGATCTATAATAGATGATCTATATGATCTATATGATGTAGATATCTACTGTAGATCGTGATCTGTCGGAGGTGTGAGTGTTTGCAGTGACGAGGCTGAGGTCTTTTTTTTTTTTTTTTCGATCTTTCAGGCTGATTTTCCTGTGAGTTGCCTTCTTGTGAGCGGGCCGATAATGCTGTACAGCAGTGCAGTACACCTACCTACCTAACAAACAGAAATGCTGGCTCAGGCTAGATTCCTTATTTGAGAAAGAGTGCGTTCTACGCTACCTTTAGCTACAAATGCTCCCCGAATTTCTTATTGGGGAAATATCAGCACGTGCTTGTTTTCTTATTACAGCAGTGTTTCTCAATAGGCGTCCCGTGTCCTGTACTTCTGTGCCAGGTACGTACCAGGTACACGTGCACAAGTTGAGCACACAATACTAAACTGCTCTGCCGCGTACTGCTACTGCTGTGACCTGCGACTGATGGATATTGATACCATAATATTAACCTTGTACTTTGAAATCATACACTGATTGTAAATCCTGTACGCAACGAAAGGGTGTTTTCACTCAACCGCACTTTGATAGGAGAAGCATACCTGGTACGTAGTAGCGCCGGGTCACGACAGCTTTATCCACTCTCGTCGTCGTCGCTACTCCTTGGCTCTCCTCCAAGCGGGGGCGGCAGGGAGCCTCCAAAGCGCGCCGCGTCCTGCTCGCCCAGGTCAACCCCGCAGTCCTCATACAGCCCAACCGTATCGAACGCGGTGCGTCCATCCCCCGTCACCGCCGCCTCATCTGCTCCAAAGCTCAGCAACAGGCACACCATATCATTCGTGCCAGCATTTCTCCCGTTCGCCGCAGCCGAATGCAACGGCGTGAAACCCCGCTCGTCCTGCGTCTGGACGTCCGCCCCAAGCTTTAGGAGGGCCTCCGCGGCCTTGCGTTTGAGGAACCGGCACGCGAGGTGGAGCGGCGTGAAATGCTCCTCCCCGCGTGCTTCGATGTCGCATCCCGCCCGAGCGAGGAGCTCGATCGCCTCGGCGCGGTCGAAGGTAGCCGCGTGGTGCAGGGCGGTCTCGCCGTCTGCGTCGACGGCGTCTAAGTTAGCCCCGTGCCTGATGAGGGCTAAGATAACGTCGAGGTGACCTTCGTCGGCGGCGCGATGCAACGGTGGCTGGTCGGGAGAGCTAGAACTGTTGACATCCGCGCCGTGCATCAGCAGCGCTCTCACGACGTCTGTGTGTCCGTGACAAGCGGCCCATTCGAGCGGAGAGGCCCCTCCGCCCGAGCGGTCGTCGAGGGCGCTCTCGGGACCGGCATTGAGGAGCGCGATGGTTGACCGGATGTGGCCATTCTTCGCTGCCAGGCAGAGCGGTGAGAATCCTCTCCGGGTTAATTTGCGCGTGCTGGCCCCGAGCGACAAAAGGGCGTCCACGGAGAGGCTCGCGCCGTGCTTGGCGGCGACGTGCAGGGCCGTCGACCCATCCTTATCCCGCGATTCTAGGTCGGCTCCAGCATCGGCCAGCGAGCGGAGCACTCCCAGCATGCCCCTGCTCGCGGCGAGGTGCAGCGCCGACACCCCCGTGGAAGAAGCCACGTCGACGTCCGCACCGTGCTTCGCCAGTACCGCCAACATATTCAAATGTCCGTGCTGAACCGCGAGCTGGAGCGGGGAACATCCGTCCGAGTCGCAGAAGGGGCTTACCCAGGCCCCTCCCGAGAGCAACTCCTCGGCCGCCCCGGCTTGGCCGTGCTTCGCCGCTAGGTGAAGAGGAGTGCGACGCTTATTATCCTGCTGGTTTGCGTCGGCGCCGTGCGATAGAAGCACGTGCACCATCTTCGAGTCGCCTCGAACAGCAGCGAGGTGCAGCGGGGCATCACCATTGGCATCTCGCTCGTCAGGGTTTGCGCCGCGATCGAGAAGGTCCTGCACCAGCATGCCGTGGCGGCCACGAACAGCTAGGTGCATGGTGCTCCCCTCGGCCCCAGCGTTTTGCAGCGTGGAGACAAGGTTCAGGTCTCCCGTGTCTGCGGATACCTCGAGCAGGAGACGCAACCATTGTGCCAACTGTTCGGGGGTGGCGCGGTCGAAAACAAGGTCGAAAAGACGAGCTTCGTTATCCTCCAGAAAGGTACGCCTCTGGTCCTTGTCCAGCATGCTGCTTGCTGGCTAGAAAGCTGGGCAGGCGGTCGCCAAGGGAGGGGACTGGGCTAGGCCCTGACGCGTACAGCAGTGTCGGTCTGCGCTCTGTTTGAACTGCTTCGCTGGCTGGCTGATGACTGCAAAGGTGCCGCAGACTGAAAATATATTCCGTTTTTATAGGGGGTGGTTTCCGCCGTGCAAATGCAAACTCGCATTATGGAAACCCCGTATTTCTTGAGCAACAAGCTTGCCTACCTTTTTGTCCTTTGGGGCGAGCGCAGTGCGTGTGCCCACACTGCATCAGCAGCAGCAGCACCACCTCCAAATAGACTATGGCATCAGCCACAAGCAGTTTCGTTTCCGTGGTCTTGGGCCCTCGCGCCTGCCAGCGGCGGCGGATTGGCCGAGTTAATTCAAAGCCACAAAGCAGCAGCAAAGCAGCGCCCTAGTACGTACGTGAAAAACCACAAATCAACTTAAAAATCAAATCTTTAACAAATCCTTGCGTGATCAACGAGAGACGCAGAAGTTGGATGTTTGCTTGCGTAAACATCCACTCCACACAGAACCACCACCACCACCAGACTACAACACCAGGAACTCAAAGACTATTATCCCCGGTGCCGGGCCTTTTCGCCTGCTGCGGTAGCTATCATCAACCCGTGTAGGCCCACTTCAATCGAACACAGCAGGGGTCTACATAAAAACATCAAAGCCCACTCTAAAACCAAGTCATAACGGACTTTCGCCGGGGAAACATCCCGATAACTTTTTTTTTTTCTTCAAACACACATCTTTTCAGCTTTTTCTGGACAAGTCCACAGGTGTCGTCCCTTTTCCCCGGTTCTTGCCTGGTACCTGCTACCAGGCCATTTATTTGTGGTTCGGCGTCTGTTGCGCAGGATGCAGGCGTGTTGCGCGCCGCGCACCGCGCAAGCCCTCCGCAGGGGTCCCGGAGGGTCCTCCGAGAGGGGTCTCCCGGGGAAGGCCGCCGGAGGCGAAAAAAATGCGACATATGCGCGAGTATACGCCTGAAAAGCAAGTAACGAGCTGCGGTTAACCCTTTGACAACTGGAAACCCGTTTTTGGGGACAAAATTACTTGAATTTAGTATAGGGAGGGGTTCGGGGGCTCGAGAGGGGTTAAACGCCTCCCGATCCGGCGGCTTCGGGGCCCTGTTATAAGGCTTAGTTGGGGTAAGCCATTGGTTAACCTTTGCAAAAGTGGGGTCAAACGGACTAATACCCCACTAATTCCTCAACAAATGGCGTATAACAAACTTTCACCACTTTCCCCATCCATGTCGAACTTGGAAAAAATACTCTCCCTCTCTGGCATACCCAGGAAATGAAATCGCTTGGATATTGACAGGTCCGCCCGTATATCCGCCCCCCTCAGTTCCCGACCTTCATCATGAGCTCCAATTTTCACGACGTACGTATACGGTGTACCATCACTGCAGTAGTATAATAATACCTGGTACCGGTAAGTGGCGCGTGCTACGACAAAGGTGTACCTTTTTTTGGCGAAAATGGTGTCTGAATGACGGGGCTCCTCCTCAACCTGTTACCACAATCGTCGGGATTTCGTCAATTTTTTTGCATGACTCTCGTTGTGTACACAGACCATGGTAGGCACTTTTCACCCGGTAGCGCAGCTTTATGTTCGTTCTACGGCAGCCCGCCCCCCCCCCCCAACTTTTCTTAGACGAAATCGCCGGTTTCAAAACCAGCTCCCGGTCGTATATCGTGAAATACGGTCCCTTGACACCCTCCCCGACGTCATCGATCCATAGGCCTATGCACACAAGAAAGCATATGGATGCTTTGCTTTTAATCGTATCATTCCTTGTGTCGAGCAGTCATGAAACGTTCGTTAAAGAAAAAAATCGCTGGTTCTGGGTGGTGGGGCTATCGTAGAATCAGTCCGGAATTTCAGTTTTTGGGTTAAGACATGTCTTAAGCTCCCAAATTGAGGAATCTCAGAAAAAAAGTGATGACCTTTATCGTATAGCGCGCGTCCCGTACTATAATAATCAAATATATCATGATATCACACATCACGCCATCACCGTCAGTAAGTTATTTTGAGCTCATACGCAATAATAGCTGCCTTGTTCACTTCCGCCTAACAATCCCAATGTCTTTGTCGAAAATAACAGCGACTTCGGTGAGGATATCATCCGATGATTGAGCCGCGAGATTAGAGCTTTGCTGCTTGTTCAACAAGGAGAGCCGCATCAAAAGCTGACAGGCGTTCCACCGAAAGGCCGTTTCGGGTCTTGGACTTGGTCTTCTTTAGCGCGGAGAACCCGCGCTCGCACTCAACGGACGACTAATACTTGTTTTCGACTATGGCGAGTAGGAAAATGGGCCTAAAAAACGTTCAACTACGGTCAATGGGACAAAAGGTGCTTAGAACAAAGAAATGCCTACAGCAATTTAGAACCCCCCCCCCCCAAAAAAAAAAACGCCTGCGGCGAAAAAAATACCCACGTTAATTTTCGCTGCGGCAGGGAAGAAATGGCGGAACAAAAATGTTGCGCGCCCCAAAATCGACTGTTGTTGCGCTCCAACCAGCCTCGTGGCGACTGTTGCGCAAAACGTTTTTTTGACTCAAATGTTGCGCGCGCGCGCACCAGCGCAACACCTTTTTAATGCCTGCCTGGTGCCTAAAACAACGTTCCACAGGAAGATGCCATGTGCACTCTAAAGTTCTAAAGGTGCGCCTGCGGAAACATGCTAAAAATCGAGGTGATGGAGACTCTGCCGTACGGGTGTGCGACTTGGACTCTCGGCCAGGAGCACTTCGATGAGCTCCGAACGGCAGGCCACAGCCTTCTTCTGCGGATCTTTGGCTTCCAGCGCCGAGAACGCACAGACCACCTCATGTCGTACGCCAATGCTCTCAAGAAGAAAAGGCACAACGTGAGAGCGTTGAGACGACCATCTGCAAACGACCACCCTCCTCTTTGCGGGGGTCGTACAACGAACGAAAAATACGCGGCTGACCCGTATGATCACGTGATGTTCGGGACGATGGCTGGCGAGGAGAACCCGGGACAAGGCCGACCAGAAAATAACTGGGCTCATTGTCTAGCAGACGACACCCCAGGGCATTCCAAGCCGCCGAGGGGTCCATGGATGATAACTCCCCTTTGCTGTTTGGAGTAGAGACGGTGCTATGGCCGAGGGCGGCTCGTAAAGAAGAGTGGGGAATGGTACCGGGGGGTCGTCGACGCGGCGGGCCGCTTCATGACGAGATGGCACAGTGGCAAGGCGGAGAAGAGCTGGCTACGCCACGCAGCAGAGGACGCCAAGAGCAGCGACAAGGGGTAACCGGGCGGGCGGGGGGAGGGGGGGGGGGGCAGCCATACTGATACTACAGCTGTCGACGAATGCAGAAACGAAATGGTAGATCGCGTGGCAAGGTGCCGGTCCGACTAATTAAAGTGGAACGTGTGACACTACTATCTCATTATACCTTGCACTGGCGAATAGGCTAGGGAGCGTCCTTGGCACGACGAATCATGCACCTTCACCGTAAAGTCCCCGTTGCGCCGCGTGCGGTTAATGCGCCGAATGCGCGCACGAGAACAGAGGGAGGAGTATGAAGATAAAGCAGAGAGCACAGAGTAGATAGAGGGCCGAATCTCTTTGCTCGCATCCATTTCCGTTTCCTTTCCCCCCGTCCACCACGACACTCCCCTCCCCCGCCGCCCCACCAAAAATCACCCCCCCCCCCCCCCCACAAACACACACGCACACCCTCACCCTCCCCCGCCGCTCCACCTAAAATATAAACCTGCCAAAATAACAAACACTACCCTAAGGTGATATCATCTCTTTACCTTTCGAGCCATCCATGCGGTAGCTCGAATTCATCAATATGGTCTTCAACTTCAAATTAACCTCCCCCCCGCCCCCTCCTTCCCCGCGACCCTCACCATCGCCTAGACCTAGAACCATGCGTACAGTAATCTCCTATACTTTTATGCCACCTGAAAATGTTGGAAAACCCCCCCCCCCGCCCCTAAGAACCCCGCCCTCCCCTCACCGGTTATGCGACTTGCAGGTTATACATGATAAACGGATGCATTCATTCCACGGCTGCCAAGCTTTGTCCCCCTCAAACACGGGTTTATTTAGTTTCCGTGTACACGGATTGATTAATATCACCCTGTTGACCCTGGTACAAGCTACACTATAGTTCTAAGGGGAGTCGCCGACCTATCGCATCCTTAATGAGGAAACACACGCAGTGATAAGCGCGTTCGGAATGTCACGAGAACAGCTTGCGAAAAACAAGATATGAGTGTGACGAAAGCTTCGTTCTCACAGCTGGATATTGTGTTTCATTTTTTTGTACAACGTACGGTAGTAGTGTTTATATCTACTTCTTCAACTAGTTAGTCATAGTGCACATATGTATATAGTCTTCACAGTACCCGGTAGACACGTCGGTCCTCGGACTGCATACCTACACAAGTACGTGCATAGAGTTGTTGACGCCCCCGCGTCAATTTGGATTTGGGCTCACGTATTAACATTGGGTGTAAGCACCGTTTCTCCGGGCGATCGTCACCCGCTGCACTTTGCACGTGCTACGGCTACAGTTCAGATAATCTTCTTTTTGCCTTTTTGAAATCCCCTTAATAGTTTGCGTAGCTCGGTTTCGACATGCGCCGCGAGATTAATATTGCACGCTGCCCTGCGCTATTTATTGCAGCCGCATACGCGTAGTCTAGGTTGAATTCGCCAGGAATGAACATGCAGGCTACACCCATACTACAAAGAAATACCAGATCGTGCACAGTGCGGTCTACGCTCTCCAAGTACCTACCATCAGTCAGAACGGAGGCAAAACACTACAACACAGAGGTAGCATACGGTAACAGCGCGCACAATTTCGTCCCCCCTAGGCTACTGTGCTCAGGATCCCACACGGAACGACCCCCTTGCCGAGTAAACCGAAAGCGCTACGATGGTTGGGACGCATGCTACGATGGTTGGGACGGGGCTCCTCAACCCAAAATCGTCGTTTTTTTTCATGTTAGGACATTTTTTTTGCCTGATTCTTCTAGTTGTCTACCTAGGCCATGGGATTTTTCGTTCGGAAGCAGGGTTTTGTTTTGCTCCGACGAATCAGTTTTTCGGAGAAATCTTGAGCCCCGAAATTCAGGAACCTCAAGAAACAAAACAACAATGGTTTGGTGCACCTCTGTTTTAGCAGGCGTCATTTCCATAAATGAAATGTGGGGGCCACCGCCCGTCCCATAATCGATCGTTGCTGCTTCGCTTTTGCTGAGTGTTTGTTAGGAATGTTTCCTTCGCTTTAAGGTGTACGATGGGATGCCTTGCACCAAAATATCGTGTTTCATGCAAGGCCGAGCAAGTATGCCTTAAACAGGTTGTCTATAACTAGAGTGTGCGTTTTTCTAAGCTTGAGATAATAAAGTCCACCATATATTCTTGCCAGATAACGCTTAAGAACCGGGGTGTACACCTGGCGATAAATCTAAAAAGCAAAAAAAATACGGGTTGACGCATGGTGCAGTGGAGATGTGCAAGTGCACTTCATTTGTTTCTGAGGGCGGTCACTTAAGAAGCTCATGAGTACCTCACCCAGACACTGACTTATTAGTCTAATGAAATAACTTGCAAATGCAAGTTGATGAAAACACGCTCATGGTGTAGAGGTAGTACGAGAACCTTAACAGTATGGCTGAGGGGTCCCGTCATTTTCGAAAAATGCTTTGGTATAAAAGTGCCACCTCTATGGTAGCACGCGGGTCGGTTGTGAAAAAGGAAACCACGAAACATCGCCACGCCTGAGGAGCCCAGAAGCTCTTTAGAACGACTCTGTAGAGAGCACCAATGTAAAGTGACCTGTGGAAAACCACCCTTCAACAAAAAAATACTTTCATGGCAGGCTCTGCGTTGGCAGCATATAATTGTCGACCTTACCTTCAACCCATGCTCAATGAGATCACAACTCGACTTCCAATTCCCTGAGTCAATCTTCATTGGATTACACTATTATACTGTATCGAGTCATTTTCCGTGAATGGAGGAGGGAGTGGAACGTGCCGGGTGACTAGGAGTGATAATCAGTGTCGTTCTAACCCCTCCAACGAATGAAGCTAGTGGTACAGGACCGACATCCTCATTTACTGATCCTGCCAGACAAGTTATCATCTCCAATTCGTACCGATATCACTTGTTCATTGAAACGCGCACTCGAGTTTCGACGACAATCCTACGGGGCATATTCTAGAGCATCCTTGTCATGAGGCTCCGCTTTAGGATTTTGCCGTCATCACGCACGCCTTTTCGATCTTCCCCGTAACCCGTCCTGAACGAGAGTCGGTCTATTCATATAGATGTTCCGTTGCCTGTACAGAATATCTAACTCCCTTGCGGCAATCGAGACTGTAACGTTAGAAACTTAGACTATGTTGTACGATAACATGTTTTAGATTACGCGTGATTACTTTATCCCCGCCCCCCTCCACTAAAACATGGCAACGGCGTAATACCGAGACATCGTGTTTTCAGTGCTCGAAAACGAGCAATCCTACTCCTAAATGCTCTCGCTTGTTCATCGAAATACAAGCGGTTTGGCAGTATCCCTTACAGGTGGCAAGCTAGACCACCCGTTACCCCCTACATGCTGTGAGCTTTTTTAGCCGTCTTTGTGCTTTTAGACGCGTGCTACGATAGATGTGTATTAACAATAGCACGTTTTCGCTGAATGTTTTGTGAATGTTTTGTGAATGCAAACGTTAGTGTAGACATGCCTCTCGTGGCTCTCTCTTCACTTCAACCCGAAATCGTAGGAATTTCATTATTATTTTTTTTTAAAATAGTTTTCGTTGCGTACCTAGACCATGGTATTGTTAATTCTTCATCTGCTCCAAAAGCATTTAAGGTTTCCCTCAACTCATTTTTTGAGTGGAGGTGTACAGAGCTCCTCAAGAGACGAGGGCCAGAAAAAATCGATGCATATCTACTGTAGCGTACGTGTTCACCAATCATTGCACACTGACTACCCTGCCGCCCACCCTCATCGAGATCTCGTCTCGTCCCCCTGACCCCACCTATCTAGATCCCATTCACAGAACGAAATGTTGCGCATGCTTCCGCCAACAGAGGATTGCTACGCTTATACACTGTACGAGAACATGTACGATTACGCTTGATAACCCCCCCCCCCCCAACGCGACAGCAGATGAAAAAGTCAACTTTGGAGGCATAACACATGGACATGATGATGATGATGATGACGATGATGATGGTGGTGATGACGATGATGATGATGATGATGATGATGAAAGCATGACGCGTGTTACGATAGAGGTGAACCAACGATTGTTATTTGTTTCAATTAGCGCTGACATGCAATCGATGGATAAGCTCCCAACAGCCACACTAGGCTGTGAGCGAGGCACTGCAACACGCAGTGTGTAGAAGATAGTTTAAGATGTCTTTATTATGTCGGCCCGTAAAGGGGTAGACGAATGCAGGGGGAAAGGTGGAGTGGGTCATGTGGCTCTCCACCGCCCAGGAACAACCGTTCGTAGTCGAATACCTAAACCTTCTTGCATAGTGCCTACTCGTACATAGCCGTGGGACTGCTCGTGGGTGATACCACGAGACGATCCCTGTAACTTACCTCCGTGACACAACGTATGTAACCGTAACTTATTGTAAGGCTGTTCGTTGAGACAAGCCATATCGAATACCCTCCCTGGCGCTGGATCAACTAACAAGCCTCGATAAAACAAACACCATCAACAATCAACAAATAACTGTATCCCTAACAGAAAATCGCGGTGTTTCTCAAAACTCTCTTTGCCAATAGCCTTCGTGAGAATGTCCGCACGCTGGTCATCCGTCCGGAGATACTTAACCGACAAGTCTCCCGTCCCCATCAACTCGCGCAGAAAATGGTACCGTACATCGATGTGCTTACTGTTAGATGAGATCAATGGGTTTTTGGCCAAGTCTACTGCCCCTTTGTTGTCTTCAAACACTCCAACACTCGGCGACCCCAGACTGGGCATCAGGAAAACCAACACTCCTCTCACGTAAAGCGCTTCCTTCACCCCGTCGGCCATGGCTACGCACTCCGCCTCGGTCGTTGATAGGGTGACGCATTTCTGCGTCCTAGAAAACCACGACATAAGTGTACCCCCGCAACAGACAGCCACGCCAGAGACCGAACGCCTATCGTCGGCCTTGTGGGCGTTGTCCGCGTCCACGTACGTCTCCAAGTCGTAATCCAACTGCACTTCCTCTAGTTTACTGTCCTTCCTGAACGTCAGACCTACGTGAGCCGTAGAGCTCAGGTACTCGATTATCTTCATAGCCGCCTTAACATGTACCACGTTAGGGTCATGAGAAAACCTTGCAACCGCCCGTACTGCGTTCGCGATGTCCGGCCTCGTCTGATTCGCAATCCACATCAGACTCCCCACCATTTCGCGGTATCTCGCGTCCACCGCAAGGTCCTCATCACGCACGTGTCTGAGGTCCAACGACGGAGAAGCGGGGATGGGGCAGGTTTTCGTGATTCCAAAACGTTCGACAACATTTCGAATAAACTGGGTCTGTGAAATCTCCAAGGTCCCCTTCTCACGATCTCTCTTGTACTCGCTACCCATGTACCACGTAACCTCACCAAGATGTTTCGTAGGGAATCTCTTGTTGAGATCCGCCACTACTGAATACGTGATTTCCTTGGTGGCCGCGACCTTGATGTTGTCCACGTGGACCACCAACATCGCTGCAACCTCGTTATTCACCATCAGTAAAAACACGCACGGGTCTACCAAGCACTGCTCAAAACCACACTCAACCAAGGTTGACGACAGTAGCTTATACCACGAGCGACCAATTTGCTTCAGCCCATAAAGAGCTTTGTTGAGTCGGACTACCTTACCCGATAACCGCCCACACCCATAGGGCAATCTTGAGAAAATTTCGGGGTCCAACACTGACTGAAAAAAGCCTGGTCAACGTCCAAGTGCCTCAAGTCCCAGTCAAGTTTGCATGCCATTGCTGCAACGATGCGGTTAGACGTGGTTGATGCAGTAGGGGCAAACGTATCAAATTAGTCAACTCCCTCTACCTGACTTTAGCCCTTAGCTACCAAGTTCGCCTTAGCTCTATCGATCATGCCATGCTCGTCGCCCTTCCACTTCAAGAGCCACTTTGATTCCACAATATTGCTACCCGCCGGAACTTCGGAAATCTCAGTGAAAGTGTCAGCGGCCTCTAGTCCATCAAATTCCGCGTGCATGGCCTCTACCCAAACGCCAGAGTGAATTGAAGAACGCGCCGCGGAGTAAGACGTCGGTTCCGGTTCCGCCTCCTTGAGGAGGCCAACCGGCAACCGAGTAGGTTCACCGCCTGTGTCTTGCGCCGCCAGTAGCGCATGGAACATGCGGCCTCCCTCACAGTGTCCGATCGTACTGATCAGCCCCGCTGCCGCTTCCCGGTTGAGCGCTCTGGTCTGCGCTCTCGTGCTTCCCTCCCGAATCTCTTCACCATCGCCTGGTCCTGACATGTGCGCTCCAAGTTGGCGCGCAGCAGTCCGGACAGCAGTCGGGGTCGGAGCTCCATCGTCAGAAGAGGACGCATCGTCGTCATCTCGAGATGAAGTGTCGCTTTCGAGCGGTTCGCTGCTGACCGTTGATGAATCGTTCAGCTCCTCACTTTCGGCTTGCGGATCGCCGCCAGCTTGCGTCATCGGAGACACCGCACGGAGTTGGTGAGGAGTTCCCCTCCCCAACACCGGCAGTGGAGTCGTCGGGGCGGATTCGTAGACGTCCGTCCCTTCCAGCTCAGGCGCTTTTTGTAGGTCCACGGTCCCTCTCTGCTCCGGCATCTCCGGCAGCGGGGGTGAAGGCGCTCCTGTACTGAGCGTTGCCTCCCAGGCCACGTCCCTTGTTTCCACCACCTTGTTCGCCCGCGTGAGCATCCGCAAGGAGTCACTTGGGTGGTCGATGCCCGGCCCGAGGTAAAAGCAGCTTTCGGCCCGGGGGTGCGACTCGATGGGCGTTTCCAGCGATAGTACGTTGGGCGAAGGAACGGGTGCGGTGAAGCAGGTGCGGCAGTTCCGTACCACATTTCGTGTGGCGACCGGTTCCCGGGGTTTGCAGTGGTCGCGGTGTGGTTCAGGGCGTCACAAGCCCAGTGCATCGCTTCCGCCCACAGGGATTTAGTCGGCGGTAGTTGAATGTGAGGAAATATGATGGGCGCTTGGATGCACGTGGCGAGTCCCGCGTTCTGGATGATACCTAGCGCTCTCTCTGCTACAGCGTTCTGCATAGGGCTATCGGCATTGGTGAATTCCTGCTTGATGCAATACTGTTTGCACACCTCTCCAAACTCACCACGGAAAAACTCCCCCCCGTTGTCAGACGTTACTATCTCAACTTTCGAGGGTACTCCGTCGGCGCGCGCGTCAGCCAAACACTTCCTGAATGCGTCTCCTGAATCCGATTTATGCTTCAGAAAATACACCCACGCGTGGCGAGAGTAGTCATCCTTCACAAGCATGACATACCGCGCACCCGTCAGGGAAGATGTTCTCTTAGGTCCGCTGAGGTCAACAAAAACTCTCCCCAATTTCTCTGTCGCGCGTGATTCAGTGGTGTTAGGGATAGGCTTGCGGTAGCCTTTTGCCATAGAGCATCCCGTACAGGGCTTAAGTTTTCCTACTAATTCTACTCCGAGAGATTTTGCGGTCTCTCGCAACAGTAGTTCATTCGAGTGACCTTGCACGCAGTGGAAAACGTTGACGTCTACCCTAGTCTGAGTAGACCCGGTACTGCCGGGTGCAAGCACGGGAAAAGCAAGGGGAAAATCGCAACCATATTCAACACAAGTCTCGGGAGGGTCGGGGGCTTCAAGGGGGAACGGCACATAGCCGTCGTCTGGCTCTATCCTGTAAGCGAACACGGAGTAACTGGATCCATTACCTTCAAACCTCAACCTCCCATTGAAAAGAGAAATGCACAAGCCTTTCCCCTCAGTCGTAAATGCTACTCCCTGCTTGCGTGCAGCCATCAGCGAAAACAAGTTGAATGCGATTTCCGGCACGTAGGCCACACCCAATAGCTTGACAGTCAGATCCCTTGGGAATGCAACAGTCAGCGTTCGGTACCCTACCACGTCGATCAGATGGTTGTCACCGATTCTAACCTAGTCATCGCACAGTCTTACATCGCAAGTTGAATGCGATTTCCGGCACGTAGGCCACACCCAACAGCTTGACAGTCAGATCCCCTGGGAATGCAACAGTCAGCGTTCGGTACCCTACCACGTCGATCAGGTGGTTGTCACCGATTCTAACCTAGTCATCGCACAGTCTTACATCGCTCAAAAGGTCAGCTGAATGGGTCATGTGAAAGGATGCCCAACTGTCCGCTATCCACTTCTCACCGATGCAATCACTACGTTCCTCATTACACGAGTCATCGTTAGTACCAAGCATGCACTTTGCAGGACAACACACAGTATCACCGCCGTCGTTCTAGCCTTGCGCACCTCCGCCTGATGTCTCCTCTGGTGCAGGGGGGATGCGAGCCTTGCACTGGGACCAGGTGTGCCCGGGTTCCAAGCAACGAATGCGTTTTCCCTTCACTTTGTCGAACGCTGAGGGGGGGTTCTGTGTGGGGGCTTGGGGGTTACTGCTACTGCTACCTTGACTGTTCTTGCTTGGTGTGTCACTTGCACCTGTCTGCTTACCGTTACTTCCATGCCTAGCTTTGCCTGCACGACCACCTCAAGCAGCTCCATTCGAAAATAGAGCCTGGCCCACGTCCTTACCCTTCGTCGTGGAAAGGCGCAAGTACCGCTGTCGGATGATGCTCTCGATCTCCGCTCGAGTGACATCCTCACGGTACAAGATAGTGCGTTCCTCTATTTCGTAGTCTGACGTGAGGGTCATGATGATCTTGCGGTTGACGTCTGCTACCGAGTTGACCACGCCTAGCGACGCGAGCACTTCAACAATCTTGTCTATCCAACCAAAGTACTTCATGGGCTCTTCTCCCTTCTCCATTTTTGCGGAGTCGAACGCTACCGACCACTTGACCTGTTCAGCCATGGTCTTAGGCATGAACCAATCACACAACATTCTCCAGCCAGCACTAGGCGATTTTGTTGCGAACAATCTACCAAGCAGATCACGGTTCACAACGCTCTCTGTCAGGCAAGTCCAAGCTACTCTAGCTGTCTCAACATGTTCCTCACTGAACCCCTGCGAGAGAAAGTATTGAGTGTTCTTCGTAACGTCGCCTATCATCATATCATGATCTACGAGAAACGCCGACATGCACCCAACCATGGAAGTATACACCTCGAAGTGCTCCTTCCGCAATGGAAAGTCTTCCGACTTTCCACTGAATTTAGGAACCGACTGCTTCAAACTCCCAAATTCGCGAGAACCAACGTCAGCCCCATGACTATCTACGCTGCTACTCGCACCACTCCTTGGCAGGTCTATTGCCGCGCCAAGACCTGGAAAACTCCCACTGGAGCTGACTCCCCTTACTTCCCCTGCACTGGTAGCGGTTCCGACCCGCTCACCAGTAACACCAGACGCAACCTCACTAACCGCAGCAGTTCTGCGATCCATCTCCTCCAAAATCTGCGTCTTCAGTCGCTCATCGTCTTGACGTCGCAGTTCTCGGTCGGTCTCGCGTCGATCTTGGTCTTTTCTCCTGTCCGCCGCCAGCTGCGTCAAGAGACTGGTCAGGTCGTCCATCTCGGACGACCCATCCACTGGGGGTCCACTCGGCATGATCAGGCTGCTTGCTCGAACAATAAGTCCGTTAACGTGTTCAATTAGCGCTGATATGCGATGGATGGATAAGCTCCCAACAGCCACACTAGGCTGTGAGCGAGGCACTGCAACACGCAGTGTGTAGAAGATGGTTTAAGATGTCTTTATTATGTCGGCCCGGAAAGGGGTATACGAATGCAGCAGCAAAGGTGGAGTGGGTCATGTGGGTCAACTCTCCACAGCCCAGGAACAACCGCTCATAGTCGAATACCTAAACCTCCTCGCAAAGTGCCTACTCGCGCATACCCGTGGGACTGCTCGTGGGTGATACCACGAGACGATCCCTGTAACTTACCTCCGTGACACAACGTATGTAACCGTTACTTATTGCTAGGCTGTTCGTTGAGACAAGCCATGTCGAACTTTGTTTTTATCTAGGTTTCCTTAATTTGGGAGCTTAAGGAAAGAAAAAAAAATAATTCAGAAAAAAATAAAAATGCTCTACCGGATGAAAATTCCCATTGAATAGGTACACAACGAGAATAATGCAAAAATTAAGGGGGCGTATTTTCCGACGATTCTGGGTTAAGGAGTGTCTTAAGTCATTCACAAAACAAAAATACACAAAAAATGCTCCCGATATCGGTTAGTGAACCATCGGTTATTGAACTATCGGTTAGTGCCAGGCATCACGCCTTCTCCACTCCACTTTAGGTTCTCGCTTGTCGGCCGTTCCTCGTGGTTAGGCGGTACTCCCTGTGGGCCATGAGCGAGCGCTTCCGTTTCCCTCCTAACAAACAGACAGCGTTCGCAAGCTTTTGTCGGCCTGGCCCTGCAATCTGTCCCGGCCGAGATCCCGTCTCATCGCTCCAACCTTACGTCCTTGCATTGCATCGCCAGCACAGGATTTTGAATTCGCTTCTGTCATTTAAGTCGACAATGTCACGCTCAAGTCATTCGAGATTAGTTACTTTTTAGTGTGATTATTCCACGCTGCGCCCACCCTTACGAACACGAAAAGCGCCGTGACATCCACTTCCACGCGTGTGATAATGCAACAATAGGCTATGCGCCATTCCATTCCATACCGTGCTAGCTTTCTTATCAAAAGTCGCGGTGTGGCGGTACTCCCTGTGGACAATAAACTAGACACGACGTTACCGCCTAACATGTCACGTTTTTGATAAAGACCTTGCGTTCGCCATTTTTCGTCGACCGTATCCTTCCAACCCGCCCTTGCCAACATGTCGACTTGGTGCCCTAACCACTTTTCCTCCTTAGGCATTCCATTGTCAGTACAAGTTCTTGCACTCCCTCTCTTTCGGTGAAATGTAGGTGGCAATGTTACGTTGCATTTGCACGGGACGAACCTTCACAAATGTGCATTTCTTTTGCCAACAATCCCTTCGCCAAACAATTTGTAACAGCGTGATAACAACGTGTTGTGCCGTCCGTACATTGTAGGGATGGCTGATTCTACGATAGACCGATTCTACGATAGCCCCCCCTAAAACCAGTGATTTTCTTTAACGAACGTTTCATGACTGCTCGACACAAGGAAGGATACAATTGAAATCAAATTATCCATATATTTCCTTGTGTGCAAAGGCCTATCGATCGACGACATCTGGGTGTCGAGGGACACGGTATTTCAGGAGATACGGGTCGGGATCTGGTTTTGAAACCGGCGATTTCGTTAAAGAGAAGTTGGGGGGGCTACCGTAGTAAGACTCGGATGCGAGAGTTGATGGTTTTAAGACTACGGTTATGCATGACATGAGTGCTCCCCCTCCCCTGCAAAAATTCGAACAGCGTGGCGTTACATCCACTTCTGCTTAGCGCGAGACACAGTCGTCAGCTTCATTCTGTACTGTACGGTGTTCGCTTGTCTTATCCATCGAAGCTCGCGTTCGAACGGTGTGCTCCTTACAGGTAGTAGCCTAGAGCAGCCATTACCCCCGAATCCTGACATGCTTCCCAAACAGCTCGTGCTTCCTCTTCGGGCATCATCGTGCGCCACATCGAGGCCATTGCCGCAGAATCCCTTTTGGTTCCTTGCGCGTTCTGTAGGGCCTCTTCTTCGTTATCGAGGCACTCAACAAGATATCGTCCGCTTTGGCTGTCGCTGCTTCTGCCGCTGGGATCTATGCCGTTTTCTTTTGGCCTTCTCGACACCACACCTGCATCGCTAGCCCGTGGTCCCACGATCCCCAACGTGCTTTGATCCGCCCGCATGAAGCCCGTAATCTCATCACGTTCAGTAAAAGGATAGTCTGGTGCGGTGTGCTCGTACCCGAAGGAGTGTTCCTCAGGGTTTGCTTGCAAATGCCGCGTTGGGGCTTCGCCACCATCGCAATCTTCAATCCTGGTGTTGGCCTGTATCCATTCCTTGATGTTGGAGGGGAGAGGTCCGAGTCCAGACCAGTAGTAGATAAGCGTCACGGCGAGCTCAGGAGTAGTAGCGATGTCTTCGTATCGCAGCAAAAGGTACCTGCAGTTGCCAGTTTCGGTCAGATACCATCGGTCGATGGCCGAGAAAACGGTCGAAGGGATCGCTTTTCATTTCGTACTTCTATTGCCGTTTTGGCTGCTGTTCACGGCAAGAGATGCGTCTGAGATATGCAACTTCATGGTACGATCATGGTACGAAGCCGTGGTGCGATCACGGTACGATCATGGTACGAAGTACGAAGCCGTCGTACGATCACGGTATGATCATGGCACGATCGAGGTGCTGCACGCCACTTTTTTTTCTTCAAGGTTTTCTCAACTTGGGAGCTTCAGACCTCTCCCAAAAACTGATCTTGAGAAACGTGAAAATTGCAAACCGATGAACCAATTCCATGACCTAGGGTACTATAAAATACTTTTTGCGAAAAAATATGAAATTCACCGACGAATTTGGGTTAAGAAGCACCACCGCTCAGAAAACAGTTTAGTCACAAACTTCTACATCCATCGTACCACGCATCATATTGCACACAAATGACGCCCACCGTTAAGCACGGTGCATTGTGCACGACGATACCTACTTGGCAGCTGCTACACCGAGCGTGGAAATAAGAGAGATAGAGACGGTCGTTGCGATGATAAGGTTTGATTTTTCTGTGCTTAGCTCAGCACTTGCAAGCCTAGCTATTTCGCCACTCACAGAAATTGTCCTAACGCATCTCTTAAGTGGTTCTTTCCCCGAAATGCCACAATCATTTTTGGCGGGCTAGGGTTTGTAGTGCTGCTTGCACAGGCACCCCCTTGCTCCCTGCTCTATACTGCCCTACCTGCTCCCCTCCAGCTTCTTGGAAGAGTCCAACTGCACCCTGTATGTACCGCAAATGCTGCGCGCAACGAGTATCCGGAGCAAGACCGATTGCAACAGAAGAGTGAGAGACATTTGAACAACTTGAGATAACAACTTGAGATGACTCCATGCTACGGCAGAATTATGGTTATGTATTCTTATACTACAGCTTCAGTATCTACTACAACAACGTACATTTGAAATTGCAGCGTTATCTGGTTGTTGGCCCTGCTGGAGGGTGGTCATGGATTCGAGCCCCGGCTTCTGTGTGCGCGAAAACCTAAGCTGATCACCTTTGAAGGTAATCTGGCAGCAGTCGTGACTTTAACCCTCGCGCGGAAAAAGTGAGGGTACGTACTGCGCGAAGACGTGTAGATGCCTGTACCCACCGACTCTTTGGGAACACTGCTGGCAGAGGAAGCGACTAATGAAGTACATCACGATAACCTTTCGTTCAAACTCAACGCAGAGGTCACATGTCAGCGCAATTCCGTTATCAACGTTGGGCAATGCTATTGTACGGTTACACTTCTTCGCACAGCTCCGGTTCTGCGGCAGGATTGTATATTGAATTGGTCGTCACCTTTACTTCCGGCTCAACTCATGGGTTCACCCTTAACGGCCTTCCAGAAAAGGTCAACGTCGTGGTCACAGGCGTCGCTCATTTTCTCTTCCGGTACTTGCCATATTTCATATAGAGCATAAGGTTCGTTCAGCATTTCAATTGGTCGTCGGCCTCCCTTAAATTTCACCAACTCGCGCTCTCGCATTTCCGACAACTCTCGCACTTTCGGCTGTCGGAAGAAGACCCTGAAAAAATGTTGTGTACGACTATTTTCAGCGGAGATTCGGTACTCAGCGTAACCACTCGGAGGGCACGTCCGATCTTTGTTCGCAGGTAAGAATATAGACTGTACGTATCTGCAGTTTAAGTACCCCCCATTCATGTTCAAACGTAAGTAATGTTGTGAGCACATCTTACGACCATGGCCTGTGTAGGTTATGGCTACGAGCTAGTGTGATGAACGTCAACTACACCATAACCGCAGCTATTCAACCACTGTAACCAGCGGACGGGAGATTGACTCATCACCTGACCCCGCCATTGTAAGCCTTGGTCGTGTTGTCAGCCTTCCGGCCACCCGCCCATGGCGTCCTTAAATGCTTCAGTTGAGATTGAACAACACCTCGGGGATCGCGCACGAGATGCAACACCTTCAGTTCCGGGACAGGGTAGTCCTCGCCACCCAGGCCCGCGGGAAGACGGATGGACTTGACCGCAACAGCCCTGTGGGTGGAGGATTGGCAGACGATATATATTTGAGGTCGTCGGTTATTCGCTATGCAGAGAGCGTTTGGTTCTCCATTGCCCGTAAACAAAAACAGGAGCAAAACTTGAAGCAAAATCCACACCTCGAGGCCACAATCTGACCATAACATATTTCTGAGGAATACCGTTACAATTTGATGCCCGCCAATGACGTTCTATGGTAGTCCCTCCAAATACTCTTGAACGAAATCATTGCATGTGAATCCAGCTCCTGGTTGTGTATCCTAAAATACGGTGCCTCTTGCAACCCCGACGCCATCGGTAGATAGTCGTTTGCGAGTAGCTTGTAAGACATACGATAACAATGTTTCCACAGTATCCTTCCTCGTGTTGAGCAGCCATGAAACGTTCGTTTCAGAAAATCGCTTTTCTTGGGGGGGGGGGATATATCGTAGAATAAGTCAGGCATTGAGCGACTGACATCAGTTGGGCGACACGGTGTCAAGGTTCAATCGTCACCCTCGAGGATTTGAAACTGCCACCAAGCGAGTCCCACAGTGTACAGTCGACGCTTACCTGCGTTGAGTACAAGTCTCGATAAGCTGTTCGTGTGCCTGCGCGAACTCTTTGCTACCGCGACGAACCAGCAATCGTTGCAGCTCTGGTGAACCGTACAACACTGCATTCCTGTCGCTCGCCACCAATTTGGAGTCTTCCAGACTGAATTCGCATTGGGTCAACCTGACACCGTGCGCAGTTTGCGCGGAGTTCGTTGAATTGACAGTTCGGGCGTGGGCGGGATTTATGAATCATTTGGCACGTTGCAAACTGCTCCCGAGATCACTGTTATTGGCGCTATATCCAGTTTTCTGAATGGCCGTGGGGAAGACCAGGCTACAGTAGGGTGTGTGTGCTGTTTTGAGGCCTCTTTTCAGTAGCCTAGGGTTATATGCGCGAGTGGCCCCCCTGTTTTTTTGCGGTGTTAAGTTTTCGTGCTGTTTAAATGTTGCCATAGGAATTCGCAATGGAGTGGGGTACACAAAACGCTGCGCCAAACAAATTGCTTAACGCATTGTGTGTCGGTGAGGTTCAGAGTCACTCGTGCGAGGTGCGAGGTATGATAAGTATGATAGCTCAGAATCCATAGTAAACTAGGGGTACCATTTGATACCCTGCCATACAATAGCCACTATCTACAATTGATACGAGCACTGTTTTCGCTATGCTCGGGAAAGAACCACCAACCTAGTTTTGATGGTATGGCCGGATGAGCCACTTCTTGGCCCGAGAGAACACGTTGTGGCGAACATTTACTGTAGTCTGATACCTATTTTACGGAGCTGCAACACATCGTTTTTCTGATGCTCGCGTATCGAGGGCTCTACGCAGTTGCGGTCTTCAAGGAGAGGAGGCGATGCTATTTTCTCTGCAGACCTAAAAATTTGGGTACTACAATCTACGGCCTGTGCCCTCTGCGCTTCTCAGGTTCTCCCTTAGACTCAATTTCAAACCATGTTACATATTTCTCGCGATGGCATTTACCGCTGATACCGCCTCTTCTTAACAGCGCTAGCCGGTCCCGACTGTGCTGGGGGCCCGGACTCGATCACTCTCGCGCCGTGTTCCCGCAGGACTTAGGGAGACGGTGAGTCGTCAATCGCACGGCGGCAAGCACGATATCCACTTCATGTATCACACTACCACCGATCGTTTGTGCTCTTGGGATGCGTTCCTCCCTAACGTGTCGGAACGCCTTCGCGCGGGCGGTGGCATTTTCGTTCGCTTCATTTGCCATGGTGTCCGTCGCCCGCCTGCTTTGCACCAGGCAGGGACTCCAGTTTGCTCATCGCATCCGTGACAGCTCATGTAGGCGGCAGCAGGTATAAACTCCACCAAAACAAACCGTAACTGCAAGCACGTAAACATTTCTATTGTTTGTTGTAGATGGGGGTTTCTATATTTTGAGCGCCTATTAACACTGCATTATATTTTTGCCCCCCCGGTGATCTACGGTATCACGATCAGCGCATGTCTGTGCAGCAGTGCCAAGGCTGAACCAACCCGTTACCTGGGTACCCATGATACTCAGATTGTACTCGTCCGTGCAATGGGTTACCGAGTCAAACAGTTTTCCGTGAAAATCCTTGGTCTCAATCTCAATTGCATACCGGCGTGGTCGTATCATTGGGCATTTTACCTTACATAGAATGGTTGGATACTTATTGTCAGGGAGTTCAATTGTCATTATTGGCGTTTCTTGTGAGCTCTTGAGATCGTGAGCTACGAACGGGAATGTCCATGGCCGATGGCATGGCACTTCTCCGTGTGACAACGAACGAACTATTGCATTGTGGACAAACGCACTCCGAGCCTACGAGGGGAAGTCCTCGGAGCTGATACCACCGGGCCCGCGGTCGCGCGAGTCGGTACACAATGTACTCGGGACAATTTTTCGTCTGGATCCCCAATAAAACGTGCTTGAAAATGTCCTGAGGTCACGGACGGGTTGCCCGCAAGCGGTGACACCGATAGAACGGCGCGAAAAGGAAACTACTAAAATGTGTTCTGGGTGTGAGAGGAGTGCTACTTTCGAGCTAAATTTGGCTGTCATCGGCAGCGCACATGCTATGATATAGACTATACAATCGTTATTTTGATGTGTGATGGTTGGGATATGAAGGCGCTAGAGGTATGGCAGCAGCACTGAAGTGCCGTCAACGTCGGGCAAGTATGGTCAAATAATAGGTGTGCGCCGCATGCCGGATTCCGATGGTTATACATGAAGATATCAACAAACAACAATTAACAACAGCAACACCAACAAGGACAGGAACAGGAACAAGAACAACGTCTAGGAAAGCAACCGCTTAGGTATGATACGCGCACGGTATAAATTATATACGAGGGATGATATGTTGTACATAAGGAGAAGAAACCGCGAACAGAGCAACAGGCTACATCACCGCCAAGCAGCTGTCCCAAACTCCGTAAAATACGTAGACTCTAATTCACTCACCTCTGTACAAGCGCCAGGCACTCTAAGCCTGACCTTCCCCTCCCTCTCCTGCATGGCTCGTAAAAGTAGAGAACATCCTGCAAAAAACGAGTACAGGATAACCGTCGTTTCCTTCTTAGTCGCAGGCGATCAACCAGGCCCGCTTCCCTTGGTTTCGATTAATTTTGTTTGTATGTCTCGCCGTTTGTGACCGCACAGCTGATGTATCTCTAGTGTGCAGAACCGGCACGGACACTGGGTGCATTTAATGCTGATAACGGGTAGAAAAACGCCTTGTTGTGGAGAACAAGCGAAAGGTAGCAACCATGAGAACAAGCAGTAGCACAGGTGACTATTAATACAGTATTACTGTTAGATACATACATAGGTATTCGCAGCAGACGGATGCTGCGGTAGAGGTACATGTTGATATGTAGACTATATGATATGTCTGCTGCTGTAGTGACCCAAGCTGTGCTGTTGCACGGCTTGCCCCTGTGCCGTCGAGAGGAGGGCAGTACAAAGAAATCCCGTATCACTACCAAATACACACGCGGGTGGTACCGTTCTGTCTGTCACAGACCATCACACACAGATATCAGCGTTACCATTTCGTCATCCACCTCATGAGGAACACACTTGAGTCCCGTATCATACTATATCACGTCGACTGCCTCCGGTAGGCAGGCCACCTGCCTCGACGAGAATTGAGGCACACCAACACTGCTTCCCTGTACACTAAGTAGGAAGCCCCAAGTATCCTTAGACCCGTAGTATCTGAAACCGTAGTACCACACACAATAGTAACCTCAAGATATTCCCAGCCTCCTCGCCTGAGGAGCTCTATACCTCGACCCAAAACTGGTTTTGAAAAACGAAGGCGCAACCCGATGTACACCCACCCCTGCATCCAATGCTGATAATATTATCATATTTCAAAACGATAATGACAGCAGTCCGACGATAGGACCCCATCACTCGACGATTCAATCATGCAGACATGTGCTTGGCCAGAAAGGGCTATGCGACCACTAAATAAACGGCAGCACGCGTCGGCAGCATTCGATCTATTATTGTTAATAAATATGTTTCGCTGTATCGACAGGGCAGGGGTTGCAGTTGGAAACAAGACGTCGACATAAATCGAAGCAGTGGTGCGGTCTCCTGCACTACTTGTTTTTTGCATGGAAGTCCATGAGAGCTTCCGTGGAAGCTTCCACCGCTTCCATAGCTTCCATGAAAGCTTCTACGAAAGACATGGAAGCTTCCACGGAATCGGTGGAAGCTTCCATGGAAGCGTCAGTGGAAGCTTTCACGGAAGCAATGGAAGCTTCCGTGGAAGATTCGGTGAAAGCTTTCATGGAAGATATGGAAGCTTCCATGAAAAAAAAATCCGGAAGCTTCCACGGAAGCTTTCGAAGCTCCATGGAAGTAGCTTCTACCAAACAAGCTTTCGAGGAAGCTTCCATGGAAATAGTGGAAACTGCCGCGGACGCCACTTCCATGGAAGCTTTCACAAGTCCCATGGAAGCTTCTATAACTTCCATGGAAGCTTCCACGAAATCTTCCACGAAAGCTTCCACGGACGCTCCCATTCCACGGAAGCTTCCGCGGAGACTGCCGACTCTACTTCCACAAAAGCTCCCACGAAAGCTTCCACGAATATATTCACGAAAAGCTTTCGTGGAAGCTACTTCCACGGAAGTTTACGTTTTACTTCCGTGGAAGCTTCCGTAGCTTCCACGGAAGCTCAGCGGCTTCCACGACAGCTTCCAGGGAAACCCACTCCCATGGAAGCTTTCGTGGAAGTATTTATTATATTATAAGTACTACTGCACGAAATCGGTTTTCTTTTTTACTTCCATGTTATGTTGTCATGGAAGTAAAAAGTGAACTTCCGTGGAATTAGCTTTCCACGAAAGCTTCCACGGACGCTTTCGTGAAATCCGTTTTCATGGAAGCTTTCACGTTTTATTCCCCGACAAATTTCATCAGCGTTTCGACAAAGGTTGGCTTGAAACTTTCTGTCGAAAATATTTCCGAGGAGGTTTGGACGGAAGCTCGTGGAAGCTTTCTTTCACGCAAGCTACTTCCATGGAAGCTACTTTCATGAGCGTTTGGATGGGAGCTTCCATGAAAGCTTCCATGAACTTCACGCGGAAGCCGCTTCCCGGTTTCGGATGCTTCCGTCGAATCTGCCGCTCAAACTTCCGCGAATTTGGCGGAAAGGGTCTCGATCTTCTTTTGGCGGAAGCTTCCATGGTGGTGGCAGCTCCCATGGACGCTTCCGTAGAAGTCGTGGTTATCGTACCACATCTCCATCGCCATCCTTAAGGGAGGAAGGTCTTTCAACCGAAGGCTCCGCAATCCATCATCCCGAGCGCATGAACGAGGCATTTCCCGAGCGCATTCCCGTGGTATCAAGTACCAAACACGCACCTACGGCCAGACGCGCACATCCTTCCACAGCAACAAGTACTAAACACGCACCCACGGCCCGACGCGCACGTCCTTCCACGGCAACTTTCATAACGGTTATACTGCATGCACTGCAGCCTAAACCGCCCAAACGCAGTAGGGCGACGCCGTGCTTGTAGTCCCCGCAGCTATGGTACCTGGGCAAGGAAACAAACTTAACGCCTAACGCTCCGTATCCAAATAGGAAGGCACCGTATTCGATCGCAACGTAAAACGTACATTCTACGAGGTTCCCCTTCGGAGTAACGGTGACGCAAGAGGCTGACGATTTTGCATTTTGCGCCCCCACGCGTTCGCTCTTATCCTGACCGTAGAGCATGCACCTATCTATACTGCAATTTCATTGATTCGGACGTATCGGGAATGAAGGTACTGCTGTGTAGGTGCGGCCCAGATAAACTGTGTCGATGCTGCTGTTGCAGCCTACCTGGTACTACTACTGTTCTGCGCTATAAGTTTACCGAAGCTAGAGTAGCTGCGACGTTCATGTACCCGGCGTACAATAAGCGTTCGGGTGCAGCTTGAATCTGCTGTTTGTTGTCGTGTTCAGCACATTTAATGCGCGTACAACATTCCACTATTCAGTACTACTAACAGGCTGTACTGCAACCAACAACCAAAACATCTACTACCCCCACCCACATCAAGCAGTCTACAGAAGCAGCATCATCCTGTGCACTGGTGGTGTGTGAGACTAAAATAAAATATTTTACACGTAGGGTGTAGCAAAACGAAACACGGCGGTGATGTCTGTCGGAAATTTGTTCAATTTTTGAAGTTCAACCGCTGGGCGTGTTGTAGCGTTCGCCATTTTTCTCAATATTGAAGTATTTTTTAATAATAAAATGAAAACCGTCAGCTAGCTGTGAGCATCATACGACCGATTAAATGTATTTCCAGATTTTTTGGAAAATACGCCAAGCGACGGGTAGCGGGCCGTGCGCACTACCTTGCTGGTACATTTTGATGTGTGAATTGCTGTTTTGGTATATTTTGGTACACTCGGAGCTGGAGCTGTGTCTGGCGATTCAGGTGATCGTGTGAGCGAGAGTACACCTCGCGCGGCCGCAAAAACTCGAGAGGCGTGAACCCCGACCGCCGCACAATACCTATTCACGGCAGAGTACTGGAAACCCTCCAACGGCCTGCGTACGATATATGTTGCACAAACTGCAGCAGCAGTAGCAGCAGCAGCAGCAGCAGCAGCTTGTTTTGCCTTCTTGTTTAGCAGCTTCTTTTATTGTGGAGAGCAAAAATGAACGCATCGGAACAACAAACGGTGCGATTTCGCGCAATGACGAAAAAGGGCAGAGCTGTAACAGACACAACGCAAGCATCCCAGGCAGAGACAACTGCGAGCCACGGGCGTATGTATTTCATGCCTGGAGGAGCTTCGCCCCGGCGAGTACCGTTAGAGTCGGCCGATGTTAGGTTTTGCCCGAGGCCACAAATCTACCAGTCAGTAGTGCACTAACAGGCTTTCGGCTGCTGCGATGCATCTGGCACGAGTGAAATTAACTAACAAACACAAATCGGACCGGATTCCGACATCAGCACACCCAGAGAGACTTACTGAGCGACCATGGGTGGCAGAGCTCTGCACAGGGGCCATGACGTGATGCCACATAAGGGGGCGGGAGTAATTTTCTGCACGCCGCACTCTGCTCTCTCTGCAGGCTGCCGCAGAGGTTCGAGGCAGACAGAGTTTGTCGCGAGTGGATATGCGAAAGGTGAAGGTTAATAGGTTTGACGCATACTTCGAAAAACAAATGTAAAATGCACATTATCCATCTCTATCTGCAACGTCAGCTGTTTCACAGAAGGACAGTGTAGCTGTGACCGAATCTGCAACGAAACGCCAGCTGTGACGTTGAATACAATACGAAGAGCCCACCAGCAGGCACGGCAGTCTCATGGACCAGAGGCGAGACTATGAAAGGCCCGCCAGCAGGCACGGAAGCCTTATCGGCCAGCCACATCGAATTATTACTCAGCTCTATCTTGTCTAGTGAGGATATTTCATGTTTAATGTGCTCGATCATGTGGGTTATGTTGGGATCCGGGGCCCCACCCGTGTGTAAGTGCGGCGTGGACAAAACCCCTTGTTCCTCATCGTCGAATTCTGCGGTATAGGATGCCTCCAACCTCACGCCCCCATCTCGCCACCGACGCCACCATACGGAAAACGAGGGCGTAATACGGATGGCAATGGAAACGCGGTGCTGCAAAGTCTTGAAAAAAAAAACTCCAAAGAAGACATCCGCGGAAGATACCCCCGAGCTGTTCCTGTCGTGAAAACAGAACAGAAGGAGATTTTTTTCGTCTCTTTCTACACAGCAGCGCCTAAATGTGTTTCTATCAGACGTCTGGCCGAAGCTAGCCACATATCACGGCCGTGTTGTGAACACTGCGACGAGAGTGTGGGTCAGAGTGCCTAACCAACGCGCCCCGTTGACATGCCATGGCGCAGTTGTTCGTTTCGTCCATTGGTGTCTGTCGCAGACGGAAATATCGCCTTCTCGAACTATCATTTTGCCGACTGTTTCTCAGGCCGATTAGGCCCAATATGTGCCCACGGTGTTTTTTCGCTTTTATTTTCAAGTTTGTAACTTGTTTGTTGAACATCAGTGCTCATGTGTGCTCCACGTCCCCCCTACGTTGTTGACTCAGGTTCCGCGAGAAAGCAACGTTCGACGGGGTAGCGCCGGGAACGACGGCGGCGCCGGCACAGGGTGCCACGCCGGCCGCGGCGGGCTGGACGGCCGGAACAGTGGGGGGCCGAGTGCCTCTGTCGTTCCCACCTAGTCGCGGATGCTCCAGTCGCCTCACACGGAGGGCGCGCTGAGAAGGATGTCGGAACAAGCAGCCGCAGAACGCTTTGAAGACGCTGAGCGTGCCTGGGAGGCGACGAAGGCGAGGAAAGAAGCCAAAAATCCAGGACAAAGCTAGAAATCGCGCACAGAACAAGGATACCACAATTGAAGGTGCGTATGATGGGTTTGGTGGTATGAACGAACCGTGCTTTGCCCCCCCTCCGCTGTTTTCATTAGAGGTAGAATTGTCGTTACGTTTCCCGGACCTTTTTTGATGTTTTTCACTCGGTTGTGGATGGGCTGTGGCGTCGTTATGCACTCCCGGTCCATCACAGGAAAGGCCATTGCCCTTGCGCACCGTCATAACCCCCCGGACTAGTTGTGAGCAAAACGTTACCCGTCAACTCGTTAATGTCTTCGTCTACGCTTTTAGGCGATCGCTCTGTAGCTGCGCTGTAAGGAAGGTTTGCTCGCCTCTCTGCAGTGGTCACGTCGTCCCTGCCGCGCCCACGCATGATGCTATCACAATTTTCGCCTTCAATGCCTTTCCTCTGGTATTTTCAGAAGGCGACGGAACTCCAAACGACTCGAGCGGCGGAGCGCCGGGAGCGTGCCGACGCTGGCCCACTCAAGGCAAGAACCCTGTCTCTCGCGCAATTATGGAGTTTGTGTGTCAATGCGAGGCAAACGTTTACGCTCGGGAGGTTTGCACCATTGGCTTTGACAGGTGGCAAGCAAAAGCTGGCCTTGTCCTGCGTGGTGGTTTGAGAAAACCGTGCACCCGCCGTTGTTGTGTGGAGTAGGGTATAAGCTGATAATATATACAATTACTTACAAATATCGAATATCCTGAACGGCCTCCATGTTGTTTCGTTTCACACACAAACTTGAAGATACTAGGTACCGTCTTCTTCTTGCTGTCAGTTGTCATAGAGTGGAAAATATCCGACGGGTGCTGCGACAGTATTGTTCATTCGCCGACACCCTGGTGTCACGGTGGAGGTGGGTTGGGGCGCGGGGGGTGTCGTTAGTTCCCTTGTAGCGAAGTTGTCCACAACGATTAAGGACGTTTCGGGGTACAAAGTAATACGGGGTATGTGGCTATGCGTGGTTGTCGGCGGAAAAGACTGGTGGAAGCTGCGGGTGGGCTAAACGCCTTGATGCCTCTTCACATCGTACTCTGGGATGGCGTCTGTTGTTCGTACGCATTGACTTCGTCGCAGGTTGCGGATAAATATCGAAGATGGTACACGTTGGGAAGGTGTGATGTTGTTTGCCTCATTCCCCTACCCCGCTGCCAGATCTGACTGTTGCTTAGGCTGTTGCGGTGCGGCGTGGGTACGGCTATGAAGTGTGTCGTGGACGCTGGGGTTGGCGTCATGGCGCCGGTGCGTCCGACCTGTAGCCTCTACTGAGTCCGTGCAATCTACTGCTTGTTCGTGGGGAACAGGGTGGCGTAGTCCGATGTTGATGTCTGCAGGCCTCGCCTGCACCAGAGCTAGTTTTCGTATGGGTGTACATTGCGGTGTCGGGGGGGGGAGGGTACGGACATGCGCACGGTGGGAGGGGGTGACGTTGTGCCTCCGTGGGAGGGGGCGACGTTATACCTCCGCCTCCCTTACCGGTTTATGTTGGTGAGGAATGGTATGCTCGTTAAGTTGTATCTTCTCGCGATGGATGCATGTAATTGACTTACTTTGATGTTCTCTCACGTAGGAAGCCTCCATGGATTTTGAAGGTTTACATAGTAGAGAGCACGGACAGAGGACCGAAGACCGGGAGGACCGGGGGTCGCCCTTTTTGTGCTTCGCCGTGACCAAAGACGAAGTTGTCGACGGCCACCACTTACACTCAACTTTAACAAACTACACCCCCATCGCGGCGTGAACCGATTGACGCCAGTAAATGCTATGGGATAGCTGCGTGAATAATGTGAAACGCGGCGTCCAGCGCGATTTCCTTCTTTATCTCAGCCTACACGAATCCTTGCAAACACAAGGAAAAAATCTGGATTCCAGACCAGGTCACGTACGTAGGGGCGTGTACATGATAATACGTCGGACCCTCGCGGCTTTCCCGGATAGTTAGTCCCTTCTCAGTGCTTACGTAGTTAACTAACCGCGATTTGCAACACACATATGCCTGGTATACGTTTTGCGGGACCTCCCGCCTGCTTGCTCATTTAGGTGGTGGAAATCTATGCCATTTTCAGCGGGAGATTCTACGTATTCCATGGGAGCTTGGCAATTGTACTGGTTCTCTATGACCCGTTGAAGCCTCCGTGCCCTCCGTGTGAGTGCCGGAGGGAGATGTTATAATACTTTTAACGTCTTTTCACACGGACGCGCCAGTAGCTTCCATGGAAGTTTTCCGACAAGTACATGCACTAGAGTGTCTTTCTGTGAAAGCTTCCATCTCTTCCCCGGAAGCTTCGCGGGATGCTGCTCCTGTCCACGGCTCCGTGGAAGCAGTTGCCATGGACGGCTCCATGGAACATCCACTTGTTTTGTTAGTGGAAGTAGTGGAAGTAGCTTCCATGGAAGCTTTCACGAAAGCTTGCGTGGCGTGGAAGTAATTTTCTTTCACGGTGTTTGATATGGCTTGTGTCTACGAACAGCCTAGCAATAAGTTACGGTTACATACGTTGTGTCACGGAGGTAGGGTACAGGGATCGTCTCGTGGTATCACCCACGAGCAGTCCCACGGGTATGTACGAGTAGGCACTATGCGAGGAGGTTTAGGTATTCGACTACGAGCGGTTGTTCCTGGGCTGTGGAGAGTTGACCCACATGACCCACTCCCCCTTTCCCCCTGCATTCGTATACCCCTTTACGGGTCGACATAATAAAGACATCTTAAACCATTTTCTACACACTGCGTGTTGCAGTGCCTCGCTCACAGCCTAGTGTGGTTGTTGGGAGCTTATCCATCCATCGCATATCAGCGCTAATTGAACACGTTAACGGACTTATTGATCGAGCAAGCATCCTGATCATGCTGAGTGGACCCCCAGTGGATGGGTTGTCCGAGATGGACGACCTGACCAATCTCTTGAGGCAGCTGGCGGCGGACGGGAGAGCAGACCAAGATCGACGCGAGATCGACCGAGAACTGCGACGTCAAGACGATGAGCGTCTGAAGACGCAGATTTTGGAGGAGATGGATCGCAGAACTGCTGCGGTTAGTGAGGTTGCGTCTGGTGTTACTGGTGAGCGGGTCGGAACCGCTACCAGTGCAGGGGAAGTAAGGGGAGTCAGCTCCAGTGGGAGTTTGCCAGGTCTTGGCGCGGCAATAGACCTGCCAAGGAGTGGTGCGAGTAGCTGCGTAGATAGTCATAGGGCTGAAGTTGGTTCTCGCGAATTTGGGAGTTTGAAGCAGTAGGTTCCTACATTCAGTCTTTGGAAAGTCGGAAGACTTTACATTGTGGAAGGAGCACTTCGAGGTGTATACTTCCATGGTTGGGTGCAAGTCGGCGTTCCTCGTAGATCATGCTATGATGATAGGCGACGTTACGAAAAACACTCAATACCTTCTCTTGCAGGGGTTCAGTGAGGAACATATCAAGACAGCTAGAGTAGCTTGGACTTGCCTGATCGAGAGCGTTCTAAACCGTGATCTGCTTGGTAGATTGTTCGCAACAAAATTACCTAGTGCTGGTTGGAGAATGTTGTGTGATTGGTTCATGCCCAAGACCATGGCTGAACAGGTCAAGTGGTCGGTAGCGTTCGACTCCGCAAAAATGGAGAAGGGAGAAGAGCCCATGAAGTATTTTAGTTGGATAGACAAGAGTTTTGGAGTGCTCGCGTCACTAGGTGTGGTCAACTCGGTAGCAGACGTCAACCGCAAGATCATCATGACCCTCACGTCAGACTACGAAATAGAGGAACGCACTATCTTGTACCGTGAGGAAGTCATTCGAGCGGAGATCGAGATCATCATCCGACAGCGGTACTTGCGCCTTTCCACGACGAAGGGTAAGGACGTGGGCCAGGCTCTATTTTCGAATGGAGCTGCTTGAGGTGGTCGTGCAGGTAGAGGTAGGCATAGAAATAACGGTAAGCAGACAGGTGGAAGTGACACAGCAAGCAAAAACAGTCAAGGTAGCAGTAGCAGTAACCCCCAAGCCCCCACACATAACCCTTCCTCAGCGTTCGACAAAGTGAAGGGAAAACGGATTTGTTGCTTGGAACCCGGGCACACCTGGTCCCAGTGCAAGGCTCGCATCCCGCCTGCACCAGAGCAGACATCAGGCGGAGGTGCGCAAGGCCAGAGCAACGGCGGTGAGACTGTGTGTTGTCCTGCGAAATGCATGCTTGGTACTAACGATGACTCGTGTAATGAGGAACGTAGTGATTGCATCGATGAGAAGTGGACAGCGGACAGTGGTGCATCCTTTCACGTGACCCATGCAGCTGACCTTTTGAGCGATGTAAGACTGTGCGATGACAAGGTTAGAATCGGTGACAACCATCTGATCGACGTGGTAGGGTACCGAACGCTGACTGTTGTATTCCCAGGGGATCGGACTGTCAAGCTGATGGATGTGGCCTACGTGCCGGAAATCGCATTCAACTTGTTTTCGCCGATGGCTCCACACAAGCAGGGAGTAGCATTCACGACTGAGGAGAAAAACTTGTGCATTTTTCTTTTCAATGGGAGGTTGAGGTTTGAAGGTGATGGATCCAGTTACTCCGTATTCGCTTACAGGATAGAGCCAGACGACGGCTACGTGCCGTTCCCCCTTGAAGCCACCAGCCCTCCCGAGACTTGTGTTGAATATGGTTGCGATTTTCCCCTTGCTTTTCCTGTGCTTGCACCCGGCAGTACCACGTCTACTCAGACTAGGGTAGACGTCAACGTTTTTCACTGCGTGCAAGGTCACTCGAATGAACTACTGTTGCGAGAGACCGCAAAATCTCTCGGTCTAGAACTGGTAGGAAAACTTGAGCCCTGTACGGGATGCTCTATGGCGAAAGGCTACCGCAAGCCTATCCCTAACAACACTAAATCACGCGCGACAGAGAAATTGGGGAGAGTTTTTGTTGACCTCAGCGGACCTAAGAGAACACCTTCCCTGACGGGTGCGCGGTATGTCATGGTTGTGAAGGATGACTACTCTCGCCACGCGTGGGTGTATTTTCTGAAGCATAAATCGGATTCAGGAGACGCATTTAGGAAGGTTTTGGCTGACGCGCGCGCCGACGGAGTACCTTCTAAAGTTGAGATTGTAACGTCTGACAACGGGGGGGAGTTTTTCCGTGGTGAGTTTGGAGAGGTGTGCAAACAGTATTGCATCAAGCAGGAATTCGCCAATGCCGATAGCCCTAAGCAGAACGGTGTAGAAGAGAGAGCGCTAGGTATCATCCAGAACGCGGGACTCGCCGCGTGCATCCAAGCGCCCATCACATTTGCTTACATTCAACTACCGCCGACTAAATCCCTGTGGGCGGAAGCGATGCACTGGGCTTGTGACGCCCTGAACCACACCGCGACCACTGCAAACCTCGGGAACCGGTCGCCGCACGAAATGTGGTACGAAACTGCCGCACCTGCTTCACCGCACCCGTTCCTTCGCCCAGCGTACTGTCGCTGGAAACGCCCGCCGAAGTCGCACCCCCGGGCCGAAAGCTGCTTTTACCGCGGGCCGGGCATCGATCACCCAAGTGACTCTTTGCGGATGCTCACGCGGGCGAACAACGTGGTGGAAACAAGGGACGTGACCTGGAAGGCAACGCTCAGTACAAGAGCGCCGTCGCCCCCGCTGCCGGAGATGCCGGAGCAGGGAGGGACCGTGGACCTAGAAGAAGCGCCTGAGCCGGGAGGGACGGATGCCTATGAATCCGCCCCGACGACTCCACTGCCGGTATTGGGGAGGGGAATTCCTCACCAACTCCGTGCGGTGTCTCCGATGACGCAAGCTGGCGGCGATTCGCAAGCCGAAAGTGAGGAGCTGAACGATTCATCAACGGTCAGCAGCGAACCGCCCGAAAGCGACACTTCATCTCGAGATGACGACGATGCGTCCTCTTCTGACGATGGAGCTCCGACCCCGACTGCTGTCCGGACTGTTGCGCGCCAACTTGGAGCGCATATGTCAGGACCAGGCGATGGTGGAGAGATTCGGGAGGGAAGCACGAGAGCGCAGACCAGAGCGCTCAACCGGGAAGCGGCAACGGGGCTGATCAGTACGATCGGACCCTGTGAGGGAGGCCGCATATTCCATGCGCTACTGGCGGCGCAAGACACAGGCGGTGAAACTACTCGGTTGCCGGATTGCCTCCTCAAGGAGGTGGAACCGGAACCGACGACTTACTCCGCGGCGCGTTCTTCAATCCACTCTGGCGTTTGGGTAGAGGCGATGCACGCGGAATTTGATGGATTAGAGGCCGCTGACACTTTCACTGAGATTTCCGAATTTCCGGCGGGTAGCAATATTGTGCAATCAAAGTGGCTCTTGAAGTGGAAGGGCGACGAGCATGGCATGATCGATAGAGCTAAGGCGAGCTTGGTAGCTAAGGGCTATAGTCAGGTAGAGGGAGTTGACTACTTTGATACGTTTGTCCCTACTGAATCAACCACCTCTAACCGCATCGTTGCAGCAATGGCATGCAAACTTGACTGGGACTTGTGGCACTCGGACGTTGACCAGGCCTTTATTCAGTCAGAGTTGGATACCGAAATTTTCTTAAGATTGCCCCCTGGGTGTGGGCGGTTATCGGGTAAGGTAGTCCGACTCAACAAAGCTCTATATGGGCTGAAGCAGAGTAGTCGCTCGTGGTATAAGCCACTGTCGTCAACCTTGGTTGAGTGTGGTTTTGAGCAGTGCTTGGTAGACCCGTGCGTGTTTCGACTGATGGTGAATGACGAGGCTGCAGCGATGCTGGTGATCCACGTGGACGACATCAAGATCGCGGCCACCAAGGACATCACGGATTCAGCAGTGGCGGATCTCAACAAGAGATTCCCTACGAAGCATCTTGGCGAGGTGACGTGGTACATGGGTAGCGAGTACAAGAGAGATCGTTAGAAGGGGACCTTGGAGATTTTGCAGACCCAGTTTATTCGAAATGTGTCGAATGTTTTGGAATCACGAAAACCAGCCCCATCCCCGCTTCTCCGTCGTTGGACTTCAGACACGTGCGTGATGAGGACCTTGCGGTGGATGCGAGATACCGCGAAATGGTGGGGAGTCTGATGTGGATCGCGAATCAGACAAGGCCGGACATCGCGAACGAAGTACGGGCGGTTGCGAGGTTTTCTCATGACCCTAAGGGGGTACATGTTAAGGCGGCTAGGAAGATAATCGAGTACCTGAGCTCTACGGCTCACTTAGATGTGACGTTCAGGAAGGACAGTAAACTAGAGGAAGTGCAGTTGGAATACGACTTGGAGACGTACGTGGACGCGGACAACGCCCACAAGGCCGACGATAGGCGTTCGGTCTCTGGCGTGGCTGTCTGTTGCGGGGGTACACTTATGTCGTGGTTTTCTAGGACGCAGAAATGCGTCACCCTATCAACTACCGAGGCGGAGTACGTAGCCATGGCCGACGGGGTGAAGGAAACCCTCTACGTGAGAGGAGTGTTGGTTTTCCTGATGCCCAGTCTGGGGTCGCCGAGTGTTGGAGTGTTTGAAGACAACAAAGGGGCGATAAACGTGGCCAAAAACCCATTAAGCTCATCTAACAGTAAGCACATTGCTGTACGGTACCATTTTCTGCGCGTGTTGATGGGGACGGGAGACTTGTCGGTTAAGTATCTCTGGACGGACAACCAGCATGCGGACATTCTCACAAAGGCTATTGGCAAAGAGTTTAGAGAAACACCGCAATTTTTTGTTAGGGATACAGTAATTTGTTGATTGTGGATGGTGTTTGTTTTTATCGAGGCTTGTTACTTGATCAAGCGCCAGGGAGGGTGTTCGATATAGCTTGTCTCAACGAACAGCCTAGCAATAAGTTACGGTTACCTACGTTGTGTCACGGAGGTAAGTTACAGGGATCGTCTCGTGGTATCACCCACGAGCAGTCCCACGGCTATGTACGAGTAGGCACTATGCGAGGAGGTTTAGGTATCCGATTAAGAGCGGTTGTTCCTGGGCTGTGGAGAGTTGACCCACATGACCCACTCCACCTTTCCCCCTGCATTCGTCTACCCCTTTACGGGTCGACATAATAAAGACATCTTAAACTATCTTCAACAGACTGCGTGTTGCAGTGCCGCGCTCACAGCCTAGTGTGACTGTTGGGAGCTCATCCATCCATCGCATATCAGCGTTAATTGAACACACGGAAGCTTTTACTGAAGCTACTTCCACGGTAGCTTGCCTGGAAGTAATTTGCTTTCACGGAAGGTTTCGCGGAAGCTTCCATGGAAGTATTTTTGTGAAAGGCTTCCGCCTTCCGTGGAAGCTTCCGTGAAAGCAATTTAGTTTTACGTGAGCTTCTGTGAAAGCTTCCGTGAGAGTTGGTTTATGCAACGTCCACGGAAGCTTCCACGGCATGGAAGCGTGGAAGATTCCATGAAAAATTCCACGCTTCCGTGGAAGCTTTCATCACTTCTACCGAAGCTTCCACACTTCCATGGAAGCTTCAGATGTGATGGAAGGTTCCATGGAAGCGATGGAAGGTTCCATGGAAGCTTTCATGACCTGCCATCAAAGACGCAGAAAGTGAAAGTGGCCCCAGTGCTGGGGCCCAGTCAGTGCTGTCTTACCAGTATCAAACCTATGGGCTATAACTGCACTGAACCAGGCAAAGGTAGAACATACCTATCTATGATACCTAGATGCACGTCGTCGCTGGACTGGAATTCCTATTGCGCTCCGTGCTTCGAGACCTCGGCGTTCTATCGACCGTTTCGTTACGTTCTCTGTCATCGTGCCTGCCTGCCTCAACATAACCGGGGGGGGGGGGCTGCCCGGTGGTTCGCTCAAGGGTTAGTGCGGCCGGCCTCGGCGAAGAGTTGTTTCAATCCATCAAAACGTCGGCATGTGGTGTTCTACCATTAAAAAAACGAAAATGTTTTACATGAAGAATGGATGATGCGGGACAAATTTGGTGGAATCGGTTCGATCGTTGGGACTTGTACATGATTTTGTCTCTTCGGTGCAAGTTGATACGGAAACTTCCATGGAAGCGGTGAACAATTACATGGAACCAAGGAAGCTTTGAACATACCAGGGGGAGGGTGAACGTTTACATAGAAATCACCACGGAAGCTTCGTACCAGGTAGTCGTTAAAGCTTCCATGTAAGTAGTGGAAGCTTCCATGACTTACACAGAAGCCTTCAGCATTCAAGACTCTGTGGTAGCTTCGGTGGAAGTTTCCACCACGATGGAGGTGGTGGAAGAATCCGTGTGCCCCTACATGAAACCTGTAGAACCTTCCAATGAAAGTAGTGGAAAAATCCATGGAAGCTTCCAAGAAAGTGGTGGAAGCTTCCACAACAGCATGAGCGAAAGCTGCCTTGGTTGTTCCACCTAAGTTACGTAGGCTTCCAGGGAAGATTCCGTGGACGTTGTGGAAGATTTCAGGGAAGTACCATAAGGGAAGCGTTCATCAAGTCGACTTCTTTCTACAGCTGGAGTACGCTTTCGTGCAAGGATGCAAAGAAGCTTCAATCTCTTCCCTGTATGTCGGCGGAAGGTTGGATTTCTTTCGCGGAAGCCGCCATGCCTTCCATCGGAGGTTCCGTGACCTAACCCTACTGCTGAAAAGTTCATCCTAAACTCCTACTAGGTGTTTCACAATGCTTAACCTTCATTTTCATCACAGCTTCCGTGCTGTAGTAGCTCTCACTGCTTCCATGGGATCTTGAAGCGAACTACACGCAAAGCACTTACATGCTTCCGTGGAAGTCGTGGGAGTATATCCATTGAAGCTTCCGTAGAGGCTACCATGACAGCTTACCTGGAAAAATATGGAAGTTCCCATGGAAACTCATGTGTAGAGCTAATGGACCCATCGATTTAGTTGAAGCTTTCGCGGAATCTTCCTCCACATCCACTGTTTCCATGGAACCTTGCAGTACTTCCATGAAAGCAACGAGACAAGTTATGGAAACGCACCCATGGAAGTATTGGAAAAATTCACGAAAGTTTTGAAATATTCCATCGAATTACGTGCATCGGTGGATGCTTCCACCTGTTCCCACAAGAAAGCATATAATGTACGAATAATACCTTTTAGGAAAGGTACTGCTTCTGCTGTATGCAGTATGCTTGACTGCTCTTATTGATTCTTCTGCACGATTTCTCAATCGACGAGCGAGGGCGTTGATTCTGCGCTATGATACTGTTGCTGCAGTTGCTGCACGCACGTTGGTAGTCCCCGGATGAGAACGGCGGTGGGGCGTGCGTGCTGAAGTGCAATTTTTCCGCGAAGCCGAAACCGGTCGCGGGACCCCAGTCTCCCCCACGCGGGCGAGGGGAGACCGCCGGAGGTGCGGTCAGTGGGACCGTCCTGCCGGAGGCATGTTTGTTCGTGATTTTGATTCATTAGAAGCGACAAAAAGGCGTTGCAGTTGGGGTTTGTTTCAAAGGAAATTTTGGCGGTGGATTGACTAAACCTGTACTTTCATAGAAGCGGACGGAGTGTATGGTGGTATTGGAGGGTGACAATTGCTGCACACTGCAAATAGCAGCCTACATAATGGGGGTTAGGGCAGAGGTTTTCTACTCCAAGTATGTGTGTTGAAGTGCACAAGACCAAATCGCGGATGTACACACATCTGATACAAATATTATATATATCATCATACAGGAGTGTGCGGGGACGGTCTCCTGCACTACTTGTTTTTTTGCGTGGAAGTTCATGAAAGCTTCCGTGGAAGCTGCCACCGCGTCCATGGAAGCTTCCACGAAAGCTTCCGTGAAAGTTTCCATGGAAGATATGGAAGCTTCCATGGCAATACAATCCCGGAGGCTTCCACGGAAGCTTTCGCGACAGCTTTCATGAAAGTAGCTTCGACGAAAGCCTCCACGTTTATTTCAAGAAGATCCATCTTGGCACGTTTATTTCAAGGGTGGCGTATCAGAATATTACGGTCCCACTTTAATGGGATGGGATGGGCCCACTTGGGTTGTGTGCGGGATGGGGATGAGACGGAAAGCTGGGACGCCTTTCATCAATGGGGATCACATGAGAATCCACGAAAGCCGAGATGGGATGGAATGGGATTGGATGAGACTAATGGGTCACACGGTGGGGGGACGCCGCTGGGATTGTGTCATTGGCAATGTGGGATTGTACGTGAGATCCAGTACGGGACCACACGTCCCCAACAACCAACTCCGAACGAGAAGCAAACCATATAGTATAGTATATACGGTAATTATTTGCAGGTTGTTGAAGTATTCTGTATTCTCCAAGGATGAAGGGCTGCATCAAACACAATGCACAACGCCCCCAAACCTAGCCACCCAACCCCAAACCCAACACAAACAAGTAGACAAGAAATGAGAACTGGAGAAGTCAAGTTTTGAAAACGCACAAACCCATAGTGTAGCAAAAAATATAAAATAAAACAAGTGGACACCGACGAAGTCTCCCAGCTATAGACCAAGCTTCTCATTTTGATATTTCTACGCAATTGAAATAGGAGAAACACTCGTGAGACCGGCCGAAGCGTCCTTGGCGTTCACTGCTGCTTGTCTGGTCGACTTTCGCTCATCCTTCAAAGCATCCAGATCCCCCAACACCTTGCCTAGCCCGGGGTTAAGGTGCTTGTTGAGCCTAACTAAGGAAAACAGTCTTCTCAACCTTTTAACGAGGACCACTGATAGGGTCAGCTCACGCTATCCCTACAGTGGAATCCGAAGGGTGCGCCAACTAGCAATGGGTTGCGAAATCAACTGAGTTAAATTGACACACGACGCGTATGAAAATACGTGGAAGTGTGGTGAGCTTAAGCTTTATTTTGCCCCATCCGCCGAAGGATTGAAGAAAAAAAAAAAGCAACCTTGCCTGGTGATGATTTCGCACGAAGGTCGCTCACGATCAGCTTGAGAGCGGAAAAATTCCTTTCTGCTTGGCAACTGGTGGCATCAACACCAAGGTACAACCAAGTTACAACATCGGAGATTCGAATATACATCATAAAAAATGAAAATACACTCCAGCTGTGAGATCGAAGATTTCGTCGAAACTCGTCTTTGCAAGCTGTGTGTGATACTCCGATCGCGCGTATTACGAGTTGTGTGTCCTCATTAAGGATATAGGTCGGCGATTCCCCTTCCTTGCAACTACAGTTTAGCTATCAGGGTCAACAGGGTGATGTTAGTCAGTCTGTGCGCGGAAACTATAAAACCCGTTTCTGAGGGGGACAAAATCTGACAGCTGTGGAAGGAAATGCATCCGTTTATCAAGTGACTCCTGTAAGTCGAATAACCGGTGAGGGAGGGGCGGAGTTTTGAAGGACGTGGGGGCCTGGTTTTGATCAAAAGCGAGCGGGTTTGGAGGGGGGGGGGGGGGGGGGGAGGGGGGGGAGGGGGGGGGGGGCGGACGGGCGAGCAATTTGTGCGTGGAAGCTATAAATCCTTGTAAGGGGATAAATCTGACGGTTTCGACAAACAAAAAAATATAAATATGCACCGGTTTATCATGGGGGGGGGTTGGGGCAGGGGTGGGGCGTGTGGGGCAGCTCAATCTGTTCGTGGAAACTATACATTATATTACTCTCTACGCACTGATTGTACGACTTACCCCAGGATATACATGATAAACTGATGCATTATTTCGAAAACCGTCACATTCATCCCCTCAAAATAATGTATAGTTTCCACGCACATATTGAGCTGCCCCACACGCCCCCCCCCCCGCCCCAACCCCCCCCCCCCCCCCCCGGCAATAATGAACTGGTGCCAAAACCGTCAGATTTATCCCCTTGAAAGGATTTATAGCTTACATGCACAAATTGCCCCCCCCTCCCCCCCCCCCCCCCCCCCCCCCCCCTCCAAACCCGCTCGCTTTTGATCAAAACCAGGCCCCCGCGTCCTTCAAAACTCCCCCCCCCCCCTCACCGGTTATTCGACTTACAACATTCACTTGATAAAAGAATACATTTCCCTCCATAGCTGTCAGATTTTGTCCCCCTCAGAAAAGGGTTTTATATTTTCCGCGCACAGACTGACTAAAATCATCCTGTTGACCCTGATAGCTGCACTGTAGTTATAAGGGGATTCGCCGACCTATATCCTTAATGAGGACACACAACTCGTAATGCGCGCCATCGGAGTATCGCACACAGCTTGCAAAGATGACTTTCGACGAAATCTTCGATCTCACAGCTGGAATGTATTTTCATTTTATATAATATATATTATGAAATGCTCCGTATATGATACATTGTGAAATACTCCTTATATGATATAGAGCAACGGGGTTCTATTGCCGGTCGCCCCGGTGGCGTACCAGGTTATCGTCGAGCCTGGTATAGGTCAGTTCCGCGAGTTCGAGCCCCGCCGAGTGCAGACTCGTATATATTCGTTGGGACTTTTTCTTGTGCACAAACTGACTTGCGGAACGCGCGAGAGCGTGAGTTAGCAACACTTGATGAAAAATCGACGAGCAGTGGGATTGCTGAACCCTATGCGCGACAAAAATTGAAGGCAAGAACCGGGGGGGAGGACGGTCGACACCTGTGACCACGGCTTGTCCACAAGCTGGAAAAAAAAAAGTGCGAAAAAATTAAAAATCCCCCGAACGAAGATTATATTGAACTTTCAAAGACTCTTGTGTGTCCTGAACGCTGCAGAACATTTTATTTGTGGAAGGAATATGCTCAATTTGGATGGGTAAGTCTCACGCCAACAGTTCCCATGGGACGGGAGTAGCTGCGTCGGCAGCGGGATTAGGACGGGAGTAGCTGTGCCAATGCGGGGATGGGAAGCAGGTGAAACACGGGAGCGGAGATTTATCGGTTATGTGGGAGCAAGTGGGGTAGGAAGTCGCGATGGGATGGGAATGGGATGGGATGGGCAGCACAAATACCACTGTGGGATTGTCATCCCATCCCATCCCATCCCATCCCATCCCATCCCATCCCATCCCATTCCCGTCCCACATGCCCGTCCCATTCAATCCCATGACCACCCTTGGTTAATTTCACTTTTTATGTCTTAGAGCATGTTACGTTCGTCGTAGCACGTCTTAGATTCGTCTTGGCTCGGTTTTTTAGATCCGTCTTGGCACGTTTCGGATTCGTCTTCGACAGTATGATACTGAAAACATGGAACATGTATGTGTCGAAAACCAACTAACTAATGACTAGCATTGTAGTTTTTCGTGACCAAGCTAAGCTAAGGTACCCACCGCAGTAGGTACCCACCGCAGGCAATGTTGTTGCTGTCGTTGTTGTTGTTCTCACATCAACTCGCATAATCAAGTCCGTGGTCACAGGACGACAGGCTCCAGTCACTCTGGAGCTGGGGAATGCCCCAGGGAAAAAACACAAATAACCCAAGGTGGTACACGCATAGTCTATATCACAGCTGACGCAATTCATGCCTCCACCAGAAACATATAAAAGCGAAATCGGGAGTCAGTCTACGATGTGCCAGGTCCATACCGGTGCATACGTCCCATTACTCACGCCTCGAGAAACCGACTATACCGATTGCCACCCAAGAAAGACTACCACGTAAATATTACACGTAGTGTCTATCACTACGCATACGCACGACAGACGTAAGTCAATTGGAGAAAAAAAAACGAAGAAAAGAAAAAAAATGCAAAGGAAAGGAAATAAAAGAGAAGAAAGCGAAACAAAACGAAATAGGAAAGAAAAGAAACGAAAAAGACAAGAAAAGCAAGAGAAGACAAGACAAGAAGAGGAAGCAAGGAAAGCAAAAAAGAAGAAACGAAGAAAAAAGAAAAATATTAATACCACACGGGTCCCTGGTATTATAAACACAGAAAAGCAATACTTCGAGTTGTTGTTGTTCTTCTTCTTCTCACATTACCTCACATAAACAAGTCCGTGGTCACATGACGGGCGCCAGTCACTCTGGAGCCGAGGAATCCCCCCCCCCCCCCCCCCCCCTCCAACGCCCCCTCCTTTCCCACCACCCGCACGATTGCCTAGACCTAGCACCACGCGTATAACTAAGCCCCTACATATCTTTGATCTCACAGCCGGAGTGTATTTGAATATTATATGTGACCTAAATCTCTTGAAAAACCCTTCCCCGCCCCCCCCCCCCGCTCTCCCTTGCTCAAACGCCCCACGAAGTATTGAAATTTGCCAGAGAAATAAACACTTCCACGCACTTGATATCACCTTATTATCTTTCTAGAGCCATCCATGCCGCTGCTTCCCCCCCGCCCGCCTCCCCCCCCCCCCCGCGCCCCCAGCGCCCCCTCCTTCCCCACCACCCGCACCATCGCCTAGACCTAGCACCACACGTATAGCAAACCCCTACATCTATGCCACTAAAAGCCCCTCCTCCCCCCCCCCCCCGCCACCCTGCCCCCCACCTCCCCCCCTCCCCCACCCCCCCCACCCCCCCAACCCACCCCACCCCCAACCCCTCGAACACTCCGCCCTCTACTCACTAGTTGTACGACTTACAGGATATACATGATAAACTGGTGCATTATTTCCAAAACCGTCACATTTATCCCCTCAAAAGAATGTATAGTTTTCACGCACAGATTGAGCTGTCCCACCCGCCCCGCCCCCGCCCCAACCCCCTCCCGTAATAAACTGGTGCATTTTCCAACACCGTCAGGTTTATCCCCTTGAAGGATTGATAGTTTCCATACACAAAATTGAGCTGCCCCGCCCCTCCCCCCCCCTCCCCCCCCCATCCCCGCTCTCTTTTCATCAAAACAAGGCCCCCACGTCCTTCGAAACTCCGCCCTCCCCTCACCGGTTATTCGACTTACCGGAGTCACTTGATAAACGTATGCATTTCTTTCCACAGCTGTCAGGTTTTGTCCCCTTCAGAAACGGGTTTTATAGTTTCCGCGCACAGACTGACTAACATCACCCTGTTGACCCTGATAGCTACACTGTAGTTGCAAGGGGAGTCGCCGACCTATATCCTTAATGAGGACACACAACTCGTAATACGCGCGATCGGAGTATCACACACAGCTTGCAAAGATGAGTTTCGACAAAATGTTCGATCTCACAACTGGAGCGTATGTTCAATTTTTATAATACCCCAGGGAAAATACAAAACGAACCAAACGTGGTACACGCATATATCACAGCTGACGCAATTCATGCCTCCACCAGAAACATAGAAAAAATGAAAATAGTGTGCTATCCTAATCCACCCATACGTATCGAGCACAACCAATGTCCGCGCCCACGCCTACTACGAAGGGGGACGAGCTCTGTGTGGTCACAATACAAGACAGATATACACACATGGCAACATACAGCAAGAAAGGTGATTTGGCTATGCGCCGACAGCCGCAATGAATACACAAATAAATGCAAACAGTATGCAAGCCAGCACACCTGGCATTTTTGCGAGGAACAACTAAGACACGAAGAAATGAGAGAAATACAAATATTGTAAAAATTGGAAAAAAATGCTTGGAGTAATTTTCGTTGTGTTCGTAGGTTTTCCCTGGTTTTCCTCTGAACTTATATCGATATTATGCTATTAATATGACCATTGCTTTTGTTTACTACCTGTCTGTCTGTGTCGTGGGACATACGCACCATTCCGACTGTTTGGTCCTTACTCTGTTTCACAGTCTGTCACCACAGATTTTGTAGTCTATATCTTTATAGGATGAAGAATCAGCACGGAATCTGGGTGTACGGAATGATGACGATGACGATGACGTTATTAATAGGTACAAAAAACGGTTGAATGTGAAGACAACACCTGTAGTATTGTTCTTGTTGTTGTTCTCACGTTAACTCGCATAATCAAGTCCGTGGTCACAGGACAGGCTCCAGTCACTCTGGAGCTGAGGAATACCCCAGGGAAAAAACACAACCGAACCAAAGGTGGTACACGCATATATCACAGCTGACGCAATTCATGCCTCCACCAGAAACATATAAAAGGGAAATCGGGAGCCAGTCTACGATGTGCCAGGTCATACTCGTGCATATGTCTCAGTACTCGCACCTGGAAAACCGACTATGCCGCTTGCCACCCAAGAAATATTACCACGTATATATTACACGTAGTATCACTACGCATAGGCACGACAGACGCAAGTCAATTGGAAAAAAGAAGCCGAGAAAAAAGAGAAGATAAAGGGAAGGAAAGAAAAGACAAGTAGGCAAAAACGAAAAAGGCAAGGAAAGAAAAGAAAAGATAAGACGAGAACAGGAAGCAAGGATAGGATAAGAGAAAAAAATGTCATACTAGCAGACCCTAGGAACTGACTAAAGACGGCATTGGGCTAACAGAGGGTATCAAGTGCATCATCAATTGCACTGGGGAGAGAACGCAACAAGGCGAAGAAGTCAGGACGGTCTTACACTATCTTGTGAAGGCCATTGGAAGGCCCACATCTCTCAAGACGATGATGGCCAGACCCAGACTTCAGTCTCCGGTTCCCCCCCCCCCTCCCTTCCCCCCTTGCCCCCCCCCTCCCCCGCTCCCCCCTTCCCACGGCGGCTTAGAAACGCCGACGGTGGGTGGCGCTACCCCAGCCTTTGCGCGTCGCTCTGCAGCTTTGCGTCTCTTCGTTTCATGTCAACTCCGCATGAACAACTCGGCTCCCTCCTCTACTCGTCGAAACCATCTTCCGGCCTTCCGAGCAGCCTTTCGCCACCCTTCGAATTTTATTCCAAAGACCGACATATCCTCCTTCAGATGAGCCATCCAGTCCTTCTCTTGCCTCCCTGAGTAGCCCTTACCCCCAACAAGCTTCCCAAACATCACCCTTTGTGGCAGACGCTCCTCCCCCATACATACGTGCTATGAAACTCGCAAACAACACGACGGATGACGTCCTTGAAATTTTTTTAATAAACGTCCTCCGTTTGCGCACTATCGCCTCTATGCTCTCGGAAGCTGTCCTGACAAGCGCGTCGGCATACGATAGGGTGTGGTCGTCGCGCTTCCGTTTCCGCTATTCGAGGCATAGGAGGAGCATGAAGTGGTGAACCCGTCGTAGCCTGTCATAGTCAGGCTTGTTTGGGCTCGACGTCATGCAACCGTAAAGCAGGGTCCGGCGGAAGGCTATCTCCCATGGCCAGGGGTTTTGTTAGTGGGTGAGCTTACGCAAGTCCCACACTACCCGGAAAGATGACATTCCGGGTGGCTATCTCCACGGAAAATGACCCTCAGGGGACAGGCCGGGTCGACATACACACGCATCCGTATACACCGGCAGCTTACGCTGCCGAGGTTGTAACGAAGACCACCGATAGGGACAGCTTACGCTATACCTACGATGGGACCCGAAGGGTGCGCCAGCTAGCGTTGGGCTGCGAAAGCAACTGAGTTAAATCGACACACGATGCGTATGAGAATACGTGGAAGTGTGGTGAGCTATTCTTTTTTTTTATCCTCCGGCGGATGGGGAAAAATAAAGCTTTAGCTCACCACACTTCCACACGTATTTTCATACTAAAGCTTTATTTTTCCCCATCCGCCGGAGGATGAAAAAAAAAAAAAGTGTCTCGACCACCTCAGCTTTCAGCAACCGCACCTTCAACCGTAAGCGCACACCCGGGCGATCATAGATTTCCATCTTGTACCGCTGGAAGCACGCCCAGGCCCTCTGAAGACGCCGCGTTATTTCAACGCTAAGGTCTCTGTCTGCGGTGATAGCCCCGCTCAAGGACACAAACTCGATTGTTTGGTTGTATACCTGGCCGGCTGCATTGATTGTGAACGACACCTCCTCCCCGCCTTTGGCTTGCAGGCTCAAAATATCTGTTTTCGCCTGGGAGACCGTAAGCCCGAACGACGACCGTATGTTGTTGTTGTTGTTCTCACATTAACTCGCATAATCAAGTCCGTGGTCACAGGACAGGCTTCAGTCACTCTGGAGATGAGGAATACCCCAGGGAAAACACACACAACCCAAGGTGGTACACGCATGTATCACATGTAATAGCCTGTGACTACGGAATTTCTATTTGCCCAAACTCCCCACTCTGTAAGCATCCTTCCCGACGAACTACTCTTAGTACTAACTAATACTGTACCTGATATTATTTGTGGTACATGAGAAAATCACCCTGCCTGACATTTTGAAATTACGAAATTATGAAATAATGACTAGTTGTGGCGATTGTCACTCAAACAGCAAAACTAAAACAATGTTTTTTTGTGAGGAATCCTGACATCATTCCTGACATCAATTTCCAAACTATTCAAAATCAGGTTCCACCTCTACACTACACCATAAATAGCACGACTGGTTGTGAAAATGTCGTGCTTTTCGTCCACAATTCCTGACATTTATTTGTTTTGAGGAATCATCCTAAGGGGGCGAATGAAGGACCAGCACGGCCACCGGGTGTGTGTGTGCGTGTCACCGTGTTCGTGTCTTTTGTCGCCATTTCGTTGGTGGGTAGAAAGAAATGCTGGATTTGAAGACATTGCGCACTACGCGTACGGACCATGTCTAAAGTTCGTAGGCGTAGTGTGCGATGTCTTCAAAGATATATGGTCCGTAGGCGTAGTGCGCGATGTCTTCTCAATCAGCCTTTCTGTCTACCCAACGAAACGAGTGTAGCTAGCTCGAGAGAGATGGAGAGGTTAGGTTGAAGCAAATATGGTGATTATTGACCAGGTGTGATTCACGAAATCGCTGACGTTACGAAGGCATCATAGAACGAATGGTTAAATTTGAAGACATCATCGAGATGTGATTCACGAAATCGCTGACGTTACAAACGCATCTCAGAACGAATGGTTGATGAATTTGAAGACATCATCCTTCACACTACGTACATGTCAGGTTATCCTCGAGCATGGTATTAGTAGTACAGTAGGTGGCCCTACATAGATAGTGCGCGTCATATAGTGCGGGTGTCCGATATTGTGCCGGTGAAATCATTTGTCACAATATATACCCCTATGAATTGGCCGGTTTATATAGAGTGCGGGTGCCCGGTATAGTGCGGGTAAATTTTCGTGACACATACCCGCACTGTACAGGGCCAACTACTGTAAGGGTTTCGTGAGTGCGAATTTCCATGAGTGCATACCAGATATCATGCCCAAGAGACTGAAGTCTGGGTCTGGCCATCATCATCGTCTTGAATTTGTGGGCCTGCCAGTGGCCGTCACAAGATATCGTAAGACCGCCCTGACTTCTTCGCCATGTTGCGTTCTCTCCCCTTTGCCATTGACGATGCACTTGATACCCTCTTTGAGCCCAATGCCGTCTTTAGTCAGTTCCTAGGGTCTGCTAGGATGACACGTTTTTCTCTTTTCCTTTCCTTGCTTCTTCTTGAGTCTCGTGTTTTCTTGCTTTTCTTGTCTGTTCTTTTCTTTACTCTCCTTTTTCGTTTGTTCGCTTTCTGGTCTTTTCTTTCTTTTTTTTTTTTTCTTTTTTTTTTTTATCCTCCGGCGGATGGGGAAAAATAAAAAATAAAGCTTTAGCTCACCACACTTCCGCGTATTTTCATACGCGTCGTGTGTCGATTTAACTCAGTTGCTTTCGCAGCCCAACGCTAGCTGGCGCACCCTTCGAGTCCCATTGTAGGTATAGCGTAAGCTGTCCCTATCATTGGTCCTCGTTACAACCCCGGCAGCGCAAGCTGCCGTTGTATACGGGTGCGTGTGTATGTCGACCCGGCCTGCCCCCTGAGGGTCAGGTTCGGTGGAGATAGCCACCCGGAATGTCATCTTTCCGGGTAGTGTGGGACTTGCGCAAGCTCACCCACTAACAAAACCCCTGGCCATGGGAGATAGCCTTCCGCCGGACTTGGTCCAGTTACGGTCCACCCTACCCATTCGGGCGTTGGTCCTCTTTTCTTTCCTTCCCTTTATCTTCTTCCCTGTCGTGCGTATGCGTATTGATAGGTACAATTATTACGTGCAATGCGTACGTGGTAGTCTTTCTTGGGTGGCAAGCGGTAGAGTCGGTTTTTCCAGGCGCGAGTATTAGTGAGACGTATGCACCAATATGGACCTGGCAGCACATCGTAGGCTGACATGACTCCCGATTACACTTTTACAGTTTCCTGGTGGAGGCATGCATGAATTGCGTCAGCTGTGATATGTTATAAAAATAAAAATACACTCCAGCTGTGAGATCGAAGATTTTGTCGAAACTCATCTTTGCAAGCTGTGTGTGATACTCCGATCGCGCGTATTACGGGTTGTGTGTCCTCATTAAGGATATAGGTCGGCGACTCCCCTTGCAACTACAGTGTAGCTATCAGGATCAACAGGGTAATGTTAAGTCAGTGTGCGCGCGGAAACTACAAAACCAGTTTTTGAGGGGGACAAAATCTGACAGCTGTGGAAGGAAATAGATCAGTTCATCAAGTGAATCCTGTAAGTCGAATAACCGGTGAGGGGAGGGCGGAGTTTTTAAGGACGTGTGGGCCTGGGTTTGTTCAAGAGGGAGAGGGGGGGGGGGCGGGGCAACTCAATCTGTGCGTGGAAACTATTAATCCTTTAAGGGGATAAATCTGACGGTTGTGGAGAGAATGCACCAGTTTATCATGTATATCCTGTAACTCGTACAACCAATGAGGAGAGGGCGTAGTGTTCGAGGGGGTGGGGGTGGGGGGGGGGATGGGGGTGGGGGTGGGGGGGGCGAAAGGGTTTATTAATATCTTCAGGTCGTATATATGTAGGGGTTTGCTATACGCGTGGTGCTAGGTCTAGGCGATGGCGCGGGAGGCGAGGAAGGGGGGGGCGTTTGGGGGGTGAATTGAATCAGCGGCAAGGATGGCTCTAGAAAGATAATGAGGTTATATCAAGTGCGTGGGAGTGTTTATTACTGTGGCAGATTTCGATGTTAGATGGGGCGTGTGAGCAAGAGGGAGCGGTATATATATGTAGGGGTTTGCTATACGCGTGGTGCTAGGTCTAGGCGATGGTGCGGGAGGGGGGGCGTTTGGGGGGTGAATTGAATCAGCGGCAAGGATGGATTTAGAAAGATAATGAGGTGATATCAAGTGCGTGGGAGTGTTTATTACTCTGGCAGATTTCGATGTTATATGGGGCGTTTGAGCAAGGGGGAGCGGGAGAAAAAAAAAGGGGGGTGGTGGGGGGGGGGTAGGGTTTTCAACAGGTTTAGGTAACATATAATACTATAAAATTACACTCCACCTGTGAGATCGAACATTTGGTCGAAACTCATCTTACATATATGCGTGTACCACCTTTGGTGTGTTCGTGTTCTTCCCTGTGGTATTCTTCAAAATCAGAGTGACTGGAGCCTATCCTGTGACCACGGACTTGATTATGCGAGTTAATTTGAGAATGCTAAGGAAATTAGTGGGGTATTAGTCCGTTTGATAGGGCTGGGTACTGAACCAGTACGTACTGCCAGTAGTACTAGTACTGGCAGTATCCTGATACTGGTAAACCGACCTGCCAGTACACCAGTACATTCGCATATAGACGAAGATCCCAATATACGCCTCAAGAACCAGCGGAAACCCATAGCTTCAGGCTGCCTGCTGAGAGGACGCCGGGGCCGCGAGGAGGGGGTAGGGTAGTGGCTGTCTTTGCTGGGGAAGATTTGCAGTTCTGCTAGTTTCAGTTTTGTTTTCTCCTGCAGGGTGCTCGTGGCGAAAAGAACCGCCATCCTGATGACTCTGTTTGTTGTGCTGGTATCTAGCGGCTGTGATTTATGCGCGGTGTAGGTTTTGGTTGGGTAGGTAGCTTTCGATAGCTGTGGCACCGTTGTTATCTCGTTGTGTACTCTGTTGCTCTGTTGCTGCCGTTGCACCGCTGTTCGTAGGCACATCAACTGATGGACTGATGATGGTGATCGACTTGGTTGCTTGCCGTCGTCTTTAGTACTCTTGTCAATCTATAGCTATCAATCTACTTTTTTTCCAATATACGCTGGGTTGAGTATGTGTGACATGGAATGAGTGCTATCCATTCCAATTCATGCTTATGCATACGCTACGTCACCCATGATCATGGAGTATATGGGCGTTGCAAAGTTAAAGATTTGTGCTACATTCTACACATCCTCCATGTTGAAAATCGGTACATATTTGGGCGTTGAACTCGAATTTTAGTGCCGTTTTCCCCACAAAAGTGCCTCTGTCATATGAGCCAAAATCACTCATTTTTTATGCTCTAGTGAAGCCAAATCGCGTAAAAATTCGCCTCCGGCGGGGCGCCTCCAGCGGGGCCCTCCGGGGGCGCCTCCGGCGAGGCCCCCTCACCAGCCGGGGGGGGCCGATGGTCGCGGCTGCGCCGCGACCGCCAGTATACTGACCGGATCCAGTATACTGGCTGCTGACGCAGCCAGTATAACTTGTACTGGCGCTGCGCGCCAGTACCCAGCCCTACCGTTTGACCACTTGCAAAGGTTAACCAATAGCTTACCCAAACTAAGCCTTATAACACTCTTCCCCCCTGGAACGGCGGGATAGCAGGTCGGCCGGATATACGGCGGACCTCTGTCAATATCCAAGCCGTTTGATTTCCTGGGGATACCAGGGAGAGTATTTTTCAAGTTCGACATGGGGAAAAATTGAAAAAATTATTATATTGTGGATGATGGGGATCAAACCCACGACCCAAAAAAACATGGTCCTGCCGACGACGCCATTTGTTGAGGAAATTAGTGGGGTATTAGTCCGTTTGACCACTTGCAAAGGTTAACCAATAGCTTACCTAAACTAAGCCTTATAACAAGAACATCAACAACAATAACAACCTCTTTTTCTTTGTTTCTTTTTTCCTATTGACTTGAGTCTTTCGTGCCTATCTATGCGTAGCGAAAGGTACTACGTGCAATATATACGTGGTAGTCGTTCTTGGGTGGCAAGCGGCATAGTCGGTGTTTCCGGGCGCGAGTAGTGAGACGTATGCACCAGTATGGACCTGGCACATCGTAGACTGACTCCCGATTTCACTTTTTATGTGTTCCTGGTGGCGGCATGAATTGTGTCAGCTGTGATATATGCGTGTACCACCTTTGTTTTGTTTGTGTTTTTCCCTGGGGTGTTCCTCAGCTCCAGAGTGACTGGAGCCTGTCCTGTGACCACGGACTTGATTATGCGAGTTTATGTGAGAACAACAACATCAACTCCTCCTATAAATTCGTGGGGACGTTTTCTTGTGCCCAATTTGACTTGCAGAAAGTGCGAGGAGAGCGTGATGAGTTAGCAACAACACTCAATGAAACTCGACGAGCAGTGGGACTGCTGAAGAACCCTATGCGCGATGAAAATTGACGGCAAGAATCAGGGGGAAGAAGAGACGACACCTGTGACGACGGCTTGCCCACAAGCTGGAAAGTCGAAGTGTGCAAAAATGAGGCAAAATGGAACACACTAGTCCACATTTTCACTTTTTATATTTTTTCTGGCGGAGCTTGTGCGGAGGCAAGAAATGCTTCAGCTCCGATACATGCGTTTACCACGTTTGGTTTCCTTGTTGAGTTTTTTTCCCCCAGGTGGGGTATTCTTCCACATTACAGAGTGACTAGAGCCTGTTCTGTGACCACGTGGAACTGATGTGTGACAACAACAACAACAGCAGCAGTACACACACTACACATACTACAACCAGATATAAGTACACACACCTCGCTTTCACGGAAGAACTCTCCAACCATCGACGAGCCAGACCTGCCCACCGCCATGACCAGGATGGCGATCGGACGTGCAGCTTCAACCCCCTCGGCGTCGGCCGTTGTTGTTGTTGTTGTTGTTGTTGTTCTGTGTCGTCTTTTTTCAGTAGAATTTGCCTCCGCGGCGGCAGAGGCTGAAGATGATGATGCTAATAAGCCACCAATGCCGGCAAGAAACTTGACTAGCAACGCGATTTGTCTGGTTTTCATCGTCTTGCTCGACCTTTCTTTGAACTTTTTCACAATTGTGGGGTGTCCAGGGATGCTCGAATCGTCAACAGAAACCGAGTGCTATTGTTTGTGCTAGGAGCAGTGGGCGTCAACGAAGCTAGCCCGGCCACTTGTCGTGCTCGCAAGGCGACACCTCTCCTGCTGCTAACAACTCGTGCGGTGGCTTCGTAGCGTTGTTGAACGAGGGTACTCAGGTGTTGAGTGTTGTGGTGTCCAATTTTTTTGGGTTTTGATGGGGTGTCACATTTGTGATAGTGTCAAAAAAATAGAGGGGTACAGACCGTCAGCAACCGAATCGCGGTGGATAACCAGGTGACTACTTTGTACAGCAGTAGTAGCGTGGTTACTGATAAGTGGTCTGCAGTAGTGGTTACCATATAATTGATATGTGGTAACAAGTCATGAGTCAGTTGTTAATTGATATTTTTATTCTTTTTCTTCCCACACTTCTACTTTCCAGCTTGTGGACAAGCCGTGGTCACAGGTGTCGCCCCTTTTCCCCCCCGGTTCTTGCGTTCCATTTTTATCGCGCATATGGTTCAGCAATCCCACTGCTCATCGATTTTTCATCGAGTGTTGCTAACTCACGCTCTCGCGATTTCCGCAAGTCAATTTGTGTGTGCACAACAAGAAAAAGTCCCAACCAATTTATACGAGTGTTAATTGGACGGGGCTCGTACTCACGAAACTGACCTATACCAGGCTCGAGGATAATAACCTGATACGCCACCGGGGCTAAAATCATACGAGTCACAAAGTCATCACACAACTGTAATGGTACTCCGAGTGGGAGGTGCGTGGTTGGTCGGGGTTGGGAAGAGTGCTCCTCATCGGTTCCGGTGTCTTTGGTTAGTCTCTCCTTATGGCTCGCCGGATAACCTCAAAGCTTAAGCATTATGTCCTCTACAACAATGGACTCTAAAGACAGACAAAGCAAGACAAGACAGAGTAGGACAGTGTTGGGCAGGGTAGTGAGATAAGGGGCGTCCTGCTTGTCCCATCATCGTCACCCCATCTATGATGGCCTTGATATGAATGTGGCATCTTATATCATAGACTATGGTTTTACCTCAACAATGACATATCGCTTTTGATCAAAACCAGGCCCCCCTTTCCCTTCACAGCTGTCAGATTTTGTCCCCCTCAGAAACGGGTTTTATAGTTTCCGCGCACAGACTGACTAAAATCATCCTGTTGACCCTGATAGCTACACTGTAGTTGTAAGGGGAGTCGCCGACCTATATCCTTAATGAGGACACACAACTCGTAATGCGCGCGATCGGAGTATCACACACAGCTTGCAAAGATGAGTTTCGACGAAATCTTCGATCTCACAGCTGGAGTGTATTTTAATTTTTATAATATTGTCTCGGTCTAAACTATTTTTCTACGGAGGGCGCTCCATTACATCGTTGTTGCTGTTGATGTTCTCACATTATTAGCTGGCATAATCAAGTCCGTGGTCACAGGACAGGCTCCAGTCACTCTGGAGCTGCGGAATACACCAGGGAAAAGCACAGACAAACCAAAGGTGGTACACGCATATATCATAGCTGACGCGAATCATGCCTCCGCCAGAAACACATAAAAGTGAAATCGGGAGTTAGCCTACGATGTGCCAGGTCCATACTGGTGCATACCTACTCGCGCCTGGGAAAACCGACTATACCGCTTGCCACCCAACGAAGACTTTCACGTACATATAGCACGTAGTGCCTATCACTACGCATAAGCACGAAATATGCAAGTCAATTCGAAAAACAAAAACAAAGAAACGAAAATAAAAAAAAGGAAAGGAAACGAAAGAAAATACGAGAAAGCGAAAAAACGAACACAAGGAAAGGAAAGAGAAGAAAAGACAAGAAAACCAAGAGAAGACAAGACAAGAAGAGGAAGCAAGGAAAGGAAAAGAGAAAAATGTCATATCAGCAGACCTTAGGAACTGATTAAAGACGGCATTGGGCTCATACAGGGTATAAATTGTATCATCAATGGCACTGGGGAGAGAACACAGCATGGCGAAGAAGTTAGGGCGGTCTTACGCTATCTTGTGACGGCCGTTGGAAGGCCCAAAAATTTCAAGACGATGATGGCCAGACCCAGACTTGAGTCTCTTGGGCATGACGCCCCCCCTTCCCTCCCCCTCCCCTCTCCCCCTTCCCTTTCCCCCTTCCCCCCTCCCCCCTGCCTCCCCTCCTCCCCCCCTCCCCCCTCCCGCTGCTTCCCCCATACCCCCGCTTCCTCCCCCCCCCCCTCCCACCCTCCCCCCCCCCCCCCCCTCCTCCCGTCCCCCCTCCACCCCCCCTCCCTTCCCCCGGCCGCTTAGAGATGCCGACGGTAGATGGCGCTGTCGCAGCCTTTGTGCGTCGCCCTGCAGCTTTGCGTTTCTCCGTTCATGTCAACTCCGCATGAACAACTCGGCTCCCTCCTTTACTCGTCGAAACCATCTGCCGGCCTTCTGGGCAGCCTTTCGCCACCCTTCGAATTTCATTCCGAACACCGACGTATCCTCCTTCAGATGAGCCATCCAGTCTTTCTCTTGCCCCCCTGACTAGCCCTTACCCCCAACAAACTCCCCAAACATCACCCTCTGTGGCAGACGCTCCTCCCCCATACGTGCTACGAAACTCGTCAACAATATCCTCCGGTTGCGCACTATCGCCTCTATGCTCTCGGAAGCTGTATTGGCAAGCGCGTCGGCGTACGATAGGGTGTGGTCGTCGCGCTTACGTTTCCGCCATCCGAGGCATGAGAGGAGCATGGCGTGGTGAACCCGTCGTAGCCTGTCATAGTCAGGCTTCTTCGGGCTCCACGTCATGCAAATTAAAAACATTAGCCCACCCTGAAGAATAGTAGTAGATGCAGATCACCTGGCAATCAAACTATGCCAACAAAACATCCAGAATTGGAAAGGGGATCGAAGATGCGGCCATTCGGAACAAACGAAAATGAGGCTATAATAGATTCCCCCACCCCTCGTAGTAATGAGGCTAAAGTACCTCATTGCAAGATATACAACCCTACGAAGGAACTCACAGCCCGTGAGAGCTCGACAAAGGGTATGTACCTACGGTATATCAGTAGCAATCGGCCTACGAGAGCACGAAGGGGGCGGCCACTGAGCGGAAGGATGCGAAGAGAGCTAAACAGGAGGGTTTAGACGCGGAAACAATGTCAGGAGAGCAAAAGGGAACACGTGTCACGCTTTGAAGGCCAGACAAATTTACGACCCGAATCGTAGTGCCGAAGGGGCGGGCGGTAGTTCCATTTGATGAAAGGCAAGAGAGAAAGCAAGGAATACTGTCTAAACGAACGTCCGAGTCCGCTACGTTGGACATGGAAAGCTGGCGTGGGGCCATCGGTTGGACGGTGAAATAGAAACCACCAACACGCGAAGACGTACGCAAGCATCGGGCCATTGATCAAAGGGCGGAAGAGCAAGAGCCTGAAATGGCAGAAAAAAAACACTGCCTGTAACTATGTCAGGGTCCGGAAGGTTTAACGTGGGACCTGGGAGACTGACGTGGGACTGTTGGTCGAAAGGCAAAACCATAAAGAACCAGTACGCTGAGGGGTAACGGAAGCACAGGGGCCGTGATGTGGGACCTAGTAGGCTAGCATAAGGCCCTAGGTCAAACTGTAGAACGGGAAACCGAGACTATAGTTCTAAAACAAATCGCGACAACGTAGAGAAAGACAACACCTAAGCAGTGGCACAGGCAACTAAAACGGTGGCACTGGAGGCGTGTGATAGGCCGGAAGAAAAAAAAGCTGAACCGTGGCGCAACAGTGGAGTACCGTTAGAACCTACCTGGGTACAATACCAGCGAAACGGGAAGAAATACGTGGTGAGGTCACCTAGCCAAAGCAATACTCAAAACAAGGACGAAACTAAAACCTAGACACAGAAAGACGGAAGGTACTATCGGAAGCCGGAAAGAGAGTCGACACCACGACACCTTGAGAGGCTAACTAATAACGGGAACAATGCCAGCAAACGTATTGAGGCTATTCAACCATAACAAAGCAAGCCAAAAATGAGGCCAACAAGAAGATACTCGTTCAGTTCGAAGCAGCGCTGGAAGTGACTAGATCCAGAAAGAGTGTAGGGAACAGAGAAGACAATACGAGTAAAGCCGCAGCTAGGTACAATACGTCGGGAGCACGGGTCGCTAACGTGAAGCAATCCTAAGAGGGTAACCGAGAAAAAGTAGGGAAAAACGAAGAGTAGTAGTAGGCAAATCGTGTCATAGCGACGTACTGAAGACTGGAATAAAGAGGAAGGTTCATAACAAGGGACCTTGAAAGATTGCCTCAAGAAAACGAGCAACACTAGGTACGCAGCGAAGGCATTGCTCCGAAAACGATTTCGCCGAAAACATAACACGAAAGGGGGTCGACAGGAAACGACCTATATGGGCTGCGAAGCCAAACTGGGACCAAAACGTGGGACCGATGCGGCAAATACGCCAGCAAGCCTTGAGAAAAACGGGGGCCAAGAGGGCACGGCCTGTGGACTGCACAGTCAGGACGGGCTGTAAAACCACGATTAAGGCCGGTGTCGTTAAAACCCCTATTATAGGCAGGTATGCTGAAAAGAAGCAAAACAAAGTGGTCGTTGAGAATTCTGAGTGGAAAATATCCAAGGGAGAGGCTACGATTCCTACCCACGAGAGTACCTGGTATTGAAGTTGATCTTCGCTCGTCGTCGTCGTCGTCGTCGTCAGTAGATCATGGATCAGGATATTGGTCTATCTGTGTTGCTGAAAGATACACAAGTTGTTACAATGTTTGGTAACGGTCGCCCCGATGACGTATCAGGTTATCCTCGAGCCTCTGGTATATACGTCAGTTTCGTGAGTTCGAGTGCCTCCGAGTGCATACGTACATAGTCTCGTTCTTAGGGACTTTTTCTTGTGCACAAATCGACTTGCGGAAAGCGCGAGAGCTTGAGTTATTAAGGGCAGCACTCGATGAAAAATCGATGAGCACTGGGATTGCTGAACCGTATGCGCCAAAAAAATTGAAGGCAAGACCCGGCGGGGAGAAGGGACGACACCTGTGACCACGGCGTGTCCAGAAGCTGGAAAGTACCACAACTTAAAAAAAGTGTGAAAAAATGTCAAAAACAAAAAACACACATGATGGGAAAGGCCGCGTCATTGGATACTACGTAGTACTAGTATATTTTGTTTTTGTTTATCCTCCGGTGGATGGGGCAAAACAAAGCTTAAACTCACCACACTCCCACGTATTTTAATACACGTCGTTTGTCGATTTAACTCAATTGCCTTCGCAATCCAGCGCTAGATGGCGTGTCCTTCGGTTCCCTCTATATATAGTGATAGCGTGAGCTGTCCATATCGGCGCTCCCCCTTACTACTCCGGCAGCGCAAGCTGCCGTTACATACGGATGCGTGAGTATGCCAACCCGGCCTGTCCCCTGAGGGTCAGGTTCGGTGGAGATAGCCACACGGAATGTCATCTTTCCGGGTAGTGTGGGACTTGCGCAAGCTCACCCACTAACAGAACCCCCGGCCATGAGAGAACAGCCTGACGCCGGACTTGGTCCAGTTGCGGTCCACCCTACCGATTCGGGTGTTGATTCTCGGTACTGTTTCCAGGAAATAGTTGACACGGATAAAATATTAATGTCGTGGTATAGAACCGATGTCAGCACGTACTTGTACTATCGGAAACGTCATTTTGAGGGCAGATTTATTGGGAGTTGTGGTGATCGCCCTTTCATATCACAAGCTTTTGTTGGATCTCGCTTGGAGTCGTCTCGAGTCGAAGCACGAGATGGCAACCCACTGATGTAAACACGTGTAAGGTGAATGCTGTCAGTACGTGACGGATTGGTAGGCGGGCAGTGAAGAAGAAGGACGTAAAGAAAGCCCGATTACTCAGGATCCATCAATCACATCAGATTATCTTGAACAATTCGCGAACCCAGAAGAACAAGCATTACTACAAAAATAAAAACACTCCAGCTGTGAGATCGAAGATTTTTTGTCGAAACTCATCGTTGCAAGCTGTGTGCGATACTCCGATGGCGCGTATTTATTGGGTGTGTGTCCTCGTTAAGGATATAGGTCGGCTACTCCCCTTGGAACGGCAGTGTAGCTTGTACCAGGGTCAACAGGGTGATGTTTGTCAGTCTGTGCGCGGAAACTATAAAAGCCGTTTTTGAGGGGGACCAAATCTCACAGCTGTGGAGGCAAATGCATCAGTTTATCAAGTGTATCCTGTAAGTCGTATAGCCGGTGAGAGGAGGCCGGAGGTTTTAAGGACGTGGGGGCCTGGGTTTGAGCAAGAGGGAGCCGGGGGGGGGGGGGGAGGGGGAAACGGGCGGGGCAACTCAATCTGTGCGCGGAAACTACAAATCCTTTAAGGGAACAGATCTGACGGTTGTGGAAGGAATGCATCGCTTTATCATGTATATCCTGTGAGAGTGTACAGCTGGTGAGGAGAAGGCGGAGTGTTCGAAGGGGTGGGGGGGGAGGGGGGGGAGGGGTTTACCAACAGTTTTATGTCGCGTATATGCAGGGGTTTGCTATACGCGTGGTTCTAGGTCTAGGCTATGATTCGGGTGGGGGCGTTTGGGGCGGGGGGGGGGGGGGGGGGGGTTGGAGCTACAGCATGGATGACTAGAAAGATAATTAGGTCATATCGAGTAAGTGCGTGGTTGTGTTTATTACTCTGGTCGGGAGTGGGGAATTTTGTATCGCCAGATGACAGAACCTTCAGATATATTGTACTACAAGGTTCCCCTCCGAGTAGTCCGTAGGGGAGTGGCGAAAGGACATATCATTGTCACTAACACCGGACGCGATCACCATATATTTACACATGTCAAACAAAAAAAACTTGCCCTGAAAATAAAACGATTTCGCATTTAACCGGTACTTTCTTGGGTGTACTCGCTATTGATAGCAGTACTTTTTACACTGTTTTGGCACTCGATGGATGTGCCCATGACCGCGATCTGTTATTGTATCGTTATTGATTGAGAAAACACTCACTCTCAAAACACAACATTTATTTTTGACCGTTTGTAGGATAAGTATGGATAATTCCGAGGGGAGGACCACGCTTCGATCTCCAGCTACTTGAGGCATCGCCAGGAAGCGGCACGTATTGTTGGGGGGGTATCACAGACCTACACCGATGTCGTAGGATGTGGCTTAAAAGTACTGTTATTGTAGAGAATAATTTAAAGAGCACGTACCGAGAACGAGGGAGCAAGAGAACAATACATGACAGGCTAGCTATGACAAAAGAAACTGGCGGCTGTATGGAGAGGATACGGCGTGCGCACGTGGCCCTGCCTGCTGCTGCTGCTGCAGGACGGCAGGGTCGTACACACGGCGTCGTGCTTCCCGCATTTGTTTGGTGTCTTGTCATCATCTGTGACGCAAGCAAGACATCTCCGTAAAAATTGATGTACGCAAACGAACTGCCTCTGCGGACTAAAATGTAAGGATTAGTTTGGATAATTACTATTCCAAAGGTTCCTGTATTTCCGTCTATAGTTACGCGACCAATGAGCTAGAGCACACCCACGCAGCGGCAGGACATCAGAAAGATGCGGTATGATGGAGTGACCGATGGCAGGCTCCGACAAAATCAACTTGCCGCAGCATAGTCCGCGCCCGTACATGACGTATCCTACTACTGCTGCTGTGCGGTAGGGTTTAACACGTAGCGTTGTGCTGTCCTCATGTGGCCTGGTGCCCGTCATCTGCGGTGTGGGCAAAATCTCCGACACAAAACATGTGGACGTGAATATAAGGATTTTTGGTATACAAATTGATATCAAAACGGAGACTATATTGACGTCCAAACTGGCACGATCTAAGAACATGTTTTGGACATGCGCACGCAGCGGCAGCACAGCAGAAATATGGGTGACAAATGGCAAGCTCCGATCAAAGGAGTCAGCTACTACAACAACTGATACGGTAGCTGGGCGGGCCGCCCTACTTCTCGCTCACCTTGACACCGGGAGAGCCCGAGTCGTTCTACGGTAGCCCCCCCAACTTTTCTTTAACGAAATCGCCGGTTTTGAAACCAGCTCCAGGCCGTATCTCATGAAATACGATGCCCCTTGCCACCCCGACGTCATCGTTCGATAGCTCTTCGCAAACAAGGAGATGTTTGAGGATTTTTTTTCATAGCATCCTTCCTCGTGTCGAGCAGCCATGAAACGTTCGTTAAAGAACATCGCCGGTTTTGGGGGGGGGCTATCGTAGAATCAGTCTAATGTCCAACGATCAGATTCCTCCAGCTGTACCTTTGGTTCCTCCCGGTTTGCAATCAATCCATCCGATTGATCCGGGACTTCATACTTCGAACGAAGTCACATCGTTGAGTCTCACAAGCGCGTGAGATCACACATGACAGTTGATGCGGATGCACATGCATACAGCGAACAGCAGTGTCCATGCACACATGTAAACAGTTGTTTGCCATTGCACATTGATCAGTGTTCCAACTTCACTTGTTATTTTCACATTGGGGTGTAAAGAGACTGAACTGCGAAGAACAGCCGTAACACCAGTTTTTTTTCCAGCGGTGCTGCTGTGCGCTATCTTCTTGGACGGCGCAACTGCCACACTGATTTTTTCGAATTTAATTTGCCTCCCCGACGAAACGTCTACTCCAGCCCACAGAACTTCCCTTCCCTGTTCTGAGCCCGACTAAGCCACACCCATATAGCCATAGATTGTTCAATTAGCGCCCATATGCGATGGATGGATAAGCTCCCAACAGCCACACTAGGCTGTGAGCAAGGCACTGCAACACGCAGTGTGTAGAAAATAGTTTAAGATGTCTTTATTATGTCGGCCCGGAAAGGGGTAGACGAATGCAGGGGGACGGGTGGAGTGGGTCATGTGGGTCAACTCTCCACAGCCCGGGAACAACCGTTCGTAATCGAATACCTAAACCTCCTCGCATAGTGCCTACTCGTACATACCCGTGGGACTGCTCGTGGGTGATACCACGAGACGATCCCTGTAACTTACCTCCGTGACACAACGTATGTGACCGTAACTTATTGCTAGGCTGTTCGTTGAGACAAGCTATATCGAACACCCTCCCTGGCGCTGGATCAACTAACAAGCCTCGATAAAAACAAACACCATCCACAAACAACAAATTACTGTATTCCTAACAGAAAATCTCGGTGTTTCTCCAAACTCTCTTTGCCAATAGCCTTCGTGAGAATGTCCGCATGCTGGTCATCCGTCCGGAGATACTTAACCGACAAGTCTCCCGTCCCCACCAACTCGCGCAGAAAATGGTACCGTACATCGATGTGCTTACTGTTGGATGAGCTCAATGGGTTTTTGGCCAAGTCTATCGCCCCTTTGTTGTCTTCAAACACTCCAATACTCGGAGACCCCAGACTGGGCATCAGAAAAACCAACACCCCTCTCACGTAAAGGGCTTCCTTCACCCCGTCGGCCATGGCTACGTACTCTGCCTCGGTAGTTGATAGGGTGACGCGCTTCTGCGTCCTAGAAAACCACGACACAAGTTTACCCCCGCAACAGACAGCCACGCCAGAGACCGAACGCCTATCGTCGACCTTGTGGGCGTAGTCCACGTCCACGTACGTCTCCAAGTCATATTCCAACTGCACTTCTTCTAGTCTACTGTCCTTCCTGAACGTCAGACCCAAGTGAGCCGTAGCGCTCAGGTACTCGATTATCTTCCTAGCCGCCTTAACATGTACCCCCTTAGGGTCATGTGAAAACCTCGCAACCGCCCGTACTGCGTTGGCGATGTCCGGCCTCGTCTGATTCGCGATCCACATCAGACTCCCCACCATTTCGCGGTATCTAGCGTCCACCGCAGGCTCCTCACCACTCACATGCCTGAGGTCCAATGACGGAGAAGCGTGGATGGGGCTGGTTTTCGTGATTCCAAACCGTTCGACAACATTTCGAATAAACGGAGACTGCAAAATCTCCAAGGCCCCCTTCTCACGATCTCTCTTGTACTCGCTACCCATACACCACGTAACCTCGCCAAGATGTTTCGTGGGGGATCTCTTGTTGAGATCCGCCACTACTGACTCCGTAATTTCCTTGGTGGCTGCGATCTTGATGTCGTCCACGTGGACCACCAGCATCGCTGCAACCTCGTCATCCACCATCATCAGTCGAAAGACGCACGGGCCTACCAAGCACTGCTCAAACCCACACTCAACCAAGGTTGACGACAGTAGCTTATACCACGAGCGACCACTCTGCTTCAGCCCATAAAGAGCTTTGTTGAGTCGGACTACCTTACCCGATAACCGCCCACACCCAGGGGGCAATCTTAAGAAAAAATCGGTATCCAACTCTGATTGAATAAAGGCCTGGTCAACGTCCAAGTGCCTCAAGTCCCAGTCAAGTTTGCATGCCATTGCTGCAACGATGCGGTTAGACGTGGTTGATGCAGTAGGGGCAAACGTATCAAATTAGTCAACTCCCTCTACCTGACTATAGCCCTTAGCTACCAATCTCGCCTTAGCTCTATCAATCATGCCATGCTCGTCGCCCTTCCACTTCAAGAGCCACTTTGATTCCACAATATTGCTACCCGCCGGAACTTCGGAAATCTCAGTGAAAGTGTGACCGGCCTCTAGTCCATCAAATTCCGCTTGCATAGCCTCCACCCAAACGCCAGAGTGGATCGATGAACGTGCCGCGGAGTAAGACGTCGGTTCCGGTTCCACCTCCTTGAGGAGGCCATCCGGCAAACGAGTAGTTTCACCGCCTGTGTCTTGCGCCGCCAGTAGTGCATGGAATGTGCGGCCTCCCTCACAGGGCCCGATCGTACTAATCAGCCCCGTTGCCGCTTCCCGGTTGAGCGCTCTGGTCTGCGCTCTCGTGCTTCCCTCCCGAATGTCTTCACCATCACCCGGTCCTGACATGTGCGCTCCAACTTAGCGCGCAGCAGTCCGGATAGCAGTCGGGGTCGGAGCTCCATCGTCAGAAGAGGACGCATCGTCGTCATCTCGAGATGAAGTGTCGCTTTCGGGCGGTTCGCTGCTGACCGTTGATGAATCGTTCAGCTCCTCACTTTTGGCTTGCGAATCGCCGCCAGCTTGCGTCATCGGAGGCACCGCACGGAGTTGGTGAGGAGTTCCCCTCCCCAACACCTCTTCGGGGCGGATTCAAAGTCATCCGTCCCTCCCGGCTCAGGCGCTTCTTCTAGGTCCACGGTCCCTCCCTGCTCCGGCATCTCCGGCAGCGGGGGCGACGGCGTTCCTGTACTAAGCGTTGCCTTCCAGGTCACGTCCCTTGTTTCCACCACCTTGTTCGCCCGCGTGAGCATCCGCAAAGAGTCACTTGGGTGGTCGATGCCCGGCCCGAGGTAAAAGCAGCTTTCGGCCCGGGGGTGCGACTTCGGCGGGCGTTTCCAGCGACAGTACGCTGGGCAAAGGAACGGGTGCGGTGAAGCAGGTGCGGCAGTTCCGTACCACATTTCGTGCGGCGACCGGTTCCCGAGGTTCGCAGTGGTCGCGGTGCTGTTCAGGGCGTCACAAGCCCAATGCACCGCTTCCGCCCACAGGGATTTAGTCGGCGGCAGTTGAATGTGAGGAAAGATGATGGGCGCTTGGATGCACGCGGCGAGTCCCGCGTTCTGGATGATACCTAGCGCTCTCTCTACTACACCGTTCTGCTTAGGGCTATCGGCATTGGTGAATTCCTGCTTTATGCAATACTGTTTGCACACCTCTCCAAACTCACCACCGAAAAACTCCCCCCCGTTGTCAGACGTTACAATCTCAACTTTCGAGGGTACTCCGTCGGCGCGCGCGTCAGCCAAAAACTTCCTAAATGCGTCTCCTGAATCCGATTTATGCTTCAGAAAATACACCCACGCGTGGCGAGGGTAGTCATCCTTCACAAGCATGACATACCGCGCACCCGTCAGGGAAGGTGTTCTCTTAGGTCCGCTGAGGTCAACAAAAACTCTCCCCAACTTCTCTGTCGCGCGTAATTTAGTGGTGTTAGGGATAGGCTTGCGGTAGCCTTTCGCCATAGAGTATCCCGTACAGGGCTCAAGTTTTCCTACCAGTTCTAGACCGAGAGTTTGCGGTCTCTCGCAACAGTAGTTCATTCGAGTGACCTTGCACGCAGTGAAAAACGTTGATGTCTACCCTAGTCTCAGTAGACGCGGTACTGCCGGGTGCAAGCACGGAAAAAGCAAGGGGAAAATCGCAACCATATTCAACACAAGACTCGGGAGGGTTGGGGGTTTCAAGGGGGAACGGCACATAGCCGTCGTCTGGCTCTATCCTGTAAGCGAATCCGGAGTAACTGGATCCATCACAACTTCAAACCTCAACCTCCCATTGAAAAGAGAAATACACAAGTCTTTCTCCTAGGTCGTAAATGCTACTCCCTGCTTGTGTGCAGCTATCAGCGAGAACAAGTTGAATGCGATTTCCGGCACGTAGTCTACATTCAACAGCTTAACAGTCAGATCCCCTGGGAACACAACAGTCAGCGTTCCGTACCCTACCACGTCGATCAGATGGTTGTCACCGATCCTAACCTTGTCATCGCACAGTCTTACATCGCTCAAAAGGTCAGCTGAATGGGTCATGTGAAAGGATGCACCACTGTCCGCTGTCCACTTCTCACCGATGCAATCACTACGTTCCTCATTACACGAGTCATCGTTAGTACCAAGCATGCACTTCGCAGGACAACACACAGTCTCACCGCCGTTGTTCTGGCCTTGCGCACCTCCGCCTGATGTCTGCTCTGGTGCAGGGGGGATGCGAGCCTTGCACTGGGACCAGGTGTGCCCGGGTTCCAAGCAACGAATGCATTTTCCCTTGACGTTGTCGAACGCTGAGGGGGGGTTATGTGTGGGGGCTTGGGGGTAACTGCTACTGCTGCCCTGACTGTTCTTGCTTGCTGTGTCACTGCCACCTCTCGGCTTACCGTTACTTCTATGCCTAACTCTGCCTGCACGACCACCTCGAGCAGCTCCATTCGACAATAGAGCCTGGCCCACGTCCTTACCCTTCGTCGCGGGAAGGCGCAAGTACCGCTGTCGGATGATGCTCTCGATCTCCGCTCGAGTGACATCCTCACGGTACAAGATAGTGCGTTCCTCTATTTCGTAGTCTGATGTGACGGTCATGATGATCTTGCGGTTGACGTCTGCTACCGACTTGACCACACCTAGCGACGCGAGCACTCCAACAATCTTGTCTATCCGACCAAAGTACTTCATGGGCTCTTCTCCCTTCTCCATTTTTGCGGAGTCGAACGCTACCGACCACTTGACCTATTCAGCCATGGTCTTGGACATGAACCAATCACACAACATTCTCCAGCCAGCACTAGGTGATTTTGTTGCGAACAATCTACCAAGCAGATCCCGGTTCACAACGCTCTCTATCAGGCCAGTCCAAGCTACTCTAGCTGTCTTAACATGTTCCTCACTGAACCCCTGCGAGAGAAAGTATTGAGTGTTCTTCGTAACGTCGCCTATCATCATAGCATGATCTACGAGGAACGCCGACATGCACCCAACCATGGAAGTAAACACCTCGAAGTGTTCCTTCCACAATGGAAAATCTTCCGACTTTCCACTGAATTTAGGAACCGACTGCTTCAAACTCACAAATTCGCGAGAACCAACTTCAGCCCTATGACTATCTACGCTGCTACTCGCACCACTCCTTGGCAGGTCTATTGCCGCGCCAAGACCTGGCAAACTCCCACTGGGGCTGACTCCCCTTACTTCCCCTGCACTGGTAGCGGTTCCGACCCGCTCACCAGTAACACCAGGCGCAACCTCACTAACCGCAGCAGTTCTGTGATCCATCTTCTCGAAAATCTGCGTCTTCAGTCGCTCATCGTCTTGACGTCGCAGTTCTCGGTCGGTCTCGCGTCGATCTTGGTCTTCTCTCCTGTCCACCGCCAGCTGCCTCAAGAGACTCAGGTCGTCCATCTCGGACGACCCATCCACTAGGGGTCCACTCGACATGATCAGGCTGCTTGCTCGAACAATAAGTCCGTTAACGTGTTCAATTAGCGCTGACATGCGATGGATGGGTAAGCTCCCAACAGCCACACTAGGCTGTGAGCGAGGCACTGCAACACGCAGTGTGTAGAAGATGGTTTAAGATGTTTTTATTATGTCGACCCGTAAAGGGGTAGACGAATGCAGGGGGAAAGGCGGCGTGGGTCATGTGGGCCAACTCTCCACAGCCCAGTAACAACCGCTCGTAGTCGAATACCTAAACCTCCTCGCATAGTGCCTACTCGTACATACCCGTGGGACTGCTCGTGGGTGATACCACGAGACGATCCCTGTAACTTACCTCCGTGACACAACGTATGTAATCGTAACTTATTGCTAGGCTGTCCGTTGAGACAAGCTATGTCGAACATAGATATGACCCACCATACTCTTATGTCCCACGCCTCCCCGCCGCCTTAACACCCTCCCAAGTCTGGTACGGTCCTCCAGCGCTTATAAATATAAGAATGCGGCCCCGGTTGACGGAATGAAATGTTCCCACTCTGGTCGCTGCAACGCCCTTCCTTCCAAGTCGTCCAGAGCTTTCAAGAGTACGGCTTCGGTCAGTGGAACATGTAGTGTTGCCCTTCCTAGCCAGACCTGCCGCCTGAGCACACGGTTTATGCTGAGGCCGTGAATCCTTTCCAGATTCCACTCAATCCTGAAAATCCAGCTCAAGTTGAAGTCGCCAATTCCTTTCCTTGTTTGACTTTATGACAATTAGTCTAAGCTCTTCCCAATCACCATCTGGATGTCTCACTCGCCAGTACATGTTGCTGAGGTCGTACAATTCCCATAGCCAGCTTCTTCGCTTGAGAAAGCGGTTTCTGCAGTACGCCAACTTTTTCCCCATTAAGGTTCCTGACAAGTCCAGTCTTTCAATCCTAGCTTCCATCTTAATTCCGATCGGGGTGTGGTCGAAGCGTTTTTTTCTCTCCCCAGCACCGCCGCTGCTGAAGCACTTGATCCGGCGCCACCGCAACCGCAACACCCTCCCAACCTGGCGCATGCGAGCGTCGCAGACAAACGGGCATCTGTCATAACCCGGTAACAGCCCGTGCATTTTTCTCTTCAGCCCATCGCCGCAGTTTCCAAGTTGCAACGTGCCTCCTCCAGCAGTGTCAGTCTTGAACAGTGCTGAGAAGAACGACGGTCCCCATCTTCGTAATTTTATATATATTTTTTCCAAACAATAGCATTCGACCAGGCGACGGTTCAGACCAAAACAAACATTATTCACACCATCCACCGTAAAGGCTAGGCTAAGGCTACCTAACATCATTACTCCTAAGACGTCAAGTACACACAGAACACCCCAACCTAGAAACAGAATCCCGAGCAAGCACTCAGCTTCACCTTCCCTTTGGGCAATACCACGACAAGTGCATACCTTTCACCGCCGAAGTGCTACAGTCAAATCTACCTGTAACACTCGCGGCAGAAGTTTACCTCATCTCGCGACCGGCAGCGAATACCAACGTGCTCACCTCACATTTCAACCAAATATCGCCAGAACTACACGAAGGCGCTTACCTTCGCCAGCATAGGTAAAGGCGCTCACCTTCTCCACCATAAAAATGAAACGAAGAAAGGTGCAGTATTTAAACTCTTTACACAGAGCACAGAAAGTCAGTGTCAGTGCCTCCATGCTAGTAAGGAAATAATGTTCGTGTGTACCCGGTACATCTATAACCTATCATGTCAATAAAATCATATAAAAATACATCAGCTACACTTACTTGTCAACGTAAACCTGTACCATTAGACTAGATCCTACACGAGGAAGTTGAACCGTCAAACCCTAAATACACAAACTCAGTATCGGTGCACTCGTGCCATAATCTAAATATTATTCGGAACATAATAGACTAGACTAAATCATTAAATCACACCAAGAAATAATGTACACCAACACCCAACAGCTCTCCAGAAATCCACACTCTCAGGAAGGTGCTTACTCCACCTCCCTTCTTCATTGGCAACAAGACAAGTTCTTACCTTGACTGCCTAGAAGCTGCCACCGAACCTATAGTTGAAACACACCTGAGAGCTGCTTACCCTCAGCGTCCCGCTCAGCACCGGATACAGTACGTGCTTACCTTCACGTCTGAATCCAATGCTGCCGTCATCGAACAACCCAGATAAGCGCTCACCCCGCTTCCCTATCTATTCAGCGATAGCCTCACACGTGCTTACCTTCACTGTGTAGGTGTTATCACTGAACCTATAAAAATACCCGCAAGGCTGCTTACCTCAGCTTCCTGCGCTCAACGGCGGTTAGAACAGCGGTTAGCACGCGTGCTTACCTCCACGTTCCAACCGAATACTGCTGATATGTACCCTATAGATTAGTTCATCTACATCGTCTATGCAGCCAGCCAGGTTGCTTATGACGATTCACTTGTTGGTATCCTCGGTAGAGTTGAATGGCACTCCGCGCGTAGTGCGATTTGCACAAAATATGGAATACCGACACTGAGTGCGGTGGTGTGATTCCCACACACCCAGCCTAAGTGGAGTGGAACTCTCTCTCCCATCGTCCTTGTTAGGTCAGTTGGGTTGTATCTTGACATTCACGTGTCTCCCATACCGCTCAGAGACATGCGATCCATCAGCACATATATCAGTGCCGCCATCGTCAGTTGCCCGCGGATTGCACAAACCTCATCTTGGACGGTAATAGGCGTGATGTCCGCCACAGATAATTGAAATATCAACGTCCGGGGCGTGACAATTGTCCATGATAGGTATGACAGGAACTTACGAAAATACAACATACATCGTTGGCAAGCACGACGAGATTCACCGACAACCCTCTCGCCATGTTTCCAGCGATAAACACATCAGTGCGTTAGTGCAGGAGATGGCTTGATATCTGCAGCAGACATGTTCATCGCCTTCGGGGTACTGCGCCGGTCAAGAATAATCGTGACATTGAGTCCACAGTGTGTGTGTGTCGTCGAGTGACCCAAGTTTGAACATCGGGATGCACATCTTGCACCACGAAATGATAGCATGACATGCGGCGTATTTTGAACACCGGGACGCATAGGTTGCACTACGAAATAACGTGACATGCGCCACAGATAATGAAGGATTCACCATGTCCAGCACGACAATCATCCGTGCTACGTACGACGAATTTTTTGGGTGAGCATATCCTACATCATCAGTGGCAAAGGCATAACATACATCCGTGACAGGAATGGTGCGTGTCACCGCCACTTTCCTTCAAGTAGTTCCAGTGTTAGCCACGTTGGTGTCTCTGCCCATCACCATGATATGAACATGATACCCGACTTGACAAACGTCAATGAAAAGTATCATGGAGATTTAAGGCAGGGATAACACACATTAGCAACAGGCGCGGTAAGTTTGTCACCGACACCTCTCTTGGGGTTTCCTGCCCCGGACACGTCATCCGAATGTCGCTCGAGCAGGTTGTATACGCCTGCCGTGAGTCCTTGCCACAGTGAAGGAGGTTCCATCTTTCCGTGGTACCTTCCGCACCTCGCGACCTCACCTTTATCAACTGTGACTCCTGAACTATCTGAAATCGTTCCATTTCTGCCACGTTGATGAGCAGTCCCTGTCCACCTCAAGGTTGTGACACCCGGAATCACATTTATCAAGGAATCCTTACTCTATTCTTACATTTTTTGTGAGGGTTCATTGAGCAGCAACTCACTGAGTCCTTACCTTGGAGTCGACTGCCCTTCCCCTTCCCCTTTACGTGTTTTCCTTAAACAGCATTACCCCACCTTTCGTTTCGCTTTATGGAGCGAACGAAACCGTAGGCGGTGCCATCATGTTTCGGTAGACCTTCGTCGTCGCGATACGCATGCATGCGGTAACAAGGGCATTGGACGAGCATGTGCATGCTGACGACGAGCATGCGTTCATAAAAACAGATCAAGCATTGAACATGTTAGCGACGAGCATTAATGAATGAAAAACAAAACGAGAACATGCCACAGAATATGCATATTCATGAAAGAGCCGTGATGGAGCCCCAGAGCCTCAAATATGCGCTTGGCGCACTACTTTACGTTTCTGGTGTTCAGGGCGTAGCCACTTCGCCCCTCTCCCCCTTTCCACGACGCTGTCCCGGAATAGCAAAAAAGCTGAGTACTCCCTACACAGGAAAGTAAAATATCAGTACTCGCCATTTGTCTACTCTATGCAACTAAGTTCCTCTTCAAAACTAGCAGTAGTTTTGTTCTGACGCCAAACAACAGCGAGTAGTTGATTATATATGTTTCATAACCGTCAGATTCGTCCCTTTCAAGGGTTTATAGTTTCCGCGCACATATTGAAATGCTCGCCCCCCCCGCCCCCCCCGCCCCCCCCGATCCCTCCTGTTTAAACGCACCACCTGAAATAAAAATCTGCCAGAGTAGTAAACACTACCGGCCAGCTGATATCATCTCATTATCCATCCAGCCATCCATGCCTCCAACTCATCCCCCCCCCCCCCCCTTGTTCCCCGCCCAGTTCGTTCAAACGCCCCACTTATAATCGAAATCGGCCAGAGTAATAAACACCAATAAGCCATTGATACTACACCGTTCGTTTACATAAAAGTATCACACACAGCTTGCAAAAATAAGTTTCGACAAAATCTTCGATCTCACAGCTGGAGTGTATTTTCATTTTATATTATTATATAGTTTTCCTTTCGCAGATGTTCGTTAATAACTCCCCTGGCTTTTTTAAGGATGTGACGGAAACAGATATATATATATATATATAGTCTATATTATAAAATGTGAAAATGCACTCCAGCTGTGAGATCGAGTTTTGTCGAAACCCATCTTTGCAAGCTGTGTGTGATACTCCGATCGCGCGTATTACGGGTTGTGTGCCCTCATTGAGGATATAGGTCGGCGACTCCCCTTGCAACTACAGTGTAGCTGTCAGGGTCAACAGGGTGATGATGTTAGCCAGTTTGTGCGCGGAAACTATAAAACCCGTGTTTGAGGGGGACAAAATCTGACAGCTGTGGAAGGAAATGCACCAGTTTATCAAGTGAATCCTTTAAGTCGAATAACTGGTGAGGGGAGGGCGGAGTTTTCAAAGACGTGGGGGCCTGGGATTGATGAAGACGGAGCAGGGGTGGGGGGGGGGACGGGCGGGGCAGCTCAATCTGTGCGAAGAAACTATATATCCTATTCTGTAAGTCGTACAACCAGTGAGGCGAGGGAGGAGCGTTCAAGGGGGGTGGGGGGGGGGGAGGGGGGGGAGGGGGCTCCGAAAGGTTTTTTTAAACATCTTTAGGTCGCATAGATGTAGGGGTGTGCTATACACGTGGTGCTAGGTCTAGACGATGGTGCGAGTGGTGAGGAAGGCGGGGGCGTTGGGCGGGGGGTGGGGTGTGTGTGTGAGTTGCAGCAGAGGCATGGATGGCTCTAGAAAGATAATGACGTGGTATCAAGTGCGTGGAGGTGTTTATTACTCTGGCAGAGAGCCATCCCACGGTATGGTAGGGGTGTGCAGCATGATGAGATCAGTCCCTGAGCTCCTCACACGAGGAACTCAATATCTCACTCCAAAATTGACTGCGAAGGCATTCGGTCGCACAACCCGACCAAGCTTCTATGCCTTAGTCCAAAAATAAAATGTACTTGTGAAATTACTTCATTGACCGGCAGTTCTTCACATGACGAACTCAATCGCCCAGGGACGTTTTTGCGCATAACGTGCAACCCCTACCGCGAGATGACTCCAGATTTCGATGTTAGGTGGGGCGTTGGAGCAAAAGAGAGCGGGGAAAAAAAGGGGGGGGCGGGGGCGGGGGGAGAAAGGGTTTTCAAGAGGTTTAGGTCACATATAATACTAGATACACTCCAGCTGTGAGATCGAAGATTTTGTCGAAACTCATCTTTGCAAGCTTGTGTGTGATACTCCGATTGCGCGTACTACGCATATATGTAGGGGCTTGCTATACGCGTGGTGCTAGTCGATGGTGCGGGTGGCGGGAAAGGAGGGGGCGTTGGGGGTGGGGGGGGATGAATGAAAGCTACGTCATAGATTGCTGGAAAGATAATGGCGTGATATCAAGTGCGTAGAAGCGTTTATTACTCTGGCTGATTTAGTATATTATAAAAATAAAAATACACTCCAGCTGTGAGATGGAAGATTTCGTCGAAACTCATCTTTGCAAGCTGTGTGTGACACTGCGATTGCGCGTATTACGGGTTGTGTGTCCTCATTAAGGATATAGGTTGGCGATTTCCCTTGCAACCACAGTGTGGCTGTAAGGGTCAACAGTGTGATGTTAGTCAGTCTGTGCGCGGAAACTATAAAACCCGTGTTTGAGGGGGACAAAATCTGACAATGCATCAGTTTATCAAGTGAATCCTGTAAGTCGAATAACCGGTGAGGGGAGGGCGGAGTTTGTAAGGACGTGGGGGCCTAGGTTTGATGAAGAGGGAACGGGGGGGGGGGCGGGGGGGCGGAACGGGCGGGGCAGCTCAATCTGTGCGTGGAAACTATAAATCCTTTAAGGCCATTTCTTATGCAGTCGGATTCCGCCAGTCGAAAACGGCCCTTTTCGACTGGACTTTTTTTCGACTGGATTCTTCTGGTCCTTCTTCTTATCGTCAGTCGAGTCGATTTTGTAGTTTTTGTGCTCTTCCTAGTAGAGGCGGTTGGTGTGAGGGAGTACTGCTGTACAGCAGTCGAAATCGGTTGGCAGCTCTGTGCTTCGCGCTTGCTCCGCGAGCAACGGCTCGGCGAACCCTCGTCCCAGCGAGTTGGTGGTTTTAGGCTTAGCCGAAAGCCGCCAAAGCTACGTTCGTGGAGTTGCACTCAGCCGAGAGCCGCCAAAGCTACAGCAGCCGCAGCCGTTGTTGGCAGCATGGGATCGAGATCGCGCGGTGCTGCCGTCGTGTGATACACGCTGCTGGCGAGCAAAACTAGGAATGCGCTACGCTGTCTTGCTGCGAGAAGCAACAGCTGGGATAGCCAAGCCAGCGTCAGCGCCTTGCATGATACTGCAGTGTGGTACTTGGTATGGGGGTGTGGCCGTGTGACCGTGTGGCCGTGTGGGTGTGTGTTTGGTGATGGGATGAGCGATGACGATCGGTCCAAAAACACGTGTAAAACTTTTTCGACTGAGTTTTTCGACTGGAGGATCCAGTCGAAAAAGTCGAGCTTTTCGACTGGATCCTCCAGTCGGAATTCTCAGTCGAAAAAAGTCGAGTCGAAAAAGCCCTTGTTCGACTGCGTAAGAAAGCCCGATTTGGGCTTTATTTAGTCGAAAAAGGCCGTTTTCGACTGACAAATTCGACTGCATAACAAATGGCCTAAGGGGATAAATCTGACGGTATATCTATCTATCTATCCAAATATCCTGGCAGGATGAACAGGACAAACGATTTCAATTGTGATTTCTGTTCATTTCAGTCTGCACTTATTCTAACCTGTGTGACAATTACTGATGCTTACATGCTGTTTTTTTTCTTTTCTTCTCTCCTTTTCTTCCGTTCTCCGTTGTTTCACAGTGAACAGCAACAGTCTAGATACTACTGTTGTATGTAGTACTTAGAATGTATTTATGCCTGCTCTTGCCATTGAAATTTATTGTTGGTTGAGTTCGATTATGCCGCGAATCGTTAATTTAATTTTCTGTTAATTTCGATCAAACCTCGAAGTACTGATGAAACGATACAACGTCTCAAATCACTGATTGGAATAACGTGACTCCATAACAACAGGAAGTAGCATTGGGATAACGCGACTCCGTAGCAGAAAATTACGCGTTGTACATACATGTTATAGAGTAGAGTATTCCTCCACGCAATGTTGTACATGTTATATAGTACAGTATTTCCTCCGATTGATTCCCATTGATATTTTGTTATTTCGTTGCGGGTGCTGTCAGGTTGTTTTGCTAGCGACCGTGCCTGACTTACCCACATTTTAGCTCGTTTTCTTGGTCGCGTCAATGCATGGTTGCAGTTTAGCTGAACAACAGTAATCACACACTCTACCATATGTGACCATATTTTACTCACAGTTGAACTCAAGAACTGCAACCGACCTGACATCCCCCCTTTTTTTGTTGTGCGTGCCATCCACCGTTGGATTACACACGGAGGCAGTTTGTATGTTACTCCTACTGCCGTTGGTTTGCATTGAATAACACTAGACTATACTGTTGACCACAGCCCTTGCGCTTGTAACACATCATTGGTACAATTCGTCTGTGATGCACACTGGCATGTATTGAGTTATGAGTCGATCAGGAACGCAGGAACTATTACGTTGTACGCGTTTATTATTGAGTTATGTCATTCCATGTGATCATGTCATCACAGGGAAATAAACGCATAATACCAAACAGGTGAAAATATCTCTTCGTTTCAGTGTGTATAGACGAGAAACAGCAACCAAAAGAGTAATCCTTGATGCTCAATGATGTGATATGACTAAAGTCACAACATCAAGTTCATGATCTTCTTACGCTATTGGGGTGGGGACACAGAGTGTCCCCTGCAGGTCTGCCTATTGAGCAGGTCCTCGGTGAGTACTCACTTTCTTAGCCGGAGTGAATAAGCAGCTTTATTTTTCCCACAAGCCCCGGATAGCATCTATCTGAGAACCGAGGCACATGTCTCGGTTCATTTCCTGACTATCCCGAATAGACAACGCCAACCTTATCATACGAAAACGGCCAATTATCTACCAAATCAGATAACTGCGGGACTTTCGAGGCCATACCTTAACACTAGCCCACCCTGATGAGCCGCATATGCAGAAGTATGGGAGATTCGGGGAAACTCCGGTTTTATAGATCATGACTCGAAGATGCGGCTCCTCAAAACCCACTCCCATACCTCTAACGGCCAGGCTATGGAACCAGGGAAACGCAAAGAAAAGTAGTTGAAGGAAACGCAAACCGTACAACAAGGCAAACCATCCATAGAAAACCCTGTCGCGTACTGCCGGTGTGGCGGGGAGGAGAGGACAGAAAAGGCTCTACGGCAAAAAAAACACAGAAAAGGCACTGTGGCAAGGCAAATCTTTGTCGAAAGGAAAGGGAACACAGGTGCTAACGCAAAGGAGAAGTCATGCCAAAAACCTCCCGCGGACCATTGGCATGGCGGGGGTTAGATGAGGAAACAACAAATACCCGGAATGGCAGGTGACATCACCTACCATCCCGCGAGGAGGAGGAGTAAGTAGCCGAAACAAGTAGAATACATACAACACAACAAAAACAAAATATAACACACATATATAGCCCTGTACCACGTTATGCGCGAACAGGGTACCTTGGTCACCCCCCGGCTCTGGGCAGAGGAGGGCGTCGGCAGGGCGAAATTGAACTAACACGAAAAGCCGGCAGTCCTGCGGCTCATATAGCGGCGTGAACAGCTGAACCCTGGCCCGGAACAGGGCGGGGAGGGGGGCGGCAGGACTAATGAAAAATAGTTAGAACCGCCCCACACCCAGTAAATAAACGCTCGAAACACCGCGAACAACCCAAAGGCAAACACTTCAAACCCCATAACCCAGAAAAAATAATGGGAAACTATCGAGGAGGGGCGGTGGCTTGAAAGTCAAACGGCCACGGTCAGGCCACGAGATTAATCTCCGTTACGTTATATCCCCCGATGAAACGCGCTGCAGATGTGAATTTGCAGGCACTAACCTCGTACGGCTCCCGTCGAAGTCGTGTAGCGCGCCGGGGCAAAAGGAAGTTTAATCGGCCCCGGGTTGTCCAGAAAGCGGACGAGGTATACCTTGTCCTCGGTTGTGCTCGCGCATATCCCCAAACCATCATAACCCACCGTCTCATTTGTACCAAACGTGGGCTCCCGTAGAAATCACCGTGTCGCGGTAGCGGTGGAGCCTATCGGCGCGGGTAACACAAGCGTAACCCGGCGTTAGAAAACGCTCCCCGTTGTTGCGGGAGAGCTCGCGCTGTGCCGCCCCAATCTGCATTCGGCGGTAGAGTAAGTTGGTTTGGCGGTGCTGGTTCGGTGTGCTGGTCCAATAACGCAAAATTTGGGTGCGGGAGAGGTGGAGATCCATTTCCCGCTCCCAGGAAGGTTCAGATAATCCCGCCCAATGTGTCTTGTATAGCACTGCGATGATATCATCTCGCCCCTGGACTGACTGATGGCCGGTGATCTGCTCCACATCCCGCCGCTGGAGGGGGATCAAAACATCGTCTTGATTGATGTGGTACGGAGGGGACTTCTGGGAAATAGTATTGGGAACATACTGCGTCAGCCCAGGCGGTAGGTATTTGAGCATGTCCCCGCTGTCGTGGGGATTTGGGCAGGGCGTGCAGCATTAAGTCGTCACAGGCCGATGAGTGTCCGAATCAGGCAGGTCGGAAGGAAGGTCTAAATAGAGGAGGTTGCTCCCGAGTGGCGAGCCGTCCGGGGTCTCGGCGGCGAAGCAGGGGCCGGCAGCCAGGTCCTTGTAGGGGCCCGTCAAGTTAAGCGCGAGTTTGGCCTTGAGCACATTAGCGTCCGTGTTCGCCTTCACACCCTGGCGGATGGTGGAGGCAGAGATGCACACCCATGCCCAACCACCCACAGCGAAGTTAGGTGCCGGGCGCAGCGCGTCCGTTAGGGTGGAGTTTCTGCGCTTAACGCGAGAAACGTGAGGGCGTGGTGTGCGCGAACAATGTGGTTCGCGCGCCTTTGTCGGTCGGTGGCTAAGTCGCAATAGGCCAGATGGTCGCGGACCTAACGCTGGTGCCCCACGACGCCGGTGCGGTGGAAAACCGTCAGGGGGAGATGTGGGAGTCTGCCCATGTGGACCTCGTTGGGCGCTAGGCCCGTCGCCACGCTGACGGAGTTGTTGTAAGCGAATTTCTACGTGAAGCAGACGCCAGTCCCAATCGTCTTGTCGCTCGATGACGACCATGGGCAGCATTTAGGCCATAGTGTGATTCACCCGCTCAATGCCCCCGTTACAGCTGAGATGATAGGAGCTTGTAGTAAGCTTGCGCACCCCCAACAGCTGTTAAAAGCATGTGAAAGCTTGGAGAAGAACTGCAGGCCGTTGTCCGAGAGTATGGTGCACGGGCACTCCCACGAGGGAATGTATTGGTTCACCAGGATATTGTCTGTAGCCTCCGCGATGAACTCAGGGGCAGTGGGGGGGAACATGTCGGCCCGACGACTGAAGCGGACGATGAACAGCGAGATGTAGGTGTTGCCTTGTGGCGTGACGGGAAGGGGGCCGAAGTAGTCAACACCGACGTCGACACCTGGACCTTCCGGTAGAGGCATTGAGATGATTGGCCAGCGGATAGTCAGCCGTGGGGTACTCCGCGCTTGGCACTTTAAGCAGTGGCGAAGACCACCACCGGGTGCACACATTCATGCCAATCCACCAATAAAACCGCTCGAGTATGCGCAATGTGCGCGTGGTGCCAAGGTGACAAGAGAGGCCGTCGAATGACAAGCTTGCATGATCATGGGCATGAGCAGGGGGGTGTAGATGCGAACCGGCTCGTCGTTTAGCAAGCAAGCAGCTCGCCCCACAGAGTTGGGCTTGTCAGACCTTGTCGGCAGCAGTGTCGGGTTACGGACGAGTAGGGCGATATCGTCGTCGGTTGTATGTAGTCGACCTTTGCCCGTCAGCTCCTTGATGTCTGAGAGGGGGGGATGCTTGTGCGAGGGGTAGCGCGCCAAAACTTCGGGCGGCAGGGCCGACGGCCGGTCGATAGAGATGTAACGCATCGCGGCGTGGCACGCCTGTTCAGCGTGCTGCTCTCGCTTCCAATCAGCATGCGAATAACGCGCGACGGGATCAGCGAACCACAATTCAGCAGCGTCGCCGAGGGCATCCGACCTTGTAGGTGCAGTCCGCGATTCACCAGGAGAAGGCGTGAGCCGTAAGAGAGGAGTTCCCCTAGGTTCTGCGTGGTCGCGGTCAGACGGAAGTGGCACCGTGCGGACCGGCGAGTCGGCAAGAACAGGTGTCGCGGCGGCGAGCGGAGCCGACCGTGGCCGTGGGACTCGCGGCGGGGTTGTAACTCGTCTGGAAGATAACCGACGGGCCCCGCTGGGCCCGAAACCATAGTCGGCAGCAGCGGGTCCTTACCAGGTGCTTTTGCTGAACACCGGCGCGTCCGAGTGGGGTAGCGGCCTGACGCCCGCGTCATCGTCTGGGGCGTCGGAGAGCCATGCGAGGTAGAAACGGACTCGTTCGGGCCCGTGGGCTCTCAATCCCCTGTGCCGAACTATGGGGAGGAGTCGGTTGGACGGCTGACGTCGTGGTGGCCGAGGCTTCTGCGGAGCGGTCGCTGATCGCGGTGGATACAGCAAAAACCGAAGCGAAGTCGTTGTCGGCTGCATGCGAGACTCACCCGCGGGCGGGAGAGCTATCGACGGTAGTGATGGATGCAGAAACACGAGCGACGAATCTCCTGGAAGGAGTAGGGAGGTCGCCAAGCCTCATACGTGGCCCGTGTGCGCGAAAATCGCAAAAGTCGGCAAGGGTGAAAGGGAGCCCACCCAAGGCATTACTTTCGGTGCGGGGCACTAGCCCACTCAAGCCGACACACGGAATCGGAGAGGAATAGTGTGTGCACCTTATGAGGTACATGCCAGCATCCTCAACAGGGGTGAGACTCGTCGAACCAATGTGGTCATGTTCCGTGGCAGGCTCCGGCAAGCGAGACAGGAATTCAGCGTTGCCGTTCGCGCTTCCTTTGCGGTACTCGAGTGCGTAGTCAAACGCGGGGAGGAACTCGAGCCATCTCTAGACTCGGGCCTCGTGCCCCCCTACTTTGCCTTACCTATGCTTTCCAGTGTCTTGTGGTCAGAGAAGATACAGACCTTGGTGCCCCAAAAGTACCGCGGAGGCGTTTTGAGAGCCCAGACGATGCCACCAGCCTTCAAATCGAGAGACGTCCAATGTCGTTCGGAGTCGAACTTAGCTCGGTGGACTTACGCGATGGGTTTTATGGAGCCGTCCGTCTGCTCCTGTTCGAGAGCGACGCCGAAAACGTCGATACAGGCGCCGCAATGCACGTGAAACGGGCGTGAGCCGTCAGCGACGGCGTCCCAATCGGGGAAAACGAGGACCGGCGCGGTCGTGAGCTCCGCCAAGGTTTCTCTCACCAACTTCTCCATAGTAGGCGTGAATGCAAACTTAACCCCCTTCCGGAGGAGCACGTTAATCGGACGAAGCCTCTTCGACGAGTCGGGCAAACATTTACGGCAATAATTGACACCACCTATGAGTGCGCGCACCTGCTTAGCGTCTGTGGGCGTCGGCATGCTGTTCCATGCCGACAATTTTTCTGCGTTTGGGCGCAGGTCTGCTGGGGAAATGGAGTGGCCCAGAAAGTTCGTATCGGTGGCACCCGATCGCGCCTTCGAGGGGAATGCTTGAGACTATATTTTCGAAGGCACTCGAAAAGGGAGCGAATCGTCCGAGCATGCGCTACCGGGTCGAGATCGAACACGATGACGTCGTCGAGGTATGCTTCCACCTGTTTTAAGTCCTTGATCGCCTCATTGATGACCTTGACGAACCACCCAGACAAGGCGCTGCTGCCCTGTGGCATAACGAGCCACTCGTAGAGGCCTGTGAGTGTGCAGAATGCTGTAAGGGGAACTGTGTCCTTGTGTGCCGTTATCTGGTGGAACGAAGAAAGCCAGTCGAACAGGAAAAACACCCGACCTGGGAGTAAGGAACCCAGGACCTGGTCCACACGGCAAATCGGCAGTTAGCTAAGTTTGCTAATTTGATTGAGCTTCTTGCAGTTCGCCGTCATCCTCACGCTGCCGGATTTCTCTGGGATGAACACCAGCGGGCTCGATTACGGAGAAGTCCAGTGCTGGATCAGCCCAGCCGCGAGGTACTGGTTAAGGGTCTCGTCCACTTTTTTGGCCAGTATAGGGTTTATACGATGGGGCCGTGAAGTGACCGGAGCACTGCCTTCCGGGACCGAGATTTCGAAGGGAATCAAGGAGCAAGACCCAAATTCCGTCTTCGAGATGGAGAACACATCAGGAACGTCGCAGATCACATCACCTCGTTGCTCGATGGCCGGGGGGTCCCAGTCAGGGTCATGTAAGTCCAAGGCGATCTCCCGCAGGTGCGGCGGGAGTCGGGCCCAGACGCATTGAAACGCAGAAAGCTAGCTGGGTTCAATCGTTCAAAAACACTAGACGAGAACGACGGCACCGTGGGAGCTGCCACCATCGTGTCAGGCGAGCGCGCGACCGCAGAGACCTAACTGTATGAAAAATATCCAGGGTGGGCCCCGCAAGGTGGGTGGTGTGTTGCAAGGCACCCAGCGGGACGCGCAAAAGTCAGGCGTCGTCGGTGACTCCGACAAGGTCGCCTGGCTGGAGGTCTGGGACACTTTTTGATGGAAGCACCCGTCGCCCGGAAGCAACCAAGTGCTTCTGCCCCGAACAAATATCCGACTGCGGCAGGATGTCGACAAAGTACTGTCCTGCGAGCACAGGAGATATGTTACTGCTCACCAAGTTGACCGTGACCAGCTGGGGCTCGTCCGACAAGGCGAGACCTGTAGTGCTATCATGGAGGAGGTGGAAAGCGCCGTTCGGAGCAGCGGGGTCGACGGCATAAGCCGCTACGCCTGTTGTGGCGTCGTGGGACAACGTCAGCTCGCCCAAAATCCGACTATCGATGGGGCAAGGGGGCAAGGTGCGGTACGGACGGGTGTTAAAGCGCATCCAGCTGCCGCGGCCCAGCAAGACAGAGTGCTGCAAGACCGATGAATGGACCACGCCTGCTCACACCCCGGGAGAGCACGTCGGTTCTTTTTCGCTGATAATTTGGACGCTCAGGCGGATTTGGGTCGCAGTCCGTGCAGGGGCGGATTCGCCAAAACCACCCCAAGAGCGAGGGCTGCTGGGCCTCTCGCACGCCGACTAAGCCGCGCCTACCAGAAGCATACGGTCCAGCACGTTACATCGGATGAGTATTTCAGGGGAGACTGATTCTACGATAGCCCCACTCAAAAATAGCGATTTTTTTTACGGACGTTTCATGGCTGCTCGACACAAGGACGGATACTGTTGGAAAAAAATGCCCAAATATTTTCTTGGATGCAAAGGTCTATCATATCCATCGATGGCGTCGGGGTGTCGAGGGACAGCGTATTTCAGGAAATACGACCGGGAGCTGGTTTTGAAACCCGAGGATTCGTTCAAGAAAAGGTGGGGGGGATACCGTAGAACGACTCGGGAGCCAGTATGGAGGAGCGTCGCACATCTGTATAGCGCAATGGCGTCCCCTCTGCTATTTGTTGCAATGTCGGTCGTGAAAAAAACGTCGTCCAGCGTCACGGTACCCCCGACGAGGCAGGGGCCGTGATCTGGCAGCGCACGGCCTGAGGCGCCGTCAGAAGCTATCACCAAAATATTCGGACGTTGGTCGGCAAAAAATGAGCCCGAAACCTAGGCCGAAATCCCCGAAGGAGGGCTTTGGCAAGCGCCGACCGACCGCGGTCCCCGAGCGCGATGGTGGAGCGGACGATGATTTCGTGGATTCCAGTGGTGCTTAGGAACCGACGCGGGGGTGGCCGGGTGTAGCGACCCGGCCTCGCTGTCGCGAATTACTTCGTGAACGGTAGAAAGTGCCTCACCGAGAAAAAATTGCCCTCTCAACTGGTGTAGCTCCGTGGCTCGGGGGTCGTTCGCCCAGAGACCAATACCCCACACTGGGTCTAGGGGGCTGGCCTCGGCTAAACGTTTGTTGGCAGTGCTCAAAAGGTGAAGTTTCATCGCTGGATTTTGCGTAAATTTGGCGTAGGTGCCAGATAACACGGCACGTTGCTTCTCTCTATCCCAAAATAGAGGAGTCAAAGTTGCCCACGCCTCGACCGACGCGCTTGTGTGTGCTTGGGTCAGGCGATGACATGATGAGCTCCACTGCGCGATGATCATTAAAACGCCTGGCCTTTTCGGTCATCATATACTGTTCCGCGCAAGAATATGATGCGTCATCCACGACAAAAGACGAATGAGACCACTGCGAAAATTAGGACGGCGGTTGCCAGAACAACACCACTTCGCCTCTGGAGTATTCGAGAGAAGGGTCAAAGTCGACGGTGCCAACCTGTCGGAGGCCGTGTTAGGAATATGGGTCTGCAATGTCCCCGCCTGGGAACACGAGTCCTCGGCACTTTGGGCCGTAGCGTCCCCCTCTGGGAACGCCCGGCCTCGGGGGCACGACGCGAGTCCGAACCCACGGGTGCTCGCGTCGTGGCCTTGTCGCTCTTTGACGCCAAATTGCGAGAAGCAGATCTCGCGGCGCCCGAAAGGATAGGGGGCTCGGAGCTGTTTCTGCTTGACGAGAGGCGCGATTCTTCCGTACTTCCACGGGAATAACGTCCAGCTGATCAGGCTGGAGGCCGTGGCGTCACCACTGGCCCATTACCCAGTGTTTGATCTCTTTCCTGTACCACTGCGGCAGACGTAGCCTGATGCACGTAGGTTGGCGGGCCTAAAGACAAAACAGGGTCAGTAGACCCTGTGGGCGTCTCCAAGAGCGGGCTCGGGCAGGTGGTATCATTTTTCCTGCCCGAGGAGGCTCGTTTCCGTTAGCCATCTTGGAGGAGGAAGACGACGTAGCTAAGCTTGTCGACTCCTCCTTAATAGGAAAAAGGATAGAGCGTCCGCTACGATCGCGAGGAAACACCGGATCGAGCCTAGCAGATTCTCTCGGTGGATAAGGGTTGGCTTTCCCGCACCCCAAATCAACCGCATCTTCGCGGTCGGGAAGAAGAGGAGATGAACTCGTTGGTGTATGAGGGCGACGCGTCGCCACCGCAGCCTTTTTGCTGCACGACGCGTGCCTGAGGGGAGTGCGCGAATCGCAGGCTCCTGTGCCGTGGTTGAAGGAGGCAGCGATAGAAGCGCGTGCCCCCATTGCCGAGTTTGAGCCGCGGCAGGGGGGAGCGGCGCTTGAGGAGTGGGTTCTCGTCGTCGAACTCGAATAATGGCCGTGGAGAGCGGTGCTGTGAGCGCGCACTCCCTTCGTCGAAACCTTACCTGGTTGGGGGAGGGGACGCTCGAAGCGCTGGTCCCCACCGCCGGTACTACGCCGTGAAGAACGTTAGCAGACGGCGTAGGAGCTCGAGGGTTCTAAACAGGAAGAAATTTTGCCGTGCTGCTTGACAGGCGAGCAACAGGTACTCGAGTATCCTGCGAAAAAAAGGGGGGGTCCCCGAAAGTGCCGTCGGCGGACGGGCCAGGTGTGCCGTTCAGCCGTCGCGCTGTCAGTTTTCCGTGCGAAAGGTACCCGGTTGGCGCGCGTTGGGGTTCCCACCCGGATTGTGGGTTGCCCCGAAGCACTTTCCCGGGTTAGTCGCGGGAGCCGAAGAGTCCGGCGGGGATGGGACACTACCATGTTGCCCAGTTGTGTATGGGCTGTTGTGGTTACCACCGTGACTGCGGTTACCACTTTGACTCTTTACCTGACCCTGGTCTTGGTGGTGCCCTCGAAATTGGATAGAACAATTTCGACAGTTTTTATTGTGGGCATGCGAACGAGAAGACTTTCCGTCGCGTCGAAAGCTAGTAATACGTCCTTTCCACTGTCTTCTAGCGCCGTCATCGCCGAGTTGGCCGAGTTCAGGGTTCAAACAGCCGTTCGCGTTGATGAATGAATGCCTGCAGCTGCGAAAGGAGTGTGTGTCTTCCTGACAGTTTAGGCAGTGTCCCCGGTTCTCTCGGAAGGAACCCGCGCGGGCAGAGGGCGCGAAGAAACTGCTCCAGAGGGAGTGGTCGTGAGTCTTAAACGAGGCACTAACAGCGAAAACTAAACTTCTGCATAATGATGTTCCTCCAGGGGCCAGCAGTCGGACATTTTGTCAAGCCAGGGGTCAGTGGAATCAGTAACTGACATAACAATCGGATGATGGCTCGATCCCGTCTGCCAAGAAGGCGACTGGGACGGTTGTCGGCCCTGGCCACGCCCATGACCGGCGAGCCGGCGCTCCTACCGGGCGGATGACCGCGCACCCGTCGAAGAAACAATCAGAAAAAACGCGTTGACGGCAGGTGTCTCATTGTGCACCAAGTCACTAAACGCTCTCCACATAGCATCTAAGGAGGCGAATGGCCGCGGGTCGGTTGGCTTCGAACCAGGATACAACGTAGGCATGAGTGTTGGGAACTGTTCATTTACTGCCATGCGAACCACCACCAACATCACATCAGTCCCCGTAGATAAAACACGCTCACTCCCCGCGACTGCCGATACCAACACGCGGAACTCCCGACTGAGAACAGAAAAAGGCGTGCCGTTATAGACTCCAAAATGATGCAACTTTGTATAGCCCTTCACCGTGTCGATCCGGTCGACGTGCGTCACGAGCAGGTGTAGTAGGAAGGGGAAAGCCTCAGGCCCCGATGCGCCGTCGTCCATTGCTCTCGACACCTGGCCGAAACAGTCATCGATTAGGGTGGTCATGCGGGCGGTCGTGGGCTTGTCAGGCGTTATGACACGGTTGCATGCCAGTTTGAGCGGGTGGGTCCAACCGGTTGCCCACGCGGGCGCTTGTACGCCGTCTGTGCAACGTTTGTCGCAGCGCATGAGTATGTCAGACATTGCAGACCAAACCGAACGTGTACGTTGCTGCGTGCCGTCAGACTTGTTCAAAGAATCGGGGAACGGCAGCACTAAGATGCGAGGTACGTCTTTGTAGGAGAGCTTCACGTAAGCTCGCCTGAATCGATTAATCAAGCGTGATGTTTGCTGTAGCCGCGGAAGTGGCAATCTCGGCGGTACGCGCGCGGGCCAAATCCGAAAAAATAGGCTTGGTGGGGTCATATGACCCAGTCAGTTTGCTCAGCCGTTCAGCGGAGGAAGCAATATCGACCGGGGAAGGAGTTACTTGCCTCTTGCCTGCTACCACGGTCACCTCGCTGTGGTCCGTGCTCGAGCCCGAAGACGAGCGGGAGGAGATGGACAAGCCGTCCCACGCTAAACGACCTCATGCGCTGTTCCGATGCCCTCCGATGCCTCCCCAAGAGCTACGGCCACCACCGTGGTTGGTTCGGCCCTGACTGTTCCCTTGACGGCGTCCTGAAACACCATCAGTAACCGACGCGCCCCCCCCGCCTCCACCACCGCTGCCGCCACCGCGGCGGTTGTGGTGGTTGCCACCCTCACCATTATCGCCGTCTCCCCCAGCTTGGTTGTCGCTACTCCCGGAGTCACCACCTCCGCGGTTGCAGTCCCCGCGGTCGCGACCGTTCCCGCACCGCTTTTTGGTTCGGTGCCGTTTCTCCAGCGTTTCCTTTGGGTTGGCCAGAGTACAGGATCGGGGGCCTCGTCGTGGGCCATGCGCAGAGCCGCAGCGCCTTCACCAAAGCAAGGGTAGAGGCGCGTCTCATCTGCCCAGAGAAGGATAAATTATCCCTGCGGGCACATGTCGCTCCCACAGAAAGGTCTTCGGCGCGCACCGGAGACAGTACCTTAGACGAGAGGAGGGCGGCGGCCGTTGTCACCACCGCTTGCGCCAACTCTGTCGATAACTCTGCCCTCGAGGTGGACGCCATAAACTCGACGCTGCCCTCCATAACGGCAGCGTCCTCGGGTCGTGACTCCTGGCAGGTGACACCCAGCGGGAGCGTCGCGCCGGAGGTGAGAGGGGCGCGGTAGCTCCCGCTGCAGCCGACACAGCAGAGATGGAGAGGGTTCGTTACGCCCTCTCTACTACCGGGATGCCTCCCGCGTAGCGTCCTTCACCAACTCGATGTCCTCCTCATGGTGCTACTGGCGTGCCTCACGCCGGAGTACGGTTGCTTGTGCGGATTCGTACGCTCGCTTGACTCGCGCTCCCTTAGAGGCCAAGGCCGAGCGGGTGTTGGCATGGTTGCTCCGGTCCCGGGAGCTCTGGGGGTGGTGCTCTGTCGAGCGCGGAGAGTCCAGGTGTCGGCGATGGTGCTCTGTCGAGCGCTGGGAGGTCAGCTGGAGGCGCTCCCCCGGGGCTGGCAAGAGCTGGCGCCGAGACTCCCCCCCCCCTGGTGGAGGTTGTTCCGCTTCCTCCTTGTGAACCGGCGAGTCGACCCGGTCGATTGGTGTGCCCTGACGGTGCTCCCTCGTGTTGTCCTTGGTGCCGTCTCCGGAGCCCTCGCCCGGAGGTCCCCCCCGTCTCGAGTCTCGGGATCCCGAGCGTGAGCCCCGGCGTGATCTCGAGCGCTCCCTTCCTGTCTTTTGGGGCTCCTGGTTAGGGCGTGTGTAGGACCGCAGCCTGCCCGAGTAACCTGCATCGTCGCTGGTAATCATATTGTTGTCTGTAGGGAGGGCAGCGGGAGGAAGAGAGGTGGGGGGGGGGGACGAGGGATGCTAGTGAAGGAGCGCTGGATGCTGATATATTGTCGCGGGTTCCTCGCTGCAAGTGGTGTCGAAATCTGAGTGCCAGAAAAGAGCAAAGTGTGGGCCTCGGCACCGTTAGCATCAGGAGGCGATGGCAGTATCAACGCAAACTAGCAACATAAACGGAAGGTAGTGTCAGCGCCCACGGCATGAAAAAGAGTGGCGCCCACTCAAAACACAGGATGTAAGGAGCGTCCGAAACTTCAGCTGTAAGAAGGGCACCATCCACTAAGACCGCTACACCAGGACATCGCTCAGTCTGACCGCAGGGTATACGGTTAACGCCGGCACGCACCGCAGTTAAAGGGGCAAAGAATGGGCAGCACTGACCCTTACTTCAGTGCAGGCGGGGGGCGCAGCACAGAAAAGGTCCATCTGCATCCACCGCACCAAAATAGGAAGCATTTAACCTAGGCGCAGTGTAGGGGGGCTAGCACAGTAAAAGGTTGCACAAGAAGCCCACGCCGATCGTATCAAAAGAGGCAGCATTTCACCTCGGTGCAACGAAGGGGGGGGGGGTAGCACAGTCAAGGGTCGCACAAGAAGCCCACGCCCATCGCACCAAAACACACCGCAATCAACCTTGGCGCACTGTAGGGGAGGGGGGGTAGCACAGTAAAAGGTCGAACAAGAAGCTCACGCCCATCGCACCAAAACAGGCAGGTTTTACCCTAGGAGTAGTGTAGGGAGGGGGTAGCACAGCAGGGGGTCACGCAGCCAACCGCAGAAAATCGGGCAGCACTTGCCCTAACGGTGATGTAGGGGGACAGTACAGGAGGGAGTCGCACAAACCCACGCTCTCATCGCACCAAAACAAGCAGCATTTATCCTATGCACAGTGTAGGGGGGCAGCACAGTAAAGGGTCGCACAAAACGCTCGCGCTCATCGCACCAGAACAAGAAGCATTTATCCTATGCACGGTGTAGGGGGCACAGCACAGCAGAGGGTGACACAGCTAATCGCACAAAAATGTCCTGCATGCACGCACCCTAGGTGTGGGGTGGCACAGTAAAGGGTCGCACACACACTAACCGCAGTTTCACAGGTCAGTATCAGTATAGTACCCGAACAAAGCAGTTTCCTCACAGACCGCACTGTAGAGGAACGGAAAAAGCAGTTTCTCCGCCGACCGCACTGTAGAGAGACGGTCGCTTCTACAGTAATGCTGCTTGCTGCATTAGTCTATGGCTGTTGTGCCCATACGTAAATGTAATACCAACCGCATTAAAATGGGCAGTAGAACGCCATGACCAGCATTAGAAAAGGGGCAGTATCGACCCTAGCGGCTTTGCGAAAAGTAGTATGTACCAACCGCACTAAGATGGGCCGCACAAGTCCTAACATCTGCCGAAAAAATGCCAGCATGGACCCTAGCAGTATCGTAAAGGGAAGCACATTTACTAACAGCAATAGAAAGACAGCACCACGCCTAGGCAGCTGAAAACATTCCGCACCCACACCACACCGACTGTATTATAAACGGGCTGTTACGTCGCCAGCAGTGCAGTGTGCTGCCCTATCGCAGCTGTGCGTCCACGAGGAAGGAGTATTAGTATCGCTTTCCGAGATAAAGGACAACCCCCACGCTGGCAGCACGACAGAAAAAGCCGGCATAGAAATTCAGCGTTCAATAAGTTCAAGTTCTGTGGCACGGAAGGGTCAAGACGAAAATCCCCTCGAATCGATCTTGCAAGGAGCACTCGCGTAGCAGGGGGGGGTTCAGAGCTGCAGTGCTGTAACTGTGGACGCTGGGACACTGGAGGGGCGAGTTGTGTGCTGAAGGGGCGGAAGCGAAGTTGGCGGCTCGGCTGCTGTACAGTGAATTCTACCGGAGAAAATACGAGGGTATATGGCACGTACTGGCAGCAAGCCCATTAAGCTGTACTGTAGTTGGTAGCGCTGCTAATGTGATGGAGGTTGAAGCTACGTTACGCAGTGGATCGCAGTTGATTGCCTAACATCAGGGGTGGGGTCCGCGTAGCGTCAAATTGGTAGCTGTAATATTTTCAGCAGAAAGGAAACACAGTTTGTCCAACGCACAAGACAGATCTGCGCATGTACTGAAACACATATAATATCCTGTTGCACGCGTGTACTGAAAACAATCGCGAAGAGAAAGACAGCCCAAACATTCTGCGCGAGTCGCCGCCTGTTCTCACGAAGAAGCACCAAAATGAGGGAACCCCAACACGAGCTCCTGGGCCGAGTTAATGAGTCGTCCTAGAACAGGGCCCTCAGGCCAAGGAGGTTCCTCGAAGGTCAGCCTGGTCCCGTCAGCAGAGGTGTACGTCCGATTCGGCTCTCAGCAAGCGGTGCCTCAAAAGCGTTGATGGCAGTACGCTTGTCTTTGGTGTGTTCTGATGTCCGAGAGCCCCACAAGCACAACGCGAAGGACAAGTCGACGGGCAACCTTGGGGCTTGTACTGACCGCTCGCGGAGATGTGCAGGCAATTGCGCAGCGCAAGGTTGGCAGGGTGCAACATGCTGGCTGAGTGTGGAGCGAACAAGTCTGGTGGGTAGGGTTTGGGCCTGTCCGCTGCGGAGTTGTCGGGAAGCAACTGGCCGGGAACGTGCGACCAGAAATCCTACGCGAAGAGCGAGCTCCGGGGAGCAACGTCGTCTACACACGTGGTCCGAAGATGTCGTCCGTGCGCTATGTGCCCGGCGACCAATAGGAGGGCCCCCTGCCGTCTCGCTGCTGTAGTGGTTGCCGTTGGAGAAGGAAGGGCGCCCCCTCCGTTGAGATGTTAGCCGCGAGGGAACAGGAGCGTTGGGCTCGACGAAAAGCAGAACAAGTGTACAAAAAAAAAGACATCTCGGAGAGATTCGAGGAGCACTGCTGCGAAAGCAACATCAAGCCAAGAAGGCGCCACTTCTTATGTTATTGGGGTGGGGATACAGAGCGTCCCCTGCAGGTCTGCCTATTGAGCAGGTCCTCGGTGAGTACTCACTTACTTAGCCGTTGTAGAGGAGCAGCTTTATTTTTTCCACAGGGCCCCGAACAGCAACTGACAACCCGAGGCGCATGCCTCGGTTTCATTTCCTGACTACCCCGAACATACAACGCCAACATACATACGAAAACGTCTATATTTCCTATCAAACAAGATAATTGCCGTACTGTTATAAGGCTTAGTATGGGTAAGCCATTGGTGAACCAGTTGCAAGTGGTCAAACGGACTAATGCCCCTCTTAAATCATTAACAAATGGCGTCGTCGACAGACCATGGGTTTTTTGGGTCGTGGGTTCGATCCCCACCATCCACAATAATAAACTTTTCAGGTTTTCCCCACGTCGAACTTGAAAAATACTCTCCCTGGTATCCCCAGGAAATGAAACGGCTTAGATATTGACAGAGGTCCGCCGTATATCCGGCCGACCTGCTATCCCGCCGTTTCAGGGGGGGAGAGTGTTATAAGGCTTAGTATGGGTAAGCTATTGGTTAACCAGTTGCAAGTGGTCAAACGGACTAATACCCCACTAATACCTTAACAGTACGTTAACATCTACACCTGGCATACTCCATCCACATTAAATTATATATTGCGTTATTCGTTTTTTTTGCCTTAATGCGACAATCTGTAGTGTAACATATCTCGTTCAAAGAGGACGCTAAAACGGGCACAATGCGCCGAATACGTGTGTTATAGTACATTAAAATACGCTACCGTCATTGTTACAGCTGTCATACCGCGGATTAAGTCAAAACTCATGTTTAGAAGCTGCGTATGATAATCCGGGCGCGATTGTTACTGGATGCGTGTCCTCGTGTCCTCGTTAAGGATATATGTCGGCGTCTCCCGTTGAAACTAGCTCGTGCCAGCGTCAACAGGGTGATGTTGCTCAATTTGTGCACGGAAACTATAAACAAAACGCTTTGAGGAGGACAAAATCCGACGGCTGTGGAGCGCACCTGCTTATTTTGTACTCAGTATATATTCGTACGACCGGCGAGGGCAGAGCGGGGGGATTGTGAGGGGAGGGGGGGATCTTTCCAACATGTTTAGGTTGTGTATGTATCAAATGAATCGGAGCTTTTTTGTAAGAAAAACGGCTCGAGGGGGACAAAATCCGACGGCTGTGGAGCGCACTCGTTTATTGTGTATATAGTCGTATTGCCGGCGAGGGCAGGGCGGGGGTTTTTCGAGGGGAAGGGGGATTTTTTCAACATGTCTAGGTTACGTACTTATAAAATGAATCGCAGCTTTCTGCGCGCGTGGGTGCTAGGTCTAAGGCGATGATGGGGGCGGCGGGGGAGAGCGGAGGGATGGGGGGGGGGGGGGGACGTACTTATTTGTTGCTTGCTTTAGTCACTTGCCCAATGACCGCGCATCCCTTTCGAGGCGGAGCGCCGTTCCTATTCCTAATGGCCTAATAGAGACACCTCTCACATTTGGGCGCTCATTACGCTTTTCCCATATATTGCATAAAACTGTGTGGGTATCTTATCTACTCCCTGCTTCGCCGTCTGTGACCACCAGGGTTATATTTAGTGCCCCTGCACGTGGTGACCAACCGGGGGCGGGGTTCGACCCCCGCACGGGCCCCCGAAGCGCCCCCAGAGGGCTCCGGGAGGGCCTCCGGAGGCCCGACGGAGGCGAACATTTTGGACGAATGCGCACTAATTTACTCTGTATGCGCGCCTCATTCGCTCGTCTCGCAAAGAACACAAAATCAAGCACAGACAGAACCTGCTGCACATATCTGCATGGACGTCAGCGCGCAGGTCAACCCTGATAAATTTTCGAAATGTTGAAGTCAATAGATTCGCCACCCTATCACCGCAGTTTCATAGCAGCCTGCAGCAACTCGCCTTCGCTATCTCACAATATTTACATAACTTGCTATACAATGCCATCATCACAGCCAAAGACGAAATATCTTGCTCGTTCGTTCCAGTGTTTGTTACTTGCGCCTTGCAAGAGCATCGTCGGAAATATCGGTCGCTCCACGAAGGATGTCAAGCCGCTTGGACACATCAACGCCTTGTTTGCTGTACGACAAAGACAGCCGTATCAAGATCTCAACGCGTGCCACCGAAAGCTTGCTGCGGGCAAGAGTCTTGATCCTGTTTTGGGCCGAGAACCCGCGCTCGCGCTCGGTAGTCTGCTACATGCGAATCATTGGTGTAAAGGTACTGCTACACCCTACTGCGATAGAACGGCCGAGAACCATTCGAATTACTGAAACCACATATTCCTTTGTATTCGCGAGGCTTTGGACCCTTATTGCATGCTCGGGCAGAGAAAGCCGTCACAAGTTTGAACTTAGTTCCCTCAAAACGGAAAGACTCCAAGAAATCCAGCACGAAATTGTCGAAACTGTCACAAAAAACAACAAAATCAATTTGATTTCACCTGCAGCAAAAAGAGACCCCCCATGAAAACATTTTCGGTGAAATAGATCCGCACGTTTGAGTTGCTCCGAGGCCACAAAAGATGCGGAGGGGGGCTAAGCCGCACATCTCCCTTTCTCTGTGGTGCGCTAAGCCGATTTCCCTGTAAAATGGTTCAGCTGTGCAAATTTCACCACCTAGTTATAACCCTGGTGGCCACCCTCTATTTCGTAGGACGGGGATCGTTTTCTCGCTGCTCTCCAGTCTAAAATACCTCCATGTCACATTCGTCTAATTTCATCATCTCCCCCTCTAACGCATCCCGTTCCTTCTTGTACATTTCACATTCTCCTACTATGTGAGTCCTACTCTTTATAGTTGTGCCACACGAGCACGTATGTGTATCCACATCCTTCTCTCCCGGCTACTGGTGTATCTCTTTCTTTCTGTTAGGTCCAGGTCCCCTATACGACATCGAAGTTGCAACCTTTTCGCGGGGAACGGCGGGGGGGGGGGGGGTGTTAATTGGAACTTGAAGGCTACCATGGTGTAAATATAAATTGGAGCTAGTGCATGGATGGCTCGAAAGGCAAAGCGATGATATCACCTGTCGGGTAGTGTCTATATCTCTGGCGGATTTTGATTTTTGGTGATGCGGCGGGGGAGGGAGTAGGGGTGGGGGGAAAACGGACGTAGAGAGGGGCAAAATATTCTACGTGCATGCTGAATACAGATGCCCAATATGTCGGCGATAAACCATGAGGTGGATGAGAGCAAAATGTACGTGGCGTTGCATTTACATTGATAGCTGGTGGTTTTCAGTTTCCAAAAAATATGAGTACTACGAACGGTACTTATGGTATGCTACTGAGTTGGTGTTTTTGTATTTACCCCTGTATGAATTACTTGAAGGTCTTCTAGATGAATGCACGATGATGTCACCTACCAGATATTAATAAGCCATAGACATCCGTTGGGGACCTTAGCCATTTAGTTACACCCGTCGTGCAATTGAACAATCACTCCTGGTTATGTGTACTCGACCAAACACGCCAGGCTATTTATATGATACTGTCAAGTGGTCCCCGAGAGCGGGCGCAGGATTGTCGATGTTGTGACACGATCTCCCACTTTGTCATGGTTGACGTTGTCTCGCTCATCTCTCCGTTGGTTCGCTGCTTAGCCTCACAAGATTGACATTATCAATGCTCTTGAGGAGTAGTATAGGACAGGGAGGTAGGGAGGGTGTCGGGTGTCCTGTCTGGACCATCACCATAACATACATTCTCGCCCATCGATGATTGGCCTTGACGTGAGTGTGACATCTGCAATCACCCCGTTTCACCCCAACCACGACCGAATCTATAGACTACCCATCTACGTAAAATATGACCATTTGGAACGGTCGAATATGGGCATACGGCGTATTACCATACACACAGAGAGGGTAGTGTCATGGAGTGCTCTCCGTAGATGGATGGTCTATAGATTCAATGCGGACCCATGTCGTAATTGGCGTGAAACCAGGTGACAGTAGATGTCGCAATCACGTCAAGGCCCTCATCATCATGTAGATGGGCAAGAATATTGGTGACGGTGATAATCACCATATCGATATCGATTACTCCCTGCCTGTCCTATAGCGCTCCTTTAAAGGGATGATTACATCAGCCTTGTGTCTAGGTAGTGAGCCAACGGAGAGATGGATGGACATCAGGAGCCATTAGGAGACTGCTTCACAACATCGACAAACTTGCGTCCCTCTCGGGGACCACTTGACATGTGGCCTCTTCGCCTGGACCTGTCAAATTTTGATTTGAGTGGCCTCCTCCGGCCCTTTTGGTGCTCTTGTCTTTCGAAGGCAACCTTTTCGGCCTCGCAGGCGCTTTATTTTCGCGGTCATATTGTTCACATGAATAGTGATTGCTACTGGTATATAGCTTATGCACATACCTCACCTCGAGCTCCCATTGTTGTGAACTCCATCGCAAGGTTATACATCATGCAATTAGGCGTCTTAGCGTCATTAATTACGAGGTGGGGGGGAATCTATTTCATCCGCATTTTCGTTTGTTTTGAATGGCTGAATCATTAACCCCCATTCCAATATCTCGGTATGTTGTCGACATCCTCGGATTGCCATGTTATCTACATCTACGGCCGTTCCGGGTGGATTAATACTATGGAGTGCGCTCCGTGGATGGATAACCTAGATTCGACGTGAAACTATGTCATGGTTGGGGTGAAACCAGGTGATAGTATATGTTACAGTCACGTCAAAGCCATCACGCAGATGGGTGAAAAGGTAAATGAAGGCGATTGTCTGGGAAGACAATTCCCACATCGATTACTGCCTGCCTATGCTCTACCGTTCCTTCAGGGGAACGATCATGTCAGCTTTGGGTCTAGGCAGCGAGCCAACGGAGAAATGGATACAGACACCAGTTTTTTTTTCTCCTGCCGACGACGCTATTTTTCGAGTTATCGGATGGGGACACAGTGTGTCCCTTGCAGGTCTGCCTATTGAGCAGGTCCTCGATGAGTACTCATTTTCTTAGCCGTTGTAGAAGAGCAGCTTTATTATTTCCACAGAGCCCCGAACAGCAACTGACAACCCGAGGCGCATGCCCCGCTTTCATTTCCTGTGAGAATATTCTTCAAGTTTGACCTGGGGAAAGTCGTAGAAATTTGTTATGGTGGATGGTAAGATTCGAACCCACGACTTTCAAACCCATGGCCTGCGGACACCGCCATTTGTAAAGGAATTGGTTGGGTATTAGTCCGTTTGCCCACTTGCAAAAGATTAACCACTTGCTTACCCAAACTGAGCCTTATATCAGAGAGCGCTTGACAACACTGACAATCTTGCGTCCCGAGGAGAGGCAGTAGTTGGGGGCCATAACCTTACGATAGAACATTAGACAAAACTCTCTGCCCAATATTACGACTATTATATAGTGATTTATGTGGGAAGCGGAATGTCCGCCGAGATCATATTATTCGTAAAAAATTAACTCACACCCCTTGGACCAGCTGTGCGTGAGATCGAAGATTTCGTCCAAACTCATATTTGGCAGTTGTGTGTGATACTTCGATCGCGCGTATTACTGCGCGTTTGTCCTCATTAAGGATAAGATCGGCGACTTCCCTTAAAACTACGAGTAGTTCGTAGCTGGATCAACAGGTCAATGATAATCAATCGGTGCACGGAAACTACAAAACAAAGCTGTTTGTGAGGAACACAAAATCTAATGGCTGTGGAATGAATAAATCCCGCTTGTTATGTATAGACTATCCTGTAAGTCGTATAACCGGTGAGGGGGAGGGCAGGGTTTTTAAGGGGGTGGGAACCTGGGTTTGATCAAGAGGCAGAGGAGCGCTGGGGGGGGGGGGAGGAGGGGGCGGGGGCGGGGGACGATTTGAACATGAAGATGATATAAATGGACCGGAGCTACCTCCTGGATGGCTCGAAAACGGTGAAGAGGTGATATGACCTGTGTCTGGTATGTTTATTATTCTGACATTAGGGGGGGGGGTTGTTGTGTGCGTGTGTGAATGAGGGGTGACTTTTGTTCGGGCGGCGGCAAGGGGTGTGTATTGGTGCCGGACAAACCACTCCGAGATGTATAAAAAAAAATAAAGACTAGGCAAACAGTGTACCTGTAGCTATTATATAAGCATATATATGATCATTCTTTTTTTCGGGGATTCGGTCAGGATTTTTTTTCCGTCTCGGCCCCAGTATGTAACTCGCGGAACTGGAATTCTCGGTCAAATAGGTTCGTTCGAGCGCCGTCTTCTAGGGGCGGCTCCAACGCCCCTCGCCCTGCCGTATCCGTTCCGCTCCTCGACGTGAACGTGGATGGATGCTGAGCGAGACAAGAGAGAAGTTGCAAAAATATTGTATTTTGAGGAGGTAATCTCGCGACTTCGGTTGTATCCTAACGTCTGCAGCGTCTTGATAATTTTCAAAATTATCATCATTTCCAAGCGGTAGGTAGTTGCTACAGTTTGAATTTTGCTGCGTTATACTGTCGATCGTTTGTTTTGCTTGACGTCTGCAGGGCTTGAACGAATGAAACACGTAAAAGTCTTCGGGGGGCGCCTCCAACGCGTAAACGTCTTCGGGGGGCGGCTCCAACGCCCCCCGCCCTTCCTTATCCGTTGGGCACCTCGACGTGAACGCGGATGGATGCTGAGCGATACAAGGGAGAAGTTGAAAACCATTGTTTTGTGAGGAGGTAATTATGCGACTTCAGCTGTATCTTGACGTCTGCAGCGTCGGGATAATTTTCAAAATTGGCATAATTTCCAAACGGTAGGTAGTTGCTAAAGTTTTGAATTTTGCTGCGGTATACTCTCGAGCGTTTGTTTTGCTTGACGTCTGCAGGGCTTGAACGGATGAAACACGTAAAAGTCTTCGGGGGGTGCCTCCAACGCGTAAAAGGGTTCGGGGTGCGGCTCCAACGCCCCCCGCTCTTCCTTATCCGTTGGGCACCTCGATGTGGAGGCGGATGGATGCTGGGCGATACAAGGGAGAAGTTGAGCAACCATTGTATTTCGAGGAGGTAATTATGCGACTTCAGTTGTATCTTATCGTCTGCAGCGTCTGGATTATTTCCAAAATTGGCATCATTTCCAAACGGTAGGTAGTTGCTCAAGTTTTCAATTTAGCTGCGGTATACTCTCGAGCGTTTGTTTCGTTTGACGTCTGCAGGGCTTGAGCGCGTGTTACAATACCAGTAGTAGATTGCTCCAATTCGTCTTTTTAGTTCGTTTTGCTTGACGTCTGCAGGGCTTGAACGAATGAAACACGTAAAAAATCTTCGGGGGGCGACTCCAACGTGTAAACGTTTTCGGGGGGCGGCTCAAACGTCCCTCGCCCATCTTTATTCGTTGCGCACCTCGACGTGAACTCGGATGCATGCTGAGCGAGACAAGGGAGAAGTTGCAAAATATCTTATTTTGAGGAGGTAATTATGCGACTTCGGTTGCAACTTAACGTCTGCAGCGTCTGCATAATTTCCAAAATTTTTCCAAACGGTAGGTAGTTGCTATAGTTTTGAATTTCGCGGAGTCATGCTCTCAATCTCAAGCGTTCTTTTTGTTTGACGTCTGCAGAGCTTGAGCGCGTGTTACAATACCAGTAGTGGATCGCTCCAATTTATCTTTTTGTTTTTATATTATTGCGTTTGGTGCTGTTGAGGTGTTGCTCATTTTGACCGTACTTGGTCTGCACGTCAACCTGATAGAGGCTCGTAATCATTTTTTCGCGCCACCTAATCACATGCGCAAACAACGTCTGTAGGAGGAGTTGTGAAGAATGTGTATAATTTCGGGTGAACACGCACATGAAATAATAATATCTGACAAAACATTAATTGGGTACGCACCAACAACAACGTACAACAACGATGGACAACCAAAAAAGAAAAATAAATAAATAACGCGTGAGCGATGACGTGCTTTCCGTACACGTGTATACTACGACATCTTGAAAATGGTTCCCTGCGGCCGGAAACGAAGGCGGGGATACAACTTTATTCAGGAAGCAAAATTCTAGACGGACACCCTTCATAAAAAAAAAACAATCCCTAGATAAATAACGTGCATGATGCAAATGACCAACGGAATTGCGACCGCGTAAACAATTGCCAGCTTAGTTAGTAGTAGCCTTTGACTCAATAGACCAAGGTTTTTCGCGCGACCTATTATTCAAGAACCTAGATAAATTTCAGTTGTTTTGCTTGACGTCTGCAGGGCTTGATCGAATAAAACACGGGAAGTTGCGAGAAGTTGTGACGAATGCCATGTAAAAAGATCAGAAAGGCTGAAAGACGAACATGATACGTTCAGAAAAACGCATGTTATACCCGTGGTAGATCGCTCTTATTCGTCTTTTTTTATAATTGCGTTGGGTGCTGTTGAAATGTTTCTCATTTTGAGTGTGCTTGGTCTGCAGATCAACCTGATATACATAGGATCAAAACCGCTATTTGCTCGACCTTATTACGCAAATAACGTCTGCAGGAGGAGTATGCGATTCTCGGAACTGGAATTCTCAGTCAAATAGCTTCGTTCGTGCGCCGTCTTCGGGGGGCGGCTCCAACGCCTCTCGCCCTGCCGATCCCGAACATCGACGTAAACGCGGATAGACGCTGAGCGAGACAAGCGAGAAGTGCGTTTTTTTCTTGTATTTTGGGCGGTATACGCCCGAGATATTCTTGGATCTTGGCATATGTATAGCTTGAACGAATATACACAAGAAACATTTCCAAATTGGAGTCATTTACAAATTTCCATCCAAATTTCTTCCCGGCGATACTTTTGGCATGGCCGCCTCCAAGCGCTTGTAGCTATTTCTGCTGTGTGTCATTTCCTTCCGGTTCAGTGGGTATAGTGCCATAAAACCAAAGAAGGATGTGTCGTGAGTACGATTCTCACCCAGATTATGTTTGGTATCCAGGAGCGTGCGCGCTGGAGACGTTATGAATGGTTATGATAGTTGTTTGTGTTCTCCTGAGTACTACTAACTGTAGTACGTGGATAGGGGATAGCTCCGGAGATCGCTCTTACCAAGTCGGTGAGAATTAATTAACGAGCTCGAAAATATATTTGGTTGGTTTTTTGCATAACCCACCCACTGTGAGTGTTACTGGGTCCAGTGACAATGGGTGGTGCTGTGTGTCGTGAGTTCGATTCTCACCGAAATCATATTGGTATTTTTGAAGCGCGCGCGTTGACGACATTGTCAATGGTTATTTTGGTAGTTTAACATATATATGTAGTACCACTACCCACTGAGCTACTGAGTCGAGTGATTAAGTACAGCTCAGTGGGCAGTGCTGTAGCATTTCTGTCAAATCACTTTGTTCGAAGGCCGCCGTCCAAGCGAGAAGCGCGCAACATTTTGTATATTTAACCGTATTCTCCAGTTATTCTTCGGATCTCGATGTATGAAGGGGTCGACAAAATAAAACTTGACATTATTTCCAAATTAGCGTAATATTTTGTCCCAAAACAAAAAAACAGTATTACCGTAAAAAAAACCATGCGGTAGGGATCATAGTAGTAGTGCATTTGTTTATTACATTTCGGTAGGTACACGTACATATATACATGGATATAGACGTGGCAAGCGCACGCATGACTAAACGAGGAGGAGGTTGAAGTGAGGACCATTACTGCGCCAGGAAAGCAACACAGCATCATTGCGAGTGGCTGCGTCCCCGGGGCCTCGAGGATTGTATTATACAAGTTTATCCTGTTGTTAAGCTTCGCCACGGGAAGGTGGTAGTAGGTAGACAGTATCCACGGAAAGAACTAGTGGTGGCATGCATTCGTCCCCCCATCGCATTTTTCGGTGTTTTTTGCCCGAGAAGATTCTTTGGAGATATGTGTGTGGATGGCGTGCTTTGTTGTTGCTGTGGTCCCTGACTCCGTTGTTGTGGTCGTTTGACGGTCAAGTGCGAGCAGTCGTGTTGGTACGTAACTGACAAACATGTTTGCGTTGCTTCGTACTTGACGTGCTCTATTTTGCTGCTGATTGCTGATTGGTCATCTCTTCTAGTGTTTTTCTTTTGTTTTTGGCACACTTCTACTTTCCAGACTCTGGACATACAAAACGTGGTCACAGGTGTCGTCCGTCTCTTCTCCCCCCGGTTATTGCCTTCTTTTTTTTGGCGCGTGGGGTTCAGCACCCACTGGTCGTCGAATTCTAAGCGAGTGTTGCTAACTCACGCTCTCGCGCTTTCCGCAAGTCAATTAGTGCACAAGACGAAAATTTATACGAGTACGCACTCGGGGGGATTCGAACTCATGAAGCTGACCTGTAGTACCAGGTTCGCGGATATTACCTGATACGCCACCGGGGCAGTAGGTGATATAGAGCCGGTCGCCCCGGTGGTCCAGTGGGGTTACACTCGAATACGACTACTATTAGTACTAGCGTTGGTCCTTGAGTGAAATAACTACCGTTGTGAGCTTTGTTAGCCATATTTACTTGCATAATTAAATGGGAATAAAAGGATGAACAAACTGCCGAAATCGCCTAGCAGCGTGTGCAGGTACAAATCGACGCGAATCCACGAGGGAAGAAAATGCTGAATTCTTCTCGAGATAAAAGTTAGGGCAGGTACCGTAGTGGGGAGGGGGGAGGGGAGCTCGCTATATGACCCCGGATCTAAGTTATAATACTGGGAGGGCGAGAGTAATGCGAGCATCACAATAATTGGGATGAAAAGAAAAAAAGTGAAATATGTTGCTAATGCTGCAATAATACGATACCCAAGCAAGTTACACCGATCGACTCGATCTGGACTGACCGCTGTATTATGCAATTGGTGCATGTACAACTTCTCTAATCACACGCAGCGGACATGGTCAGTCACGTTACTGGCCCCGGATGCTTGATTGAGTAAAACTATCACAAGAAACGCACTCGACACGTTTCTTCGCGAGACTAAAGGGTCAGTCGGCGTGTGCTCGGTTTTATCCGATCGAAATCTGATGAATGAAGCTCGAAAACGGATTCACTTAAATAATGGTAGCTATTAATAGTAGTAAATTGTCAAAATTGTTAGCCTATATCGAATTCTTGGCATTACCTTACGCACTGTACGCGCAGACTAGGATTGTATGTGGTGACTTCTTTTACTCTACCAGGTATTGAATCGAACAATTCGAAGTGCTGCCCTGCCCTCCGTTTCCTCGTCTAACCCCCCGCCTTGGTGATGGCCCACCGGAGGTTTTGCGCATGACTTCTCCCTTGTGTCAGCGCCTGTGTTCCCCTCCATATCGACAAGGGCTCGCCTCGCCATAGTACCTTTTCTGCGGTTGGTTTGCCGTAGAGCTTTTCCTGCCGCCCCCGCCACACCGGCGGCATGCGGCAGATTCTAGAGCCTTTTCTGCTCCCCCCGCTACACCGGCGGCATGCGGCAGGTTTTTGATGAGTGACTATTGCCTTGTTGTAAGGTCTGCGTTTCTTTCTACTGCTTTTCTTCGCGTGTTTCTGGCTCCATAGCCAGACGATTAGAAGTGTGGGCGTGGGTTTTGAGGAGCCGCATCTTCGACTCGTGGTCTAGTTCGTAGAACTGGAGTTTCCCCGAATCTCCCATATTTCTGCATATGCGACTCATCAGGGTGGGCTAGTGTTAAGGTACGGCCTCGAAAGGCCTGTAAGTATCCGAATTTGAGATCATTTGGATGGGTTTCGTGTGATACGGTTGGAGTTTTATATTCGGGAAAGTTAGGAAGTAGATCGGAGGCACGTGCCTCCGATCTCAGAAGCTATCCGGGGCTCTGGTGGAAACGAATATAGCTACGTCTCAACGAAGGAAAAGAAATTGAGTACTCTCCGAGGACCTGCTCAATTGGTAGACCTGCAGGGGGCACTGTGTGTCCCCCACCTTCAATTTAACACCCACCCATGCGGGGCCCTTTTACCAATATATAATGATTCTTCATTTTGAGGGGACAAGGACTTGGCCAGAAGTTTCTTTTTTCGTCTCGGCCTCAGAAAGAGATTCTCGGTACTGGAATATGTCGATGAAACCGCTTCATTCGAGCGCGATCTTCGGAGGGTTGCTTCAACGCCTGTCACTCTGCCTTATACGTTCCGCACGTCGGCGTGAACGCGGATGGAGGCTGAGCGAGCCAGGCGAGAAGTGCGCAAAATTTTGTATTTCGAACGGTGCTCTCCAGTTTTTCTTCGGATCTTGATGTGTATGGAGAGGTTGATAAATAAAACTTGGCAAGACATAACACTTCCAAACTGGCGTCATATTTTGCAGATGTTCTTCCCGAAGCAAAAAATGTTTCTGTTAAAAAAATCACCAGGGTACCGCGGTAGGTATCATAGTAGTGTATTGCATTGTTGAGTTTCGGTAGGTACGTATGTACATGGATATAGACGTGGAAAGCGCACGTACGTATGACTAAAACGAGGAGGTAGTGACTACGATTACTGCCCAAGAAAAAGCCATACATCAGCATTACAAGTGACTGCGTCCCCGGCCTCGACGATGGTAGTTCAGGCACATCGACATAGTTTGTACTCGTCGTTAAAGTGACATAGGTACGAGTAAGAGCGCACACACTGATTGATGCCCCATTTCATACCCGCCTTTTTTCTGACAAATAGCATGGATGGGGAGGGTGTACCAAAAAACAGGCGATAACTTTTCGACTTGAAAAACAGGGGAAAAAATCGTTCCTACTGTTGAGCTGCGCCACGCGAAGGTCGTAGTAAGTAGTAGTTGGTATTGTTTTAAGGCTTAGTTTGGGTAAGCTATTGGTTAACCGTTTGCAAGTGATCAAACGGACTAATGCCCCACTAATACCTTAACAAATAGCGTCGTCGACAGATCATGTTTGTTTTGGGTCGCGGGTTCCAATCGCACCATCAACAATAATAAACACTTTCAGGCTTTGCCCGTGGCGAACTCGAAAAATACGCTCCCCGGTATCCTCAGGAAATGAAACCGCTTGGATGTTAACAGGTCCGTCCGGATCACCGGCAGACCTTCTATTCCGCCGTTTCAGGGGGGAATGTGTTATAAGGCTTAGTTTGGGTAATCTATCGGTTAACTTCCTTGCAAGTGGTCAAACGGACCAATACCCCACAAATACCTCAACAGTATCCACGTAAGAAACCAGTGGCATGCCTTCGTCCCGGTATCGCATCGGCGGGTGGTACTTTCCCCCTAGGAGACTTTATGGAGAAGTGTTGCCTTCGTCCCGGTATCGCGTCCGTGGGTGGTTCTTTTTCCGTAGGAGACTTTATGGAGAATTACAGGCGGTGTGGAAGGCGTGCTTCATTGTTGCTGCGGTGCCTCTGTCCTTGTTGCTGTTTTGGTCATTTGGTGCGGTCAACTGGAATAGCGGTCGTGTTGGTACGAAGCTGACAAACGTTTTTGTGTTGCTTCCTACTTGACGTGCTCGGTGCTGCTGATTGCTGATTGATCATCTCTAATGATTTATATAGAGCAGCTTGCCCTGGTGGTCTATCAAGTGGTTACCTTCGAATGCTACTAGCGTCGGTCCTTGAGTTCAATTACCATCGTTCGTTGTGAGATTTGACTTTAGTTGCAGTAATGCAAAAGTAGGATAAACTATCTGCTGAAAGCGCCTAGCAGCGTGGGTAGGTACAGTTCGGCGCGAATCGACGACGGAAGAAAATGCTGAATTCTTCTCGCGATGAAGATTAAATCATGTGCTGTAGTGGGGAGAGGGCGAAAGAGCCCGTTATGTGACCCCTGGTCTGAGTTATACTGCTACAGGGAGGGAGGGCGACAGCAGCGCAACGATAATAAATGGGATAGAAAACAAAATCATAAAATGTCGAAAACAGCTTATCAGACCAGCTATTAATACACCAACACGCAATTACAGCAGTACAGTGGGGGTGTTCCGATTCAAGATTACCCTGTGACAAGGCGAAACAGGCGCTCTCTTGCTCTTGTCTGTTGTGAGCAATACATGGCTGTTAGTGTGCCGGGACATGGCGATTCGATCTCTCTTATGTCCCGAATGACTTTATGTTTGACGCTTTGAGTCTCAGCTGTAAAGATTCATCCTGAGGTCGAGTGGTTTGAAGGAATTGCGGTCGCATTTGGGGCGCACAAGGAACATTTTTTCGACACCTACGTACTAAAACGTTTTTTTCACCCTTCTAGAGGGGAGAGAGGGATACGAAGACCCCATCCCCCCCCCCATTATGCCACATAATTTCCTATGCGAACCACCCCATCATTAATCCTATATAATGACGTGGCAGGGGGGGTCATAGCAGACGCGCAGCCCCCTGGTCGCGCAGCAGCAGCCTGCGCACCAGCTACGCACAGCGCAGAGCAACGGAGAAAAAGGGAGAGAGCAAGAGAGAGTGGTCACAATGAGCACAGCCCCCACAGTGAAGGGACCCCTGCTACAACCCTCCTTCGACAAGACCGCTTGGCTACAAAGCGTCTGCGGAAAGTCAGCCGATGGCGAGGACTTCATCTGCTGCTGCGAGGCCAACTTCGGTGACGGTTCAGCAATGGACGAGGGCCAGGCCATTGAGCATGAGTGTTCGGCACAGCACAGAGAGTGAGTGGAGAGGCATAAGGGCTGTAGTGTGATACTGGAGCGTGCCGTGTACTTCGCAACAGCAGCAGCAGCGGCAAGCACTGGAAGGGAAAAACTCTGGTGTATCATATATAAAAGTGCTCACCATCGAGCAGTGTGTGTCGTGCTGCCTCCTCCCGAATAACTGACAACATCAGCAGTAGCAGAAGCCCAGCCTTGGCAGCAGCAGCAGCAGCAGCAGAAGCAGAGCAGCAATACCAGAAGCCGTAGCCGCATGATCAAAATCACCAAAGAAAACTCGCGCGAAATGCGGAGCAACTGAGTTACCCCGCTTCCCTGTTGATCCCTGCACACCTTTCGCATGCGCGCAGAGCACTTTTGCCCATCGGAAAAATCGCTGCGAAGACCAGAAGCGGCAACTGGGTGTGCAAAAGGGGCAAGCGCGATTTCGGACGCAATATAAAGCAACTGAGCCGGATCCACGTGGAGACTCACGAAACTTCAACAAAAGTGAGGACTTGTGAGGACAGCAGTTGTTGCATTCGCTAGCACAAGCAGTTTCGATAAGAAATTGAAAAACGTCAGCTGTGAGTACGACCGATTGAATGATTGAAACCCAACCTTGTAAGCTGCGTGGTACAGTCTATGTTTCATTTATAATATGGTGTTTGTGAATTATACCTGGTTGTTAATACACTGCTTCACAATTTTTACGGGAGGTCGTTCGCGCGTGTTCAGCAGTTTGGGAACTGCCAAGCCGAACATATTTTAGTCGCGCAGTGTATGAGGCTGCAGGCCTTGTCGATGTGTGTATGTGAAAAAAGAGAAGCAACTTCGTATTTTCTTTCCACGACTGATCAATCGCTATTGCTCATGTCACAAGTTGCATGTCGACCAATGTGTGTTGCCAGGGGTGCTGGTGCCGCGGCGGCGGTGGGGAGCGGGCGCACATTGCTAGATTTTTTCAACCCGAAGAGCGCACGGACAGCGCGAAGGAGTCGCCGGTGTCTTGATGGACAGTAGTAGCGGCGGGGGCGCAAGGGGTGACGTTGACGTGGTGACGACGGGAGTTGTTAGCAGGGGTGAGGGTGGTGCGGGCGCGGGCAGTGACGCCGACGTGGTTGTGACGGGAGTTATGAGCAAGAGACCCAGGCTACGGTAGGGGGGTCCCTTTTTGGGCCTTGAATTTCAGTGGCTAGGGGTCACTCGCGCGAGTAACCCCTTTGTTATTTTGCGATTTTACGTTTTCTTCATGTTTTATATTGACGAAATCGATCCGAAATGGTAATCTAGGCTGCTCCAAAACAAGTGCCTAAACCATTTTCATCCGCGAGGTACAGAGTCACTCGTGCGACTGGCTCAAACACACCAGTGAAAACGGGGGTACCCCCCCTACCGTAGCCTTGGACAAGAGCAAGGGTGGTGCGGGCGCCGGCAGTTTCGCTGACGTGGTTACGACGGGAGTTGTGAGCGGGCTTGAGGATTGTGAGGGCGCGGGCATTGATATTGATGGAGTTTTCTCCGACGCTGCAGACGGGAGTGGTCCCGCCCATAGGACGCTTGTCCACGCTCCCATCTACTGCGCGGGAGTACGTCCGGCTGTCCGGGAGCCTGTTCTCCAAAACTACCCATCAACTCTCCATGGTATTGGCAACCAGGGGGTGTCGTGGGAGGCTCGTATAAACCTGAATCGCGTGTATGTTCACGCGGTGCCAACTGCCTCTCGCGGCATCTTGAGCCCAGGCTGTGCGGGAATGGTAGAACAACTAGGAGGCACGTGGGCGCCGTGTTTGGACATCAAGGGCACGAAAGCTTACAGGGTTTCGTGCCCAAGCGCGGCGCTTGCCCACCATTAATTATTTCTGACTACATTGACCACCTTGCATTGACACAAGGGATTTGCACACCTAAACAACCTAAAGTACAGTTTGACATCCCTTGCTCTTGCAATGTTGGCTTGCTTGCCAAGCCTCTTTGTTAACGCAAAAGTGTGCAGTAAACCATCCATAGGGACACAGCCCAGAAACGAACCACCAAGCAAGCAAACCAAGCAAAAAAAAACAAAAAATGGGCCTCCGGGGGGGGGTAGGTGTGCGGGATAATTTTCCTTGTGCGCCCTCGGTCGCATGGCGATTTTTTTTCCTGCTCGAGATTTATGCAAGAAAACCCGCGAAAACATTAGCGAGCTTACATTTTCACCCAATAAGCGAATGAAAACGGGATTTTCAGCATAAGCGACAAAGAGGTGATTGCAGTATTCCATGATTATTCGACCATTGCGCGAGTCACAATTCGCACTGTTTTGGCCTCATTTGAAGTATTTTTCCATGGTTATTGTTCTCGAATTGTGCCAGTCTTGTATTTCCATTTGTTATGTCGTTTTGCTTTGAACACCTCACTTTTGTTTGAAATTGGGCTCAACCTGGGTGCCCTGAATCCTGGATACAAATGGCTTAATTTCGTCCTTTAATATTGCGTTTGGTGCTGTCGTTGCTGTTCAAATGTTTCTCTCATCCTCATTTCAAGCGTGCTTGCTCGGCACGCTAACCTGATATAGGCTTAAAATCGCATTTTTGTGCGACTTATCATGCAAATAGCTGGTCGAATTGCGTTCGCATTGCAAAGGATTGCCGTATACGGAAGTATGTGAGAAAACCCGAGTCGGTCGAAATAATTGTGAGCTTATTGGGTGAAAGCCTATCAGCCAATGACGAGTAAGCCAATGGGGTCGGGGTTGACACGCCGTGCGGGGAGGTATCGACCCGGGAGATCGTCGTTATAGTTCCCTCGTTGTTGGAGCTGTAGAGATTCGGAGGATTTCTAAACCGGAGATGGGGTCCTATACCCCCCGTGTTCGACGGGACTTCCTCCTATTGGTTGGTGAGCTTCTATCATCCTCCGAGCGTGCGACGACGCCGTGGAGCTCGAACCAATCAACGATTTTAGCCAACGGAGCTGGAGTTTCCACACCATGAGGGGCGGTGACGACCCGAGAGAACTCGGTTATGTTCCTCGGTTTGTTTGAGATGAAGAATTACCTCCGGACCCGGGATGGAGACCTATCGTCCCCGGGTGGAGCCGGCTCTACAACATGCGACCTCCCCAGCCAATCATAGATCAGCCGGTCGGTGGAGTTGGGGATTGTTTCCACACTGTGCGGGGGGGTATCAATCCTGGTGATATCCGTGTTCGTTCCCGGATTGTCGGAGTGGTATATGCATGTGTGGATGGATTATGATCGTGGGATGGGACCGTATCGTCTTCAGATGACGGTTGCTTTATGTACAAACCACGACCCATGAGCGACCAGCGACCAGACAAAAAAGCCATACCAGGTAGTATATGTGTTGTTGTTTTTTTCGTCTAAAACTCGAGCGTGAAATTCTCAACTGCCAAAAGTCTTAGTGCAGTGCTATCGCGTACTACTAATAGTCTATCTGCCAAATAGCAACACGTAGCAGCATGATGCTAGCATTCGAGGAATTGAATGGCAAAGGCAGCGACAGCACCGTGTTTCACGCCTAGAGTACCGTCAGCAAGCCCCTCCACGATCAGACTATACACACACAGACAGTCGGTCTGCGAGCCTCGGATCTAGATACCATCATGCATGGTGTAGAAGAAGCTCGCTCAGTGCGCGCCTCTCAGTGGCTACGTAGAACATCCAACAAACATGGCTGGTCCTGGATGCTTGGTTAGGTCAAAACATCAAGAAACGCACGCAAGAGTCTCTTCGTGGCCAGTCTAGAGGGTCAGTATGCGTGGGCTCGGATATATCCGATCGAAACATGACGAAGTTCGGAATCTGATTCACGCAACAAACGGCATATTAAGTAGTCCACTTTTAGTCTAAATCGATATCTTGGCATTACTTTACATTCTACACGTGTAGACTATGTGTTGTGTGGTAACGGTTTTTACTCTATCAAATATTGAATCGAACAAGTCGAAGTGCTGCCCTGCCCTACGCGGATCATGGGTGCCGGCGATTGACGGCACCCATGCGGAGCCCTTTGTACTACTATTTCATTAAGAATAATATTGTTTGCCAAATAGGATAGCTTCGTATACAATTAAACGCACATGTGTTCTTCACATTAAACTGACATTTCCACCTATTTACATCCTGTCCCTTCCGATGCCTCCCATAATACATGTAGCACATAGACTACATATGATACTTCGTACCTGGTGCACATCGTAAAGAATTACAATTCACACTTCTAAACGCCCCAAGCCTGAACGCCCTATTAAACAGGAAGATCGATCGGACAAAATACAATGGTCGCTATGAACAGTCTTAATCTTCACAATATCAAAACGATCGTGGAGGATCCATCACAGGATCCAAGGCCGGTTGCCATGCCCAATAATGGCGCAATTGCTCGACCGTTTTGAGCCATCACTATATCCACATACATCAGATGCACAGCTTATATGTATAGTCTAGAGTTCTATGCATGGAATTATTATAAAAAATTTGTTTCATATTTCAGTTCCGGACATTTTTTTTTTTTTAAATGAAGAATATCAGGTACACACTGCAACAGCAGTCAGTAGTAGCTGTGAGTTCGAGCAGTTCCTCGAAACTCATCTTTGCAAGCAAGCTGCGTGTGTTGTCTTCACTTTAAACCTGCGTTCTTTCTACACGGCATCAATACGCGAATGTCCGCGCTAATCCTTCATCCTAGCTAAGGAGATTCAAAATTCCTGTGGCTACAGACTATGTGAGACAAAAATTTCCGAAAACCCCGCAATTAATCAAGGAAAATCAAGTGAAATACTACTGTAGTGTAACGAGAACACCACGAAAGAAGCCAGAAGACCACAAACAAAAACTATCATGTGCCAGTAGTAATCATGCTGGTGCTGCTGTGTGTATGTTTACTCCCCGATAGCGATTTGTAATGCTTAATTTGTATCGTTTTACAATATATGCTGGCATCATCATATCAAATATATACTTGAAACGCCATTATTTACGTATGATAATAGTCGATTTTATTCTTAACGCAGAAGCGTATGTCATAATATGTACAATGCACCGAATCCTCTGCTGTTGTAATATATTCAATTCGATGCGAGTCGACGAAGGAAGAAAATGCTGGTCCATGGAGTGTCCTCGCGATAAAAAAGAAGGCGCGTGCCGTAGTGCGGAGGGGGGAGAAGAGCCTGCTCAGTGACCCCGGGCCTGAGTTACGCCTATAGGGGAAAATATAACAAGTGGAACTGGTGCCAAAACCGTCAGATTTATCGCCTCGAAAGGATTTATAGCTTACATGCACAAATTGCCCCCCCCCCCCCCCCCCCCCCCAAACCCGCTCGCTTTTGATCAAAACCAGGCCCCCACGTCCTTTAAAACTCCGCCCCCCCCCCTCACCGGTAATTCTACTCACAAGATTCACTTGATAAAAGGATACATTTCCCTCCACAGCTATCAGATTTTGTCCCCATCAGAAACGGGTTTTATAGTTTCCGCGCACAGACTGACTAAAATTGCCCTGTTGACCCTGATAGCTACACTGTCGTTGTAAGGGGAGTCGCCGACCTATATCCTTAATGAGGACACACAACTCGTAATGCGCGCGATCGGAGTATCACACACAGCTTGCAAAGATGAGTTTTGACAAAATCTTCGATCTCACAGCTGGAGTGTATTTTCATTTTTTATATTATTCGAAGGGATGAGCTAAAAAAGAAAAATATAAAGAACAAAAAAAACAGAATAATATATTACCAGTACACCTTTTGGACCACATCATGACATAATAATGTTACTAGTCTAGGTCCTAGAGATATAAATCAGGTATAGAGTAGTAAATATATGTCGACCACAATACTATTAATAGTGGGTTGCCAAAACAAAAAATATACTGGTACATACAACTAATAATACTACCATTCATTACTGCTGCCTGTGATTCTGATTTTCTGTAGCAGCGCGTACGTAGTTCAAACGTATCACTCGTCATATCTACCTGCTACATATCAATCAGCAGGCTCTTCTGGCGCATACGAGGGGTAGGGCAAACCGGATAGACGTCTACTCATTGCGTTGCTGCTTACAATCCTTGGGCAGGAGCGGTATCCCTCAAGGGTCTCCTACCGTACGAGATACCCGGAAGCTATTTACCTCTCTGATTCAAGCATCGCCAAACGCACCCTCGAAGAACACCATGAAGATCCGACAGATGACGGCCCTGTTTGCCGGCGTTACAGCCGCTGCATCGCCGGCAGGAGAGCTAATCGGCACTGAACAAGCACTCCAAATGGCCGAATCTCCCGCGGGCCACGCTTCGCGTCCGATCGCCATCCTGGTAATGGCAGTAGGGAGGTCGGGCTCGTCGATGGTTGGAGAGTTCTTCCAGCAAAACGAGGTATGTTACCAAGCACATACAGCATCGGAACTCTTTTTTTATTCTCGCTCCAGAGCCTCTAGACTAGTAAATAGATTAAGGTGTTTTTCTCGTATTCCCACGTTCATTTAGACCAGAGGATTTTACTAACACTGCAACACTAACCCGATGCTAATGTCAAGTGCAAGAATACTGCAACAGTGCTACATGTATGTAGTAGTGGTAATAGTTCCGTGTCTCATGACGAAGGTGCGGTTCTAATGGGATTGTTGGCAACAAATGCCCAGCAGACAGTGACGATTACCGAATCACCCACACGAAGCACCCCGGATTGCTTGGGTCCAGGGCTACTGTTGCGGGGGTAGATATCTTTTTTCAGGGTTTGAGCCACTCGCACGAGTGACTCGACACCAAATTCTGCAATATTTCATAATCACTTGGCGGAACGTAGCTAACCAGTCCACCATGTACGGCTTCATTGAGCCAAATTAAGACAGCACGAAAGTTTAAGACCACGCCGGACGCCGGAAAAAATGGGATCACTATAGATAGCGCAAGTGACCCCGAGCAACTGCAAAAATTGCGCCACAAGTAACCTGCTCACCGAACCTTTTGTCTGAGGAGTAGGGAGGGGCAGGGGAGCATACAAAAAAGAGAAAACAGAGCAACACACACTGACAGGTCAAAAGTAAACAAGAGCTAAAGGTTGCGATTTCTGTGCGAATCGGGGAACACGACGTTTTTTTTTACCAACACTTTGGAGCCATCCCACGGTAGGGGTGCACAGCATCAGTCCCTGAGCTCCTTACGCGAGGAACTCGATATCTCACCCGAAAAATGTCTCGAAGGCATTCGTTCGCACTACCCGACCAAGCTTCTATGCCTTAGCCTTAAAACAATATGTGCTCGTGAAATTTCTTCACTAACCGGTAGTTTCTCACATGAGGAGCTCAGTTGGCCAGGGACGTTTTGGCGCAAAAAGTGCAACCTCTATCGTGGGATGACTCTTTGGTTCACTCGGTTGTAGTACCCCCCCCCCCCCCTCTCTGGCTCCTTGAAAAGTGTGGGTAAGTTTTCTTTTTGGTGGTACCCTGGGAGGGGCCGTGTTCGAACGCAAGGAGCTGTGGTGCGACACATGTACTACACGCGCACAACTCGCCGACACTCCTGCAGATTCACATCCTACCAGAATGTTTGAAATGATCGCACTTCATTCAGGTGTTTTCGATGAAAGCACATGGCCCTTTGGGGCCGTTGAGGCCAACTTTATACAGCACCGGCCCTCTGTTGCAAGAAGCCGATATACTAGAGCATACCAGGTACCTTTTAGCCTAGATGCCACATTGAAACACGGTGTTGAAACGGTGTTGCCCTTACACTCCTATGAGAGGGCCAGAATAGTGTTCCACGATTTGGATTCTACTGTCATGACTTTTTTCCACATTGGGTCCCAGACTCAACAGCAGTAGTAGGCGCTTATCCAAAAAAGTAGCTGGTAAAGCAATGTTGAGGGTCCCGTTAATTAATCAAACCCGCCTGTCTGGCTGTCTGCCGCCGAGCTCAATTTTAAGTGCATATTGCGCGATTCACGCTAATCCAATCGGGATGGGCCCGGGGTCAGATTGTGTCGAGCAATTTACGGGGAGAAGATGTTTTCGCCGGTCTCACATCAAGCGGCCGAGAGGTCGTAGAGGGATCCATATTTGAGTGTGTGTTGCGTGTGGTCGGATTTGTCCTAACGCAGCAATGAGGAAACGTCCACGTGTACGCTCCCTCTTTTCTAATGTATATGGCGTACATGCTAGATGAAGAGGAGAAAGGTTGGAAGGTAAAAGACGATTATTACCAGTGGGTATACATACCCCGACCAGGTAGGTATTATGGTTCAGGCCGAAATACCTCTGATAATAGCTCCTTCTACTTGCTGTAGGCAGTGCTACTGCTGTCCAAATTATACTGCTAGTTCCATGGGCGAAGTCTTCTATGTTTCGGCGGTTTGCCCCCTCTTACTGTATTATCATATCCCCCTATCCTAACTCGGGGTGCCCATTGCTGTACATATTGAGACATAGACTAGTTCTAATCAGTTCAATAAGGTTTTTTTTTTTTGCTCGGTCTCCTCATCCTCTGAGGATCCTTAAAGTGTTGTGCCTGGTATCATAAGTACTTGTTGTTGTTGTTCTCACATTACCTCGCATAATCAAGTCCGTGGTCACAGGACAGGCTCCAGTCACTCTGGAGCTGAGGAATACCCCAAGGAAAACACACACTTGTACAAGTGCCCAGCGGCTACCGCAGCAACTTTTACAAGGGACGAGAACGAGTCAGCAACATGACAGCTTCTGAAAAGAGATGTCGGGTGACCGTGCTTGGGTGTCGTTCGAACATAGATTGATGGGCAATAAGAACGGTATTTTTTTTTCATTACTTTTACTTGCCAGCTAACTCGCCAGAGGGTTGACCCTGACTGAGCCTTTTCCAGACAAGCCGTCACCCTTTCGCCCCCACGGCAATTGCCTCCATTTTTGTATCGCTCAAAGGGTTCAGCATAGATAGTAGTAGTTACTGCCACTGCTCATCAAATTACATCTTCAAGTAAGGTTGTCGCAGAAAAAATGTTATTTTTTGTGTCGTTGGTACTCGTTTGAGCGTGGAGCAGGGGATGTATCAAGACTCTCTTCTAGTAGCTGCAATCGGAAGCCAATTGGCGTGGGTGCTGCCCAGACGCCGGCTGGGTGGCGTCATATGCTCTGTAGCTGTGTTTTCGCTTGCTGAAATATTTAGCTTCGTTTTCTGTATTTGGTACGGGGGCGACGATGGGTGACGGTATGGGCACCACTCACTGCCGTCGTCAGAAACAGTGTGCAGGTGATAGATCATGCAACGAGGCGCCTATACTCCTATTACATACAGTATAGAGGGTCGCACGAAACCCAATATGGCTGCTGTACCCGCCGTTGACTGAATGGCTTCATCTGCCGGCTCTCATCTGCCTTGTTGCGAGTTAGTTGCTTCCTCCTTGCTGTTTTGTTCTTCGCTGGTTGGATGGCTTCATCAGCTTTGCTGCTATTTGCTGGCTGGAGGTTGAGCTTTCTTCATTGTCTCTTGCCGCCTTGTTTCCCTTTTTGTTTCCGTTTGTGTGTTTCCCTGTTTGTTTCCAATTTGTTTGGAAAGTTATTTTCCTTTACATTGAGCAAAAAAAGTGAATTAGCCTTCTCACCGAGATTTAGATGTGTTCGAATTTGAGGTAAAAAAAATCCTGAAGGCGACGCGTCCGAAATTTAGGAGGGATGTGGGGATGTGCGGCCACGAGGCAAACCAAAGAGTATGAAGCGAAACTCGAGCGAAGACGAAAAAAAGAGAGTACAAGGCACGTACGAGTAGCAACGGCAGCCCAGCAACGATGCACAAATATTTTACACAGTGCCGCCTGCTTCTATTCCACGACCGCAAGCAGCAGCAAAGCTAGTGGCAGCATAGCAAGCGGCAGCTAGCGGCAGCGCCAGCTTGAGCAACAAACATGCTCCTCAGGTCCTGCACTATTGTGAGCTATACACGGGTTTTATAGTTTCCGCGCACAGACTGCCTAACATCACCCTGTTGACCCTGATAGCTACACTGTAGTTGCAAGGGGAGTCGCCGACCTATATCCTTAATGCGGACACACAACCCGTAATACGCGCGATCGGAGTATCACACACAGCTTGCAAAGATGAGTTTCGACAAAATATTCGATCTCACAGCTGGAGTGTATTTTCATTTTTATAATATTATAAAAAAAATTAAATACACTCCAGCTGTGAAAAATGAAAATACACTCCAGCTGTGAGATCAAATATTTTGTCGAAACTCATCTTTGCAAGCTGTGTGTGATACTCCGATCGCGCGTATTACGGGTTGTGTGACCTGATTAAGGATATAGGTCGGCGACTCCCCTTGCAACTACAGTGTAGCTATCAGGGTCAACACGGTGATGTTAGGCAGTCTGTGCGCGGAAACTATAAAACCCGTTTCTGAGGGGGACAAAGTCTGACAGCTGTGGAAGGAAATGCATCAGTATATATATAGAATGAATATTATAAAAATTAAAATACACTCCAGCTGTGAGATCGAAGATTTCGTCGAAACTCATCTTTGCAAGCTGTGTGTGATACTCCGATCGCGCGCATTACGAGTTGTGTGTCCTCATTAAGGATATAGGTCGGCGACTCCCCTTACAACTACAGTGTAGCTATCAGGGTCAACAGGATGATTTTAGTCAGTCTGTGCGCGGAAACTATAAAACCCGTTTCTGAGGGGGACAAAGTCTGACAGCTGTGAAGGGAAAGGGGGGCCTGGTTTTGATCAAAAGCGAGCGGGATTGGAGGGGGGCGGGGGGGGGGGGGGGGGGAGGGGCAATTTGTGCATGTAAGCTATAAATCCTTTCGAGGGGATAAATCTGACGGTTTTGGCACCAGTATATTATTGGGGGCGGGGGGGGGGGGGGGAGGGGGGCAACTCAATATGTGCCTGGAAACTATACATTATTTCGAGGGGATAAATGTGACATTTTTGGAAATAACACATCAGTTTATCATGTATATCCTGGGGTAAGTCGTACAATCAGTGAGTAAAGAGAGGGTGGAGTGTTCGAGGGGGTGGGGTTGGGATGGGTACTATAATATATATGTACGTGCCGAATCCTGGATCGCACGACAGTCTTCCTAAACACTACATTGATTCCAAATCCCACGATTCCGATTTCAAATCGTACAACAAATGAAAAAACGGAAATCAGACCTTATCTTATCAGCAGACATATTTGGTTGGTCTAGCCTGTAGCTCATGCAGATAGCGCATGCCTAGTGGAACACTATAGCTTCCTCTACTCCTGTTTTAATAATGTATCAATTAATGAGAGGCTGATCGTGCAAAATTGTCAAGTAGGTTAAAAGTGCTAGGTTACAATGTAATCGTCGTTGTTATTATTGTTGCTATGATTACTAGAAATACAGAGGATTTATGTGATACCAATCTAACACTTGGTCATGCATCATGATTAAGTAATGTAATACAACGTCACCTTGTATTAGCTTCTGACTCATGGAACGTGCTAAACACGGGCGATCGATGTAGTACGAAGCTTGCAAAGATGAGTATCAACCCTAAATTCGTCGAACTCACAGCCGACGTCAGCGATCATTAGAATACATTTATTTAATTCCAAGTACAATGCCATTATGAACAAAATCAGCAGCGAGCGGTGTAACTGCTGCCGTCGAGCGCAATCAATAAGGCCAATTCTTATACAGTCGCGTTCAGTGTGTCGAAAACGGCCCTTTTCGACGGGACTTTTTTCGACTGGGTTGGTCCGGGTCTCCTTCATCAGTCGAGTCCATTTCATAGTTTTTATGCTCTTTCTGGAAGCGGTTGGTGTAAGGGATTACTGCTGTATGGCACAGTCGAAAATCGGTTGGAAGCTCTGTGCTTCGTGCGTTTTCCGCGAGCGGCGTGTGCTTCGCTCGCGACGAATCCTCGTCCAAACGGGTTGGTGGCGTTCGACTCAGTCGAAAACCGCCAAAACTGCGTTCGTCCCGTTACACTCAGCCAAGCACCACCAAAGCTACAGCAGGCGTAGCCGTTCGTTGTTGGCAATTTGACATCGATACCGCGCGCTACTGCCATCGCGTGATACACGCTGCTGGAGAGCGGAGCGCTGAATGTGCCACCGCTGACTTACGGCGAGCAGAAGCAGCAGTACTAGCAGCCAAGCCAGCGTCAGCGCTGTTGTTTGATACTGCTGTGTCGTATCTGGCATGGGTGTGCGGGCGTGTGGGCGCGGGTTTTGTGATGGGATGAGAGATGCGGTGGGTTCACAGAACACGGCTAAGAAGCTTTTCGACTGACTTTTGCGACTGGCAGATACTATTACAGTTTTCGGTTACACTTTTCGATTGGCAGATTCAGTCGAAAAAGTCAACTTTACAGTCGAAAATTCAATTTTGCAGTCGAAAATGCTCAGTTTTGGCTGTATGTAGAAGAAATCCCGATTTGGGCTACAGAAAAAAACGTCGTTTGCATTGACTAATCCGACTGCCTGAGAATTGGCCTGAGGGCAAGTTTTATCGATAAAAAAGTCCAATTTGGAAGGAAAACATCACCCCAAGTGGATTTGATTTCGCGAAAGAACTGATAAGCTTCTTATTGAGGAAAGGGTGTTTTGTTCTTCGAAAACGTGGGAAATCGGAACGATGCAGAATTCCACATGACGCCCTGCTGACGAACGAACACTAAAGTATACAAGAGCGACAGCTTGCATCGTCGCGTGCGCGCTGCCGCCAGCGCCTCCCTTCGTTTGGCGGCCTAGACCAGGAAGCCATCATCCGCGGGGTCTCTTGGATGGGCGGAATGAATGAGCCCCAGAACGCCCCGTGCGGAGCAGCGACGGCGATGAAGCTATCGAACTCTTAAGTGAATACTCGTGTTTTTGGCTGGTTGGGTCGATTTCCATCCCGCTTGGGCGAGCGAGCTGGTTATAAAAATGGCATTGCGGTTGCAACGATATTTGTTGAGGCAACAGCGCCGGGCACGATGTTCTATGGGCTTCATGGCTTTGTCGCCTCGATTGTGGTGGTCGACGAGGTCACAATCGCGCAAGGCTGCCCCGTGTGTGTTGTCCCACCGGGAACATGCCACGTCAAGTTAAGCCAACTTCCAAATTGGATTTAGATTTCTCCCAAGACCTTAGTTCATTTTCTTTTTTTCACTTTTTCGGTTAATTCAAATTTCAGTTACCCCGAAATCGGAGTATTAATTACGTTGTTACCCCAAATTTGAATTATTTGAGGATGTTGCGTGTCTAGACCACTCAAATCGTAATTAGTCTAGACATACTGTATTTCCCAAATCATACTTTTTAGTGGTTCAAACTGGCCCCAATCTAGACGTCGTACTCGCAGTGTTGTGGCAGCGGGATGAGCCGATCTAGTTATGGCTCGCCCTTCGCCGTGGAGTGCGATTGATGGCCCTGCTGGCCCGGTAGCCTCTCCAAACCATCATCTCAATTGCGAGCGGAGTACTTGGTTCCGTATTGTTTCGGCATTCAGTCTTAAACGCGTCGAAAGTCTCGCGAGCATCCGCGTCGATGCGACTATGGGAACTGACATCATGTTATTTGTTATTGGTCCTTTAGTTATCAGTTTAGCACGTGAATAGCTTCCTTTCGCTTCCCTTTTGTTCGCTTTTTCTTCCTTTCATGGGGGTGTTAACAAGTGAAACACCAGGCTATAAGGGCATGATACTCAACCGAGTAGCCTGTCCCCTACCCGAGGCGTTCTTCTCACGTACATTAACCCGTCTGCGTGCTGAAATGTCCGTCCCACCCCCACAGTGAGACCCCCCCCTTCTCTGCGGCCAATGCGCGAGAACACGGCCCATCGTATTTTTTAGTTACCACGCTTAGCCGCCGCAACACCCCCCCAAGTCTGGCAAGATCGGCCATAGGCTGTAACAATGCTGCTTGGTCAGCGGAACTCCACCCTTCCCAGCCAGATCTAAAGCATGCGGTTCATGCCGAGGTCTCCAGCTCCTTCCTGTCCGGTTTTGCTTTTGACAGGTACAGCTCCTCCCTGGCTGCAATGAGATACCTCACTCTCCAACTTGGGTCGCTGAAGTCTTTCATCTTAAGAGCCAAGCCCGCCGCTTGAGCAAATAGTTTAAGCAGGGCGCCAGCTCCTTCTTTCTCCGTTAAGGCCATTGACATTTACAATCTCTTCCAGCCATTATACCAATATCCCACTTGTTTGTCTCGATCGTTGGAGTCGTTCATCTCCACAACCAGCAACAAACCTCAGCTTCCGTGTTGGTTCCAATAGGGTGCGGCCTATGCGTCGTCTCTCCTCGGCGCCGCCGCCGCTGAAACACCCCCTCCCAATCCGGCGCATGTGAGCGCCGGAGCCAAGCGGGCATCCCAGTCATAATTCCGTAACAATCCGTGTGCCTGTCTCCTCCACCCGATACCGTCGGTTCGATGTTGCAACGCACCCCCTTCTGCTGTCGAAATCTTGCATGTTGGTGAGAAGAGCGGCGCTCCTGGTCTTCGAAATTTCTTCAAACAGTAGAGTTTGACCAACCGAAGCTTCATACCGAAAATAATTTCTCACCATGGCGAAGACTGGCTGGCATTTTCCCTCCTATGGCCTATCGTACCCACAGAATACAGAAAATTGCACTTTTTACAAACACAAACCCCGAGCAGGTGACAAGTGCACACCTTTTTTTACCGTCGACGTGCTACCGTCGAACCTACTTGCAACACTCGCAGGAGATACTTACCTCATCATCTCGCAATCAGCAGCGATTGGCAACGTGCTCACGTCAAATTCTAACTTAATACCGGCGAGACTACACAAAGGCGCTGACCTTTGCCAGCCCAGAAATGAAACGGAGAAAAAAAGTCCTTACCACTACACACAGAACACAGAAAGTCAGTGTCAGTGCTTCCATACCAGTATGGAAAGACCACTCGTGTGCACCAGGTGCATCTACAACGTCGATAAAGTAATGTCCAAACACACACCAGCTACACTCGTCAACGCAACCCCGCACCATCAGCTCCTACGCGAGTAAGTGGATCCGTCAAACCTTAATCACACTAAATCAGTATAATTGCATTCGTGCCAGAATCAACATTCTACTCGGTAAATAACATATATAGACTACAAGGGCTCCGCATGAGCGTCGGCATTCGCCGGCGCCCATGCCTCGGGTAGGGCAGGGCAGCACTTCGACAACTTAAGGTGTAGCTGTCCGATTTGGCATGCATTGAACTTTAAAGTAATGCCAAGGGTTTAATACGAACATGGGATTATGAAAGTCATGATTTGACAGAAAAAAACGTAATATTATACAACAAAGAAGGCAAGTATAGGCGAAACACACTATGTTAAATAGGTCGTCAAGTAAAAGTTGGCGTCTATCAAACAAAAATACCGAAAATAGTATTATTGAGAACCGGCGTCGCCTCTAGGCGAAACGAAAGAGGCCTTGGCATTAATGAAGAGACTGCACTGCTGTCCCCGTGGCAATGGAGGTTCGAAGTCGACAGGATGCAAAGTCGGTTTGCATCAAACGTCGACATGGGGCCATGTCAGCCGGCGAGGTTTTGGAAGAAGATTGCTTTGTTTGTTACGTGAAGGCTGTCGCATTGATTAATCTGCGTGGTTGCGGGCGAGGAGAAAAACGAAGAAGAGGAGGGCGATCTCTCGTTGAGGCGGCGTTGTCTAAGATAGGTGCGGGGGTGGCTTTGCTCGTACGGGAGGTTGGCGTAGCGATTCTTCTCTGTTTTTTCTCGAGAAGGCGGGATATGTGTGTCTGCTATCTTCTCTTCGTGGGTGCTTTCACGTTGTCGAAATCCGACGCGTCCCCTCAATACATAATATCCGCAGTGTCTCTACCATGACGACTGCTGATGGTGCCGTGCGTATTTCCCAGAGACTGACATATTATTTACTGGTAGAAATAATCATATACCTTTCTTTGCAACATTTTTCTTTCTTCATCCTATTTTTCATCCCCGCACCATTCTCGCGCTCCCTCCCAGTAGTAACTCAGATCCGGGCTCACATAGCGGGCCCTCCTCCTCCCTCCTCACTTCGGCACGTGCCTTCATTTTTTCCGCGAGGAGAATCGAGCATTTTCTTCCCTCGTCGACTCGCGTCGAATTGTACCTAGCAGGCGCTCTCAGCAGTTGATCTCTTTTTTTAATTGACTTTTTGCAAATTAAGTCATATTTCATCGTGGTGGGTGTCGAACTCAAGGACAACCAAACGTTGGAGGTATTTGAGGGTAAAACCACTAGACCACCGGGGCGGCCGGCTGACAATTGATTAAAACAAAACAGGATCTTTGCATGGAGATTACGTTCCCTCCCCCATATTGTATGATATTTACGATGGTTGACGCGATATAGACTTAAGCGCCAAATACCTAAATGTCAGCCTACGCGGAGTTTTAGATATCATGAACAACGGACGATCGCGACGGCGGAGCACGGCAAAGCATAGCGCTTCGCTCTGCTGAGCTAGCGCTGCGCTGCGGTGCGCTGCTAAGCTGAGCCGCAGGGCACTGCACGGCGCTTCGTTGCTGTGAGCTATAGCGCTGCGATGGGGTGCTGGGCGGTGTGGAGCTGATGAGCCAAGCCCAGATCTCAGCCGATGAAGCTTCGCCAACTACAAAACAAATGGTGGTAATCAAAGAAAAGCTAAAGCTGGACCGTTCCGCAACTAATGCACAGGCGGCGAATTGGCGGCAAATTAACTTACTAGACAAAATAAAAGAAAAAATCGCGAAAAGGTTCAAAATCGTGTTGGCAGAAAAACCAAATTTGCAGGAAGCAGCTGAAAGGTCAAGAAACAGGCAATATTTCAGTTGTTGTTGTTCTCACATTAACTCGCACAATCAAGTCGTGGTCACAGGACTGGTTCCAGTCACTCTGGAGCAGAGGAATACCCCAGGGAAAAACACAAACAAATCAAGGTGGTACACGCATAAGTCACAGCTGGCCCAATTCATGCCTCCACCAGAAACATATAAAAGTGGGATCGGGAGTTAGTATACGATGTGCCAGGTCCATACCGGTGCATACGTCTCATTACTCGCGCCTGGGAAAACCGACTATACCGCTTGCCACCCAAGAAAGACTGCCACGTATATATCACACGTAGTATCTACCACTACGCATACGCACAACAGACGCAAGTCAATTGGAACAAAGAAACAAAGAACAGAAAAGAGAAAGGAAAGGAAATGGGTGCATGGGGCTAAGAAAGAAAAAAGAAAAATAATTTTTGGGGGGTCTACTGGCGAGGCTGCCACCAGAATGGGATGTCACATGTCACGTGGTCTTTCGACGGTCTACAGCAGTAGTACTACGAACGACTTCCAATACACCCTTCGAAGCACGGACAACCGGCCAATGACGCGATCGACAGCTGGCCGTGGTTGTCACGTGTCTCTGTGTTGGGGGCCCCTGCCCTGCCTCTTGTTGGCTCTTGAGAGTGATGCGTGTACGACTAAACTTGCCAACGGCACTCGCACTGCACTTTGAGCTACCTGCTGTAGTTCTGGTTGCTACTAGTTGCTGCATTATGTGCTAGACGTTTCGCCCTTCAGCAACTGCTGCTACACCTGTTGTTGTGTGTTTGCCAATGTCGTCAGTTGGCGTTCATGCTCGTCGTACATACTGCTGTTCTCACCGAGTACGTGCGGGTTTCCTCGTACCTCAACCGTACGACGACGAGCTCAAAACAGAGGGGAGGTGACATGAAATGGCATGGACAATGGCCATATATAAGCGAGCACAGCGGGATAGTTCGCTGCGAATCAACCGCATTCGTTCATGCCTGCAGCAGAGGCTGGCTGGAGTGTCAGCGGCCGTGCTAAAGCCAGGGCCAAAGGCCAAAGAGACGGCTCTACCTGCTTGGTTTTGTCTTGAAATTCTGATATATATTGAACAGAGTGATGCGTGTACGACTAAACTTGCCAACGGCACTCGCACTGCACTTTGAGCTATCTGCTGTAGTTCTGGTTGCTACTAGTTGCTGTATTATGTGCTAGACGTTTCGCCCTTCGGCTACTGCTTCTACACCTGCTGTTTTGCGCTTGCCAATGTCGTCAATTGGCGTTCATGCTCGTCATACATACTGCTGTTCGTACCGAGTACGTGCGGGTTTCCTCGTACCTCAACCGTACGACGACGAGCTCAAAACAGAAGGAAGGTGACATGAAATGGCATGGACAATGGCCACATAGAAGCGAGCACAGCGGGACAGTTCGCTGCGAATCAACCGCATTCGTTCATGCCTACAGCAGAGGCTGGCTGGAGTGTCAGCGGCCGTGTTAAAGCCAGGGCCAAAGGCCGAAGAGACGGCTCTACCTGCTTGGTTTTGTATCGGAATTCTGTTGCGTGAAAGTATCATGATTTGGGAGTTATTTTGTCACGAAACGTCTTGCCGTCGGTAATTTCCGAAGAGACGACTCTACCTGCTTGGTTTTGTCTCGGAATTCTGTTGCGTGAAAGTATCATGATTTGGGAGTTATTTTGTCACGAAACGTCTTGCCGTCGGTAATTTCCGAAGAGACGACTCTACCTGCTTGGTTTTGTCTCGGAATTCTGTTACGTGAAAGTATCATGATTTGGGAGTTATTTTGTCACGAAACGTCTTGCCGTCGGCAATTTGTGTCACGAAGCTGTTGGATATCGTCGGTAAGTTGTGTCACGTTTTAGGCGAACCCACACTAAATAATTGAATTTCCAGCTGGCAAAACGAGCAGAAACAAAAGCAATAAAATGCCGAGCAAGAAACCAAACGAACTAGTAAAAAAGTACAGCAAAGAAACTAACGCTCGAGAGTATGCCACCGCAAAATTCCAAACATTATCACGTACCGTTTGGAAATGATGCCAATTTTGTAAATCATTCAGGCGTTGCAGCCATTGAGATTCAACAAACTTTCCAAAATTCCCCCTCGACACTCGCTCGTCTCGCTCGGCACCCGTCCGCGTTCACGTCGATGTGCGGAACGGACACGGCAGGGCGAGGGGCGTTGGAGCCGCCCCCCGAAGGCGGCGCTCGAACCAAGCCATACTCGACCGAGAATTCCACTTCCGCGAATCGCATACTTAAACCGAGACCAAAAACTCCTGACCAAAGTCCATGACACCAAGGAATGACTCGATATTCAAGGAATGATTTTATATATATTATTATATGTAAAGTCGCACCAGATATAAATGCACACCAGCTACAATCGTCAATGCAAACGTGCACCACCAGCACCTCCCCAGAAATCTAACCCCTCATGGAGGTGCTCACCCCACCTCTCCTGTTCGCAGCATGACTGGCGCTTACCTACACTCTGACTTCATGCTACCACATATGGTCAAGACAGCACGGGGAGCAGATCACCTTCAGCATCCTGCTCAACAGCGGTTGTCTCGTCGTGGTCACCTTCACGCCTGAACCCAATCATGCTGATATCTATTCCGAAAAACCCAGAGAGGCGATCACCACACTTCTCCATCTGATGAGTGATAGCCTCACTCGTGCGTACCCACATTTTGTAGATGCTATCACCAAACCAATTTTTACACCCACGGGAGCTGTTTATCTCATATTCTCGTCCTCATCAGCGGTAAGCACGCGTGCCTACCCTTATGCTCCAACCGAACACTGTTGAGATGTACTCCATAGATACGTTCATCTATATCGTCTACGCAGCCGCCCAGGTTGATTATGACGCCCCCAGTGTTGGTACACCTGACACGAACGGCACTCGGCGCCGTGGTGCAATTCCCACAGAGTATGGAATACCGGCACTGGGCACCGTGTAGCGATTCTCGCAAACACGGAACACACCCAGCACAAATAGCGTGGAAATCTCTCTCACATGATTCTTTGTAAGGTCAGTTGGGTTGTACCTTGATGCTCACGTGTCTCCAACGCCCCTCAAAAGCATACGATCGATTAGCGTGCATATCGGTGCCGCCATCGTCAGTTGCCAGCACATTGCGCAACCTCATCTTGGACGGCATGGCGTAATTTTACAGAGCCTTCATGGATAGGCGTGACGTCCGCCACGGCCCCCACCATCCTTTTGCGGACACTGCACACGTTAAGACAAGTCGTGCCGCCGAACCCCAGGTGTATCGTCGAGTAATCCACGTTTGAATATCTGGATGTGCAGATTTCATCACCACGTGGCATGGCATGCGGCAGGTTGAAATAATACGCCGATGTCCGGCATGACCATCGTCCGTGATAGGCATTGGATACATTGAGGAAAACATAACAAACATCGGTGGCAGGCACGACGAGATTCATCGACAACCTTCTCCTTGCGTTTCAGCGTTAAGCATGGCAGTGCCTTTGCGGAAGAAATGTTTGCTATCCCCGGTAGAGCGCGTCATCGTCTTTGGGATACCGCACCGGTTGAAGTTAATCGTGGTGGTGAGCACCCAGCGTGTCGTGGAATAACCCACTTTCGAACATCGGGATGCAGGTTGCACCACGCAATACCTGTGAGGCAGGTGATGCCACATCTCATGCGGAGACTTGATACCGGGGTTGGCAGTGGTTGTGGTGTGGTTCAGGGCGTCACAAGACCAATGAACAGCTTCCGCCGACATGACTCAGTTGGCGGTAGTTTAACGCGCGGGAAGATTATAGGAGCGTGGATGCAAGCAGCAAGTGCTGCGTTCTGAATAATGCCCAGCGCTCTTTCGACAACGACATTTTATTTTGAGCTGTTATCGTTTGTCAATTCCTGCTTGATGTAACACAACTTACACACCTCTCCAAACTCCCCGCCCTAGAATTCTCCCCTGTTGTTCGGCCGTACAATCTCAACCTTCGAGGGGACGCTGTCGGCGCATACATCGGCCGAACACTTCTTTAACGTGCCTGCTGCTTCCGATTTCTGCTTCAAAACGTATAGACTACCCACGCATAGCGAGATAAATCATCCGTCACCTGTATGATGTACCGCTCACCCGACAGAGACAGGGTTCTCTTGCGGCCACTCAGATCAACGAAGACCCGTCCCAGTTTCTCTGAAGCACGTGACATAGTACTGCTGGGGTTAGGCATGCGGTAACCTTTCGCCATAGAACAGCCAGTGCAGGGCCTTAAGAGTTCCTAACAACTCTACACCAAGTGATCTTGCAGTCTCTCTTAACAGTAGATCGTTAGGATGGCCATGCACGCAATGAAAAACGTTGATGTCTACAGCAGCCTCAACAGAAGCGGCAATACCGGGGGCAAGCACGGGAAGCGCCTGGAGACACTAGCAATCAATTTCCGCGCGGTTCTCAATGGAGTCAGGGGTCAAGAGGGGAAACGGCACATAACCGTTGTCTGGCTATATCCTGTAAGTAAAGTTAAAGTAACTTGATCCATGAACCTCGAACCTCAACTCCCATCGAAACGAGAAATCCACAAGTCCTCCTCCTTGGTCAGGAAACGTCCTCGATGATTTTGCGCGGCCATCAGCGAAAACAAATTGAACGCTAATCCGGCATGTAACCCACAGCCGACAGTTGAACAGGCACAACACCGGGGAATGCGACAGTGAGTCACAACTTCTATCGGGTGGTTGTCACCGACCCTAACCTTGTCGTTGCACAGTCGTACGTCACTCAACTGGTCCACTGAATGAGTCATGTGGAATGAGGCGCCATTGTCTACTATCAAATTTTCAGCTAAACTCTCCGCCAAGCTATTATACGTTCCACAGCACACGAGTCATCACCACCACTAAGCACAGCATTTGCAAGATAGCAAATAGTCTCACCGCTATTGTTCTGTCACTGTCCACGTCCGTGAGACATCCTCTCTGAAGCCGGGGTGACTCGAGCCTTGCACCGAAACCACATGTGCCCGGGTTCCAAGCAATGGATACACTGGCCCTTTACCTTTTCGTACTCTGTTCAGGAGATTGTTTGCTTGGGGGCGAGGGGGGTTGTTGCTACCGTCACTACGTTCGCTTGTCCCTGCATTCGCCGGTCCCTTGTTCCGCGACCCACCTTTGTTACGGTTAGATCCGCGACCACCACCTCGGCTACCCCCACGACTACCCCCGGGACCATCTCGGGTGACTCCACTCAAAAACAGTGCTTGCCTTACGTTTTCCCCCTTTCATACGGGAAGTCTCAAGGGCCTTTGTCGGGCTATGTTCTCGATCTTCGCTTGCGTCATCTCATGGCGATGTAGAAGAAGAGTTTCTCGCTCGGCTTCGTATTCATCCGTCGAAACCCATACCAATTTTCGGTTCAAGTCACACCAAAAAAGCAAGAGTACTAGACTAATGACTTTGTCTACATGGCTAAAGAAGTTCATGCGCTCTTCATCCTCTTCCATGTTTGCAACGTCAAACGCATCCCACCATTTGACCTGCGTAGCAAATTATCTCGGCAGAGCACTGCTTTGCAAACACCCTGTCGAGCAGCTCAGCGTCAGTCAAGCTGCTGTCAAAGATATCCACGCGACCTTTGCACTCCTAATGTTGGCAATAACCAAACCTTGAGCGACAAAATACTGTGTATCCTTCGTGGTGCCACCTACAGCTACCTCAATGTCTGTGAGTAGAGAACCCAGACATCCACTCATGGATACGAACGCCTCAAAACGCCTACTCCATCCTTCGAAATTCTCCGGTTTACCGCAGAATTTGGGGACTGCCTGCTTAATACTTCACACTCTCTACGAACTCCTCGTCCCTGCTAGCCTCGCCCACGCGCACAACAGCAGGGGATGGCAAGTTCACACGGGTTCGAACTCCATCTTGCTGCCCGCTGCTAGCGCTTGACTGACCCTCTCTTTGGGCAAGGTCGTTGGCCATCCGCTCTTCTGGCTGGCCTTGCCTGAGCACCAGTGACATCAGCATTTTCGTCCTCTCTTCTTTGTTGGTTGACGTGTACACGTTAACGTGTTGAAATAAATCGGTTAGGGAAGAATAACGTGCTCCTAGCACCCCAGTCTCAGGGCACGAGCTTCACTGCAATACACAATGTGAAGAAGAGGGTACACAGAGATGTCCTTATTAACTTGTCCCGGATGCTGATCAGAGGAGAAGAGATGGAGTGAGCTAGTGGGCGCCGGTATGCGAAGCGTACGCGCTTCGCTTCATGTACCACGGGGTACGCTTACGATGCACTAAAATCCCATAATACGATTGCCAGAAAGTTCCTAGGGCTGTTCTCAGCAGTCCACACGGGCCCAAAGGAATATTCCACGTATCATACTCGTAGTACAATAAAATCCCGCAATATCCTGATACTCCAACGTAACCACCGTATATTTGTTTCTACTGTTGTTCGTTGGAAAGCCAAGCTACATCGAGTACTGTGCATATATAAATATCACCAGTAGCTATGAATATGGGCGGTGACCTGTGCGGATTGTGCCAAGTAATCGACAGGTCGAAGCTCTCTGCGTTCGATGTTTATTGTGCGGCTTCGGTTGGCCCACCCCTGATCGTTATTATCCTATTCATCACGGAAACCATGAAATGACAGCGTAAATTTTGTATTGTGCGTTGTTACTGATCGTTTACTGACTCGACTGGAACCCGTGAATGAATTCATTCGGCAGGATGTTCTCTACTTTTACGAGCCTTGCAGGAATCCGAGAAAGCACATTGAAGGCTTGGAGTGCCTGGCCCTTCTGAAGAGGTGGGTGCCGGTGGAAGGAATAGGCGTTCGTTCATAATTTGGTTAGTTGGCGAAGTTGAGTTTTTTCCCTTGCATTTTTGTGGTAACATGGTGTCGCTGCCGAGTTCGTGAAATAATCTCCATATACACTTCTCACACACGACGCACTGGTAACATGTTGTATGCATGCAATAGAGAGGTGATGATGAGGCTTACAAGGAACCGATATTTCAAGGTGAGAAGTTAAGGCTAAATAAAAGAGTTGCCCCGCTCCTAAAAGGCTCGGGTCCTTGAAAGGCTGATATATCGAGCTCCCACGCACATGGGTATGTCCAGCACATGAGCAAGGGCAAACAACGTTGGAACTACGCTGTCTAGTCTATACATCACGGGGATTGTTACTCTGATTTCTCCATCGTTTTCGGTCTTAGTTTGTTGTATTTTGTACCTGGTACATGCCTTACCAGTGCATGCTTTGCCTTGTGCATGGCTTGCCTTGTGCATGGCTTGCCTTGTGCATACCTTGTACGTGCGCCCCTTACCTGATGCATACCTTATGTACAACGCTTGCCGGACTGCACTCATCTGTGTGCTGTGGTATTGGAAGCTTCGTCAGCGACATATCATCTCCTTTGATCTCAGTGTTTGAGCTTCTTTGACGGGCGAACTATCAAGTGCTCCCGACGGCATCTGTACACGTCGCATGGTACGGCGACAAGACCCTAGTCCACACCACAGGACGTACCAGATATTTTCCGAGTTGTAGGAGTGTCGCACATATGTCGAGGCATTTTTTTTTTTATCCTGGAAAATGCGGCTACGAAAACCCTGCCGATGAGTAAACAGCAACAATTTTTCTATACTAAGTGTATCAGACGCAGCTTCACAGACAAAACATATTCTCGAGAGGCGTTTTTTGCCTGACGAAGAAATACCCCATCCGCACATAGAATTGTAACTATAGACTATGCGTATAGCATGTCTTTCTCGGATTTTACAGAACATAACGAAAGCAGCGCTTGCACTATAGGCAATACGGACAGGCGATGGCATCAATCTATTAAAACGTGCCCTGGAGAGTATTCGCGACGACATGCCGCACGGCTAGTTAAACCCTCCCCCACTCAAGGTGATTCCTTCGAAGGTGCCATCCATATGCAAAATGATACGCACAAGATGCGGAGGTCCGCTTTACATTTAGTTTCTAGTACCATGCAGATCGCCGGCCATGCGACTCGCTGAACACCTCACGGCTCTTTGCGCTCGGTACACGCGATGCCTGCCCGTCCGGTGAAGGCCCGGCGTGCTCTGTCCCGACATTGCAAGGGTGCGAGATTTTACGACCCTCAACTACGGCCAAACACGAGATGAGTACACCCTCTCCTGCGCGTAATCGAATTTGAAAAAGCTTCCACTGTCGTTCGTGGTCCCAGGCTGACCCAATGTACCTTCAGCCTCGAAGATTCTGCTTGGATCTCAGAGGACGAACTTGCTCTGAGAAACGGATCGCCGGAGCTCAAAGACGTGTCTGAAGCTCCTGACGGCGAACAGTTTGTTCGGGCACACGAGGAACTTATTGAGACTTGTAAGCAGCGCAGGTGAGCGTCAATTGTATGTTGACTATACTACTACTGAATGACTGGGGCGATGCACGCTACGGCAAGGATACGCCTACATTTTTCAAAGGCTCTTCGCTTGAAGAACTCCCTGCGTACCCCACGTATACGCCGGCGGTGAGAAGGAGTGAAAGTACAACTAGACGAGTACAATCCCATGACGGCCTTCAGCAGTACCTACCGTACATGTAACGACTACGCATGTATATGGTACACGAAGTATGCCGCGTGCTGCGGTAGAGGTGCGCCTACTTTTGTTTTAGGCCTGGGGAGCTCCATACCTCACCCGAACAAAACATTTTGAAAGCATCCTGGCAAAAATGAAAGTGCATCCCGATGACGGCCTAGGTTCCGGTATGTTACGAGAAATGTTGCTGAACAAGAATGATATTCGAACGAGTTTGGGTTTAAAGAGCCACGCATTTCATAAACGTTAAGTCTAGTCGCAAAGTGCTACCTCTATCGTACCGGTCGTCATATACTGGTCCAATAGACAAGAGTATTGTAAATAACAAATACTAAGTAATATTCTAACTGTGTTAAGAGGGACGGAGGATATATTTAGTAACTTGCTCATGGGCTGTCGATTCTCGCCGCCAAGCGTATCTTACGTCCTGCTTTGCCGAAAGCCTGGGAAGTAGATTAAACTCAACTGCCGATCAGTGATAATTCAAGAAAGATACTGGTTGGCACAATCCGGTTTAGCGTGGAAATCAAACAACAGCAACCATGCAGTAGTGTGTTTGTGTGACTGGCGTTTCGAGCATATATTATTGTCGGTTTTGGGTTTTTAGACGTGTATCGATAGGACAGCTAGCTATGCTAGTGAGACGGCGGTTGAAGTGAGTTTGGATTGAACTCCGTGTGTAGCACACTCGTGGGGCTGCGTTTGGAGTGTGCTCGTTTTCGGCGTAGGTATTCACTATCGACCAAGGCTACGGTAGGGGGGGTACCCCCATTTTCACTGGTGTGTTTATGCCACTCGCACGAGTAGCACTGTACCCTACGGATGAAGATGGTTTAGGAACTTGGTTTGCCGCAGCTTAGATCACCTTTGCATTGCGGATTGATTTCGTCAATGTAAAACATAAAGAAAACGTAAGATTGCATAGGAACAAAGGGGTTACTCGCGCGAGTGACCCCTAGCCACTGAAATAAATGGCCCAAAAGGGGACCCCCCTACCGTAGCCTGGGTCTATCCACCCCCGTCGCTGATTCATCCGCAGGGCTGTTGCTGTGAAATCAATTCGTCTGTACGATGGCCTGGGCGACCAAGACTACGACGTCTCTGGGTTGAAGGTGTTGCACCTCGTGCGTGATCCCAGAGGGGTTGTGAGATCTCAGCAAGAGCATCTCGATGTCAAACGTTGGGATACACACAATGCAAACAACAGCACGGTCACGGCGCGCGCTGGTGGGACCAGGTGAAAAACAATATATCTCCGACGGTGACAGATACTCGTCGGAGAAGAAAGTAGGCTGTATGCTGTAGTTTACCACTTTGTCCGTTTGCCGCAATCTAGGCCGTGGTTGCCGTTACATAGTCTCGCGCATGTCAGAAGGAAAACCAGGGGATTGACAGTAACATACAGGTCTAGTCTATATGGTTGCATATGATTAATGTGAGATGGGGGTATAAAACATTGCTGTAGGAGAGCAGGCCGTGTACGTACGGATAACAGGAGGGCACTGCTATCCGACATATCTTCAGTTTAGAAATTAAAAACAAGATGCAGTCAGAAATTCCATTCTCCAGCTCACCCCGTGGAACAACTGGGCTCTGCATTGAACAAGAGTCGTCAAAGATATGTACCCGTCTGCCCCCCGGTTGTGCCTTGGTTTATATGGCACCGAAGGTTCAGTAATACCACTACTGGTCGATTTCCATCGAGTTATGCCAACGCACACTTCGCACCATCAGAAACAACGGAAGCGGTGCCTTGTGTCTTAACCTGGTACTGTTTGATGGGTACCTGAAGTTGTTCAGAGGAACTCCACGAACATCAAACATTTGCTGTGTCCTACGCGAGTCAGGTGGCTCAAAACTCTCACGCCTTTCTTCCGTTTGCCTTTGCTTCGGGCCCCCTTTGCTTGCAGCATTTGCGGCACTTACAAGAGCCAGCTGGACACTTCGAAGAAGTTAGAGGAGAGCAGGTAGGGCAGATAGGTTGTTGTAAATAACGTGTTGCTTGGTGGTGGCGGCATTACTGCGTGTGTAGGTGCTGAGGCAGACGCATGCATGAAGGGCGCGCAAAATTGGGAAGCGGAATAGTTCGGGGTGCCGCCGTAAACTAACTGCTGTGTTTTGCCCCGTACGTCGAGAACATTGGCACCATGAATAACGTACCACGGCCGAAACGTAGCCTCCCTACTACGGTCTGAATTGAGCTGTTGAAGTGATCCGCATACCAAGGTGTACTACTACTGTGGCGTTTGAAGCCAACCCTTTTGGTCGTAGTTTCGGCCATTTGTCGATACAAAATCGTAAGCGCATATTTATGACTGGAAAATGCAGGTACCTTTTGGTGCGGTACGAAGATATCGCTACTTCTCCCGAGCTAGCCGTGGAGCTGATCTACTGCTGGGCTGGGCTCGGCGTCGTCCCTGCCAACGTCAAAACATGGATCTACATCAACACCAACATGGCATCGTGCGACGATGGCGCACAACGAAGGCGGCATTCGGGTACGCGTACACGTTGCCACAGTATTCTTCCGCTGAATATGATGAGCTTGGTGGTCCCATAACATGGGATCAAAACTCTTTTGACCATGCGGAACCAGGGATGAGCGCAGAAGGTGGGGTGTTGACGAGGATCCAAAGAAGATCCCTAATTACTATCGACGTTCAGGTCAGCGGCAGCAGTAACATCGAAGGAACCCTTGCCGACTGCATCGAAAACACACACGAGGCCAAACGCAACCCATACGGAACCCGACGGCAATCTGCCAACATGGCCTCGATGTGGCGCACTCTTATGTCTGAAGAGGACGCACAAGCTGTTTGGGACGCGTGCCAAGACTCGGAGGTAATGCGCGCTCTAGGGTATCATGTGTAGGGAAACCGCCGAAGCGCGTGAGGTTCGATGAACAAATGATAGCGATACACAACGGAGACGTCGACTTGTCTGACACGGAAAAAGTTTTAATCTCACGATATCGTTACCACCGTGATATATGTTCGGGGGGGGTACTCATTCATGCATAGCCGTAGTCTTTGGACCATAGATCCTCGCAGCCCTACAGTACCGGGACGGAGCACGTTGGGTTTACACTGATCAGGCAGACATCGCATGCTCCAAGCGCGAAGCGCCTTGAGGTATATAGAGACGCATGAAGATTGAGCTTAAACCTACCGGTATTTAGAACCACTTCTAACGCGGACTACCGTACGTTGCGCGTCCTTTCTTGGATATCAGATGGCAGCTTCGAATGCATTCATATGTTTTCTAGTGCGGCCACTTTCAGATACAGCGTTGACACTGCTGTGTAACCACCCCGTGATTGCTTTACCACACGCAGGGGGGTATTAGGAGAATATACAATAAGGCTTGATCGTGAACGTTTCCGTACACCATAAACTTCAGTTTTTCCGTCCCTGTTGACGGACGGTACCGGCTTTGTTGGCGGACGGAATAGGCTCTATTGACGGACAGAATAGCCTTCAAGGTCAAATTATGTCAATGGAATTTATGAGGATGGGATCAGAGAGACGAGACGGGATGTCGGGGACGACGGTTTGCGGGGAAAAGGTCGGCAATTCTTGGTGAGCTTAGGGGATGTTGCATGAAAAATTGGCACGTAGAGAGTACCAGGTAGTGGCCTCGAAAGGCTGGGAATTCCTTGATTTAGAGAGGTAATTGGCCGTTTTCGCATGATAGAGTGTGGCGTTTTATATTCGGGTTAGTCAGGAGACGGAGAGACTCGTGCCTCTCGTCCAAGCTGTCATCTTCGATTATGGTGGAAAAATGAAAGCTGCTTCTCTCCCGCTTTGAGCTACGAAAGTGAGTAACACCGGAGACATGCCCACTTGGCCGACCAGAAGGAACACACTATGTCTCGCCCCTAATCACCTCACGAATGGCGTTGGCGACAGGTATAGGATCAATGGCATTCTCCCTCCCATCATACGCTCATTTTGGGCTATTATTTTTGGCAAGCTTTGTTTTTTTTCCGTAGATCGGCTCTTGCTCGTTTCGGATGACAACTCAATCGGTGAAGTACTCTTTGCTCCCGGCGGTGACGACAATAACAATGAGGCAGCAATGGCCTCCTGGCATTCATGTGCGCACGACACATGGACGACACCCTCGGACTCTGCGCAGAAAATGTTTCATGTTTTAAGCTCTGCGCTTTGCGATACAAGATGGTTGGGTCGCTCGACACACATCCAGCAGACGATGCGGCACCCAGGAGAAATGCTCTTCGGAAACAGGGTTCCTTGAGCTAGGACGCCCGACCGGCCTTCTGGTAGTCTCGCCCTCCGCCAGTAGCTCACAACTCCGCAGAGGAGCCGACCCAAGCCTCATCCACCATTCTTGTTCGATCTGCCCTCAGTCAGCATATTGCAAACTTGCCAGCTTCGCGCTCATCATTTACTTGCACAGCTTCGCGAGCAGCCGGCACAAGCCACAGAATCACCCTCCGACACGCCTAACCTTTATTTTGTGCCTCGATGCCCGGGCATATGGGCAATCAAGGGCAAGCACCGGATGCTTTAGATTATCAGCGACAGACGAACCTCCTTCCGAGGGCTTCATCGGACATCCTACAACTTTACCGAAGGAGCCAGGCCGACCTTAGCGGGACCTCCTTGGACTGCCGACACTGTGCCACGGTGACGTATTGCCTCGGCCCAGTCCGTGCTTGGTCCCCTCCGGTTCGACCCTCCGGACAAAAGGCGGCTCTCGCGATATTTTTCCAGTATTTACAAGCCCACAGACGGGTATTATATGGGGCTCAGTACGGGCGCCGATATATGGTACTACCTTGAAAGTCGGACAGACTGCGGCATGATTTCTATTAAAAAATGTGTACCGGATCCTGGGCCAATAATTGTCTTACTTTATCGGACGGGGACACAGAGTGTCCCCTGCAGGTCTGCCTATTGAGCAGGTCCTCGGTGGGTACTCACTCTCTTAGCCTTAGTAGAGACGCAGCTATATTTGTTTCCACGAGAGCCCTGGATAGCATCTGAGAACCGAGGCACCTGTCTCGGTTTCATTTCATGACTATCCCGAATAGAAAGTGCCAACCTTTCAAGGCCGCACCTTAACACTAGCCCACCCTGATGAGTCGCATATGCAGAATTATGGGAGATTCGGGGAAACTCTGGGTCTACGAACTAGACCACGAGTCGAAAATGCAGCTCCTCAAAACCCACTCCCACACCTCTAACGACCTGGTTATGGAACCAGGTAAAAGCGAAGAAAAGCAGTTGAAGGAAACGCAGACCCTACAACACGGCAAACCACCCATCAAAAACTGCCGCGTGCCGCCGGTGTGGCGGGGGGCGGGGGCGGGGGGAAGAAAGTGTTCTACGGCAAACAGACCACGGAAAAGGCACTATGGCAAAACACACCCTTGTCGACGATGGCGTTTCTTGCCATAGCGCGCCTTCTTCGGTGGTTTGCTTTGCCGTAGTGCTTTTTCCGTTTCGCCTCGAACCCCCGTCTCACCGGCGGTACGCGGATGGGTTTTAATCCCTTGCCTTATTCTAGTGTCTGCGCTTCCTTCAACGGCTTTTTTTCCGCATTTTTCTAGTTTCATGGCCATGCCGTTTAGGGGCGTTGGAGTGGGTTTTGAGGAGCCGCATCTTCGACTCACGGTCTAGTGTATAGAGCCGGAGTTTATCAGAATCTCCCTCAATTCTGCATATGCGACTCATCAGGGTGGGCAGGTGATAAGGTACAGCCTTGAAACGCGGGTAACTACCTGATTTGGATAGGTAGCTGGCCGTTCTCATATCATACGATGGCGTTTTGACGCGTGCTACGAAAGAGGTAGCACTTTGCGTCAGAAGTGATTTCTGAATGACGGGGCTCCTTAACCCAAAATCGTCGGGAATAGGTCGATACTTGTTTATGATTCTCGATGTATACCTAGGCCATGAGAGTTTTCATCTGGTAGCGGTTTTATTTTTCTCGAACAGTTCGTTTTTGGGGTGAAGAATGACGTGTCTCCATAAGCTCCTAGAGTATAGGTCAGTTTCGTGAGTTCGAGCCCCGCCGAGTGCATACTCGTATAAATTCGTTGGGACTTTTTCTTGTGGACAAATTGACTTGCGGAAAGCGCGAGAGCGTGAGTTAGCAATATTCGATGAACAATCGACGAGCAGTGGGATTGCTGAACCCTATGCGCGATAAAAATTGAAGGCAAGAACCGGGGAGGAGAAGGGATGACACCTGTGACCACGGCTTGTCCAGAAGCTGGAAAGTGAAAGTGTGCTAAGAAAAAAAAAAAAAAAAAAAAAAAAAAAAAAAAGAGTGAGGAACCAAAAAAAAAGTGGTGCACCTCTATCGTAGCACGCGTCGTTTATATTCGGTGTAGTCAGGAAACGGGGAGACTCGTGCCTCCTGTCCCAGCTGTCATCTTCCATTTTTGGTGGAAGTAGTAAAAGCTTCCTCTCTCCCGCTTTGCGCTACGAAAGTGAGTCACACCGAGGACATGCTCACTTGGTCGACCTGTACGGATACTCTGTGCCTCGCCCCTAGTCTAATCACCTCACCTAATGGATACTCAAAGTCATGACTGGCAGGGGGCAGCACCAAATAATTAGCTAGTTTGGATAAGCAATTGTACAGACGATACGGAATGGGAATGATGGGCTTGCCTGACATAAAATGTACTCATACGCCTCGATTGTTATATAGCATCAAGAGGTACTCAATGCATGATTGTACACGTTCCGTTCAAGGTTCAAGTGAAACGTAACATTGGCGCCTCTATCAGTGAAATGGTCAGGGTCTTGTCTGGAGACGTGTTTCTGTACATCATTGTTGGAGGAGGGAGACGACTTGTGTTCTTGGTGTGGCCGTGTTTTAGTGTGTGGTGGACAAAAAGTGGCGAAGGCAAGACCTGATACTGTCAGTGCAGTGAAAGTGGTTTCTTTGATGTGGTTGGAGGCAGCTCACGTTACAGCGGCAGTGGTGCCCCGCAGCTTCTGCGCAGCGATATTTCGTGGCATCCATGTGCACGGCGGTCGGAATTTGACGATTAGCCTCTAAAGGTGTACACGCAGCCGGTACGGGAAATCGTGGTAGTGGCTCAAGACGGCAACACAGACCTCTCCCTTAGAGTATCCAATATGGAGCTAAAAAACGAGTGACAGCTCATGGCGAATCATGCAGTGTTGCGATTCATGCCCCCCACCGATTTACGGAATCCCTTCGGCAATGTCCGGACCCCGCTTCAATACATTATTTCCCCCTTGAGATATATCACCCCCCCCCTGAAGTATCTGATCCCCTCTCGTGAAATATTTGATCCCCCCAAAAAATATATGATTCCCCCTGAATATATGAAGGGATCCCATAAATCGGGGGCCCCGATAAATCGCAACATACATGTACCAGGTATAATACGACATATTATATTTTTTCGACGGTGGCGACACAGCAGCGTGGTGTATAGGATACATACAAACAAACGCACAGGTAGCAGACGAGGTGCCAATGACATCATCTGGCGCCTTCCAAGAAGTTGGTCCTGAGATAGTACAGGTGCTGTACAGCAGTGCCGCCGCGGTTAACGGGCAGGGGGTCTAACCATGACATAGGTGCCTCGTCAAAACAGGGAACGCAAGTCCCCCCAACGGCAACGTTAACAAACACGTTAACACACACAAAACAACGGCTAGCAGTGTTCGACTGCTGTAGCTGCGGGAAGCTTTACTGCTTATGCTGTAGTACCAAGATTCGCCTGTGCGAGCAAGGATTGCGCTGTAACTCGGCCGCAAGGCAACAGAAAAGAAATACTGGTGGTACCCTCGTGGATGGTACTTCACAGGTACTACAGGCACGGGTTTGATACCGGATGCACCAGGTACCAGATAGGACATATATGGGGTCAAGGCTTTACGACACAGCTACAGGAAACAATTATTGTCCGCGCGCCGCGCGAAAAAACCTGAAGACCCCACGGCTCTTCGGGGCCTCCTTCTCCACCTACCTGTTATAGGAGCGAGCTCGTAGCTGCTATGTACCGCTCACTACGGCTGAAGTCGCCGTCACTACGCAGCCGTGGCTTATAAATCGCCTCCCAGAAGTAATATATACATATTATTAATAGCACTATAATACGCGGAAGGCCTTGTATCTATCAGGGGGAGGTACTGCTCTCTACCGTCCCCCGTGTTCGGTTTTATATAGGATTTATATATACATATGGCGTTTCAGCACTATGGAAGGCATTATATCTAGCAGGGAGGGGGGGGGCAGCTCTCTACCGTCCCCTCGGTTCGGTTCGAATGCTTATACAGGATATAGTATACCGGATAGACGTTCGGTCTATATAGGATTTAGCATAGCATTTTAGGGAGGGGACGGTGTCAGGTACCCCCCTCCCCTGTTGGGAGGCTCTGAGTTGAAACATTGACGCGGGGTGTCCAACATTTTTTCCGGGCGCCCTTGTGGTATCAACTAGATAATAAATGGCTGAAGTCCCAAGGGCGCACAAAAAAGAAATCTTCCGACACCTAACCCTACCCCCCCCCCCCCGGGAGGGGTGTGAAAAAAGTTATATATTTTTAATTATTTTCTTACACGCTTTCTTTTGGCTTTCTCCTTCTCCGTTGCGTGTGCTTGCGTGTGGTGGTGTTCACGGCACGACGTGCAAGCAGGACCTTGTTACTAGGAAGGTGTAGATTGCCACGTCATGTACTGAAATAAGCTGTGGTGGGCTGGGGACACTCTTATTTGGTTTTCAAGTCTTGAAGTACAGCAGTAGTGCTTGGGGACAACCCCTCAGCTACAAGTAGCTTAGAACTTCTCTAGCCTCTGCGACAAGTCCCTGACATTTGACCTCGGTCGAATGTAGCGAAATGACACAACCAAATGACACATACCCATGCGTCGAACCGTCATCATTCCAAGCTTAGTCAAGCCGGCAACATACCGAAGAGGGGCTGTCGATGAGCCTACGGCGGTGGAATCACCTTCGCCACGTGCAACACCCATCCACAAATAATAGCAATTTTTCTTTCATGGTACTCATTATTCACCCCCCGAAGCCCCTCCCCCTCCCTCAACAAGACTAAACCGCCGTTTCTTCGAGCGCTTTCGCGTTGAGCGCGTTCGCCCTTAATCCTCTTCCCCCCTCACCCCCACCCCCACCCCCCCCTCCTCCTCCTCCTCCTCCTCCTCCTCCTCCTCCTCCTCCTCCTTCTCCTCCTCCTCCTCCTCCTCCTCCTCCTCCTCTTCCCCCTCCTCCTCCTCCTCCTCCTTTCGAGCTCTCATCTTCAACCGAGTCCCCCGTATTGGGGCTGCGGTACTGTTGAGCAGGGGCTACGTGGATTGTACTACCCCCTGTGTGCCCACTTTATATATAGGATTTACTATGGACTTGTTTATATAGGAATTTGTATGGCGTTTGGGGGGGGGATGGGACCTTCGTACCCCCCCCCCCCCTGAAGGGCCCCAAAAAAAAGTTTTGGGGGTTAGGTGTCGGAGTTTTTTTTTTTGTGCGCCCTTGGAAGTCCTCAGCATATTTTCATTGACTACATACCAGACGTGCTGTCGTCCTTTTCTTTTTTTTTCCTTTTTTCTCCTTTTGTTTGCTCGCTTATTATATTATAAAAAATGGAAATACACTCCAGCTGTGAGATCGAAGATTTCGTCGAAACTCATCTTTGCAAGCTGTGTGTGATACTCCGATCGCGCGCATTACGAGTCGTGTGTCCTCCTTAAGGATATAGGTGGGCGACACCCCTTACAAACTACAGTGTAGCTATCAGGGTCAACAGGGTGATGTTAGTCAATCTGTGCGCGGAAACTATAAAACCTGTTTCTGAGGGGGACAACATCTAAAAGCTGTGGAGGGAAATGTAACCTTCGATCAAGTGAATCTTGTAAGTCGAATAACCGGTGAGGGGGGGGGCGGAGTTTTGAAGGACGTGGAGGCCTGGTTTTGATCAAAAGCGAGGGGGTTTGGAGGGGGGGGGAGGGGGGGGCAATTTGTGCATGTAAGATATAAATACTTTCAAGGGCATAAGTCTGACGTTTTTGGCACCAGTTTTTTTTTTGGGGGGGGGCGGGGGGGGGCGGGGGGGGGGGGGGCAGCTCCATATGTGCGTGGAAACTATACATTATTTTGAGGGGATAAATGTGGCGGTTTTGGAAATAATGCATCAGTTTATCATGTATATACAGGGGTAAGTCGTACAAGCAGTGAGTAGAGAGAGGGTGGAGTGTTCGAGGGGGTGGGGTTGGGATGGGTTGGGGGGGAGAAAGGGGGGGGGAGGTGGGGGGGGGGGGCGGGGGGGGGGGGCGGGGGGGGGCAGGGGGGGGGGGGGGAAGGAAGGGTTTTAGGTGAAGGGTTTGCTATACGTGTGGTGCCAGGTCTAGGCGATGGTGCGGGTGATGGGGAAGAAGGGGGCGTTCGGGGCGAGGGGGGCGGGGAAACAGCAGCGGCATGGATGGCTCTCGAAAGATAATGAGGTGATATCCTGTGCGTGAAGTGTTTATTAATCTGGCGGATTTCGATATTTGGTGGGGCGTTTGAGTAAGGGAGAACGAGAGCGGGGGGGAGGGGGGGGGGGGATTTTTTAGCAGGTTCAGGTCACAAATAATATCTAGTATTAGTATTTCCCTCCCACCAGCTTAGTCTATACCGGTATCTTCTACCTCTCCATCGTGCTGTTCCTGTCCGTTCAGCAGCATTTTTTTTCTGCTTCGTTTTGTTTTGTCCGTGCAACAACGCAGCAGTTATCTTTTTCGTGTTGTTTTGCCCGTGCAACAACAGGTATTATCTGTTCCTCAACAGCACGTATGGTGTTCCTCTGGCAATTGAAGCCTTTCCTTTCCTTGTTCCTATCTTCTTGCGTCACACTCTTCAGAACACCTGACTTGCCGTTCATTTTTCTTCGTATCTCTGTATATTTTCCTTTTTTTTTTCTTTCCTTTTTCCCTGTTTTCCCTTTTTTTTATGAGTCTGGTTTGTTCTATTGTGTTCTCGTACCCAGTACGCTAGCACTTCACTTGCTCTACTTTTATGAATTGCGACTGTTTAGTTTTGTCTATTTTTTACAGTCACAGCCTTCTGTGACCACATAACTTGTATCTCTTTAGGATGAATCAGCACGGACTCTGGGTGTACTTATGTCGTGAGGTAGAAATACAGTTAGGGGGCCCTCTATAGTGCCGGTGCCCGGTATAGTGCCGGTAAAACCTCTGGACTCAGACATCTCCCTCAATAGTGCCGGTCCGGCACTCATTGAGGGAGGCCCCGCTATAGTGCCGGTTAAGCGCCACGGCGCCCCGCAATATTGCCGGTTCACTACACGGCCACACCAAGCAACACGGAAAGACCCGGTTCCGCGTCGCCGAGCCTGACTTGAAGGCTCTCATGGAGACTGTCAACACGTTGAGCACGAGCTTGCGCGACGCGCAGAAGCAGGGATCCCGCATCATAGACGACAAGTCGAGCGAACTGTTGGCAAAAGTCGACATCGAACCCGGAAAGACGAACCCGGAAAGCCACTTGGCCTGAAGCACCCGTGTTTGCTTCGATGACACCTTTTTATTTTGTTACTTCGACACAACCGAACGGGAGAAACAGCAGTGGTATCGAACCTTCGCGCGGTCGTGGTCCCATGTCGTCACCTACAATCATAGCAACGATACATTTCAGCACACCGTAGCCGACGAAAGGACGATCAACCCACGGATTCGTGGGTGAACAACAATACGTCTGTATCTGACTTATGCGACGGAGAACCCTATCCATCGACATTTTTTCTTATACGACAAACGAGGCCATGCATGATCTAACTACTACGGTAGCGGAGGAGTCTCTGCACCGTATGCACGAACCAAACGTATCCATACAACCCACACCTCATGAAACCGATTCCTGTCCGAAAGTAGCATGAGCAATGTCCCCATCTATTGCCTTCTTTCAGGAGGGCTGTCTGCCCTCAACACGTGACTCTAAGAGAGCCTCAGGAAACGAAATATTTATAAGCCGCCCTACACCGCCCGATACCGGCCCACCACCCACACCCACCCTGGTCGGGTGTCCACCAACAATAACTCAACTCCTACTAGTTGCAATATACACCTTATGTGGCAACGCCACGGGACAGAGTTGTTTGTTTTTTGTGCTATGAATCAACATTACTCGGAAACTAACGAGCATCGTCCGCCAATATCATCGTCAAAGTCCCAAATTGCTTCTGCGATACTACCGATACAAGAAAATAGTAAATAAATACTCTCAGGCATAGCCGACCTCAAAGCACTCTCCCAGAGTGGAGGGCAAGCACCCGAAGTACGTTGCTGCTACGTTGCCATACAGACACGGTTGTGCGTTTGTCAGGGGGAGCGCCAACCCATAGTATTCGCCGACGGGCTGCAACCGGAGTGTTAGGTTAGCCCAGTGGTCAATTAACACAAACTCTTTCACCACCTTCCCGAACATCCACTCAACACAAATCCGGACCTTCGAAACACTTCTGTTGTATGCTTTCTGAGCGGGGTTGAGGTTTGCGCCTCCGAATCCGCGGTCAATGTGAGACATGATCGGATACGCGGCATCAACGTAGACCTTGCAATGCATGGGCTACCCCCCTTGCACTGCTGCAAGCCGATCGATGAGTTTGCTTTGGGACAGGAGGTACGAGTCATGGCGTCGACCGGTCTCGACGTGAACGTCTGTCTGCAAATACGACGGATTGCCACGCCAGCCCATGCACTTTATTTTGCTCATCATAACACTCGCGTGGAAGTCCTCGTCCCCACCTGGCATACGCATGGCCCTGACGGTGCCGTCGATGAAGCCAATGATGAATGCTAGCTCGCACGCCACACCTCCTGTTTCGAAGTCAACAGTCACACAGCAGCGAAGGTGGGGCTAACATTCGTGGATGGGGAAGAGTACATGGTGTTTTGGGAAAAAATACTCGCGCGGTCTTCGAGCGTACCTGGTACTTACGGTCACGCGGTGGTCATCTCAAGTTAAGTCGGCACTGAAAACGATCCATTAGTTTCTGCGATGACAACGATAACATGTACGCGTTTTCAAACAAAAGGGTGCCTTGGAACGTGCGCCTACGATAGCTTCACGCAGCAGGTACCGTTTGATACACCTCAACCACCCGCATCCAAAGTCGTGTCCCTTTTCCATCCACGACGTCTGCGTAAGTAGCGACATGGTCATCGTTGTCTGATCGTGTTCGGGTGGAAAAAAGCAGTATAGATAAACGCTCTCACCCTTTTCATCGATCTTGCGCCTGTGCAGGTCGAAGCGCTTCACGTGGAAACAAAGACAATCTTTCAGTTGGTGGCAGTGCTTCTCTCATAGGAAGTCGACAGTCTCGTTGAAGAGCCTTGATAGCTGCGTGCAGTCTCGCCCGAACTCCTATTGAAGATCTTGAAATCGACCGAGGTATCTGGGCCCCTGTGCACCACATATGGTATGAAATATAACAGCTGTCAGCTGTGTCATAGACGGACGTTTGACGTGTTCCTATCACCAGCCATACCAGGTACACAGCACGCAGCACGACATCGACGAGGGTGTACTGCATGCTGCGCGGGGAGCATACCGGTATACGAACACGGCATGTTTTCGTTCTAGCAGACGTCACTTACAACTTGTACTGTGATTGAAGCCTGTCTAGGTCATGTTGCGCATACACTTTCTACTACTGCTGTGCAAGGACCTCATCTTTCGCGCTGATCTCATTATCGTTATTCGGTGTAACCATTGGTGGTGATGCTTGTACAAATAAAGGTGCCGGCGCGACCAGCACCGCCTTCGGAAGCCCGACACCATGCTCCGCCCGGTAGAAGCTGCTCATCACCGCGTACAGCAATACGATATGGCGATAAAACAGTGAGGATATGCGATTTATTATATGAGTAAACAGGCCATCGTCTACTCTATTACGTTTTCTAGGTACGCACGTACGCTATCATTAGTACTCACAAACGGATAGGTACATGTACTGCTCAGTACCCGCTACGGTTAGACAAGAAACAGAGCTCAACGCACTTCATACGGCGGAGGAGAATGAGCAGCGCCGTTTCCCCGTGGAAGACAGACGCGTTCCGAAGCTTGACCTTCCGTGGGATACGCAGCGCGTTGTACAGCCGCGGCATGTCAACCTTCTTGATCCTGAAGTTGCCCCTTGCGGTGATCGAGTCGACCGTTGAAAACGTAGGTGCATGTCCTCGAAAAGACGGACCTATGGCTCAGTCCTGTCTCTCCAAATCTCGCACACAACCAGAGCAAATCCAGCCGCATGATGCTTCTCTCTCTTCTGCTTATCTCCCTCCCTCCCGTCCTCTGCGAGAGTCGCAAACCTCAACACAAGTCGCAACAGCAGGTCAATCCTCAATCGTTCGCGTGAGCAAAGAACGCCGCCTCGCCGGTTCAGTTGAACGCCTCTTATTTTGCGTCTCCGCGTCATACCCTGGCTGCCGATTCGAGCCCTCGCGCATTACAAGAATGTCTCTGCCTCACGTGCCGTCTGCACTCCGCAGCAGCACAGGAGCAGCAACAGCGTCTTGGTTTTATTGTTGCCTGGGTGGCCACAAATGCGACTCGACCACGGGTGCAGCCCTGGATCAACCCTCGCGGAGATTGTAAGTCGTATGATCTGGTCGTTGTTGATGAAAGTTCCCTCTAAATCGTTCACTCAAATTGTAATTTCCATGCCGTTTTTGGCAAAAGGCAGGTAGGTGGGAAATCAGACAGTCTATCACACCTTGAACTTGTCTTGCTCACGATGATTCTCTCTGCTCTGCGTGCTTCTCTTGTTAGTCAGCAACCAGACAGACTGATCCAAAATTCCATTTGCTATTCCAGGACAAGTACAAGTAACCACCCGCATTGATCTCATAGGTCAAGGTGCAACAACCCCAAACTTCTTCCGTATATACAAAACCCATATTTTCTCGTGCCTCGATAATAATACGCGTTGCATTTTGCTTTCGAAGTTGCATCATATTAGTGTGCCCCCCCCGCTCGGAGAACGGGGGGCGGAGAGAGGGGCAGGCCCCCGAGGCTGCTCCAACAGCAGCCCCACGCTATCGTCCGTAACCCTGAGTCAAGTTCCATCCCAACTGGCAATGTCGAGCTTTCGACACCAGCCTCCAACAATGGTGTTTGGCTCAGCTTACGGACGCATTGGGTCCCTCCCTTAACCCCTTTGCTGTACCCCTAGGGTGCGCACGTCAATATCCAACTCCTCCTTTCTATCCGCCTGACATAAATGATAAGGTTGCCTACTAGTTGAAGTAGTTACGTCGACTCTTACCCCTCCAGCTTGGGAATGGGGTTAACTTGCCCCCAGTCTGTACCCTTCCCCGGCTGGATCCCGTTACCCATCTCCTCCTGGGCCATTGCATTTGCTACCCGGCTGGCATCCATCCCGTGGCTACGAACGTTCGCCTTATAGGCATCAGACGCCCACCGGCCCTCCCGTTGCAACGTCTCTAGGGAGGCACCCCCTGCTGATAGGTGCGTTGCGCCCCCAATTCTAAGGGAGTGCAGCGCGTACTCATCCGCCCGCCCGCCCGCCAACGCGACCACTTCTCGCAGGGCTACCGTCGCTTGCTCCTTCGTCCACATGGACCATCTGCCACCAACACTGCCTTACGCCACGAGGGGAAGGACGAGGGAAAAGACAAATAACAAGACATCAACTCGAGCATAAGATCGAGAGCACCGCCACCGGCCACTACGGGCCTCGGTGCAACCGCCCCAACGCGCGAAATGCCGCCCCTTTGCGCAACTGGTCGCCCTTAGACCCACAAAATCAAACCTCGACGCGGTCGGCTCTCGACCATTGTGCCACCCCCAACTGTACCCGACCGCGAAAGAAAGGCACGTCTGCCCGTCGTAAATAATACGTTTCGTGGATACGTGACCTGGTTTCCGCGAACATTTCGGACGCGCGGGTCAAAAAACAAAACGACGCACACAACGCAAGCCACAACACGCGCCCCCAGTTACGCCAAGAACGGTTCAAAGTTTCGCCAGCAAGCAACATAGCCCACGACACGGGCCGACGAACGGTCGCCTGACTACTCACTCCGTCATGCGGGCGCGCCGCACCTTTGAGGGCGCTCGCGATGACGGAGTCAGTGGTGTCGAGCTCGAAACCGCGTGAAATGCGATGGAAAAACTTGATGGCCGACAAATGGCTTTCGATGGTCGCCGATCGCAGTTTCTTGGTGGCAAACGCGTACGCTACATATTCAAACAAATGCCACACGTTGTTCATATCGTCAATGACGCGATCAAGAAAAAAGGGAACACCAGAACGTACCCGAAAGTCTACCCATGCTCCAAAATGCCACAAATAAGCTCGTTCAGTCGAGGCCGCAACGGCGTGTCGCATGAGGCTCAGGTCAGCACCGAAGTACATAGGGAAATGCCCATGGTCCCCAGTTCCCGAACCTGCCACGGGATGTTGAGACGAACGGCGCACAAATTATCAAGAACGGAGCCGTGATCCCAGCGACAGATACCGTCGGCGGCAGCGTTGTGGATACCACGCGCATGCGTTGCCTCGAAATGCCATCCGGATGACACTTCGAGAACCCCAAGGAGACACATGAGGGCACCGGAACGCGGTTTCCAGCCCCTCCCGACATCGACGCACCCAATGCACGGCGGCCTTGTTGTCTCCTCGCAACAAAGCACAATCTCCCGTCGCTGACGGTCGATCGGCACAAGAAGACACTAGGACAAATGCCGACACAACCATGCCCAAACGTTCAAGCACGTTGATAGATAAGTCGTCCACGCCGCGAACGGACTTACTCGAGCCGCAAAACGTGACTGTTCCTGGGCTGAGGTCATAGCGCCAGTCACCACCGGTTTCGAGACAACATCGCCTGACGGCGGTTCTGGACAAGTCCGAGAACAACGTACGTTGTGCCGGGCGCTCCAGCAAAGGATACATCGGTGCCGACAGCACCCCGCGGCGCGCATCAAGACGTTTGTCAACAAACCACTGCCATAACTCGAGATCCGCATGGACGTCGGGCCCAAGGGCATCACGCCGCCCCGGATTGGCCATTCGAACAGCGAAGTGATCACCGGCAGCGATGCGCGGCATCCCAACCAAAGCCAACAAACGATGCACGAAAAAAGACCCGGAACGAACGGCGAAAGAGATGTGCATGAGGAAACCCGCCAGCTGCGACACCTCATAGGTGCGGCAGTCGGGGGCCACTCCACTAAAAGCAATCGCAGCTTGAGGCGATTATGTGGCGGCGCCGTCACCGTAAACGCCGCTGTGTCCACCCACCAGCCCAGCACGTCGAGACGCGTGTTCCAGTTAGTGATTTTGCTGGCGGACAACAGAGGAGGGTCGGACGCGCCACGTACGCCCAACACGCGAAAGTGATCCGACGCCAACGACTGCACAGCCCGCATACAGCGACGACCGTCCGGCCACCACTGAACCTGGACAAGAATGCACGGAAAAACGACTCCCGGCGTAGCCGCCGCCACCGGAAACGGTTCGAAAATGCGAGGGAGAGACGTAACCGAACCCCCACGCTGCGCGGCAAGACGCACATGTTCGACGGCAGCCGCCCCTTGCGGGGAAACAGCCGCATCTTCAAACGTAGGGTGGGTGTGGGAATGTTCCAGCGCAGAAGCCATCAGCCCCCAGAACCTGGGACTATTACGCCACCCGAATTGTAAGCGAAGATCCACAACTACGTATTCGCCCATCACGAACCCAAACACCGGCGCCCCTACCGGGTCAAGTAAGACTTGACGAAAGGCGTCTTTCCCGTCAACGCGGCAAAGGACGATTCTAGCTGAGGGACCGAGCAACTGCCGCAAAAACAACACCCGTAAAAAACACACCCCGGAACACATTGCCGAGCTCGCAGGACGGGGCGGAGAAAAAATCGGTATCGTCGTTAACGCTGAAATGGCCGCCCGCGCGCGCAAACGTGAGATAGTGAATGATGGGAAACTTAGGCTAGAGCACGACGGCCAACGGCGAAACACGTAAACCCGGAATATCGGACGCGGAACATAATTTAAACACCAAAGCCCGACCATGAACCTCGTCAGCACAAAAATCGTTTGGTTAACAGCAACGGCATGGGGGGCGACGCTCGGGTGGTTACCGTATGCAAGCTCAACAGTCAGATTACCCCCCCGCGCAACACACACCGGGGAAGCCGGTGCCAAAACGCGGAGCAACTGGTCAACACGAGGAAAGTTCTTGACGGTACCAAACCAATGACGAACGATGTGAGAACTAATAAGTGGGGCGATCCGAGCCGATCCGGCAGCAGACGTAAACAATTTAACATTGCCGGGGCAGGCACGCAAAAGAGACGACCCCGCGCTGGCAACCACATCGAGATTCGCGGAACCTGTTAACGATACCGACCGCGTTACCCTATCCTACGCGGCGCGCCACCCCTCAACCACCGAATCCAACTGCGTGTGCGCGCGCTCGCCGTCGGTCGAGCCGTGTCCGCACCCCCAGTAAAATTCCGAACGTCGAACACGTTCGCTATGGGTAACTGCATCTCCGCGCGCGACCGATAATCCAATTCCTACAATGCGCGCCGAGACTAACGTACACGCACGCGCGCGCTCCCCATGGCCACCTCTATTCCCGAAAATGACGGACCCCGGAGCAACGGGTACACGCTCGCGCCCAACGCCGCCTTCGCCCGCCTGCGCCTCCAACGCGCGCCCCCGCAACCCGCCCGTGACCCCGCGGACTGCCGGTACGGTCGGCATGCCGCCAACGTCGACCGTCGACGCAGCTCCTCCATCAACCGCCAACGCCGCAGCCGCACCCCCGGAGGTTGGACCCAACACGCGGCCGCCAATCTTAATTGTTGACGCAGCCGCTACATCCACCGCCGGCGCCGCAGCTGCCACCGCAAAGGTTGGCTCCACCTGGCGGCAGGGCCCGTGTCTTCATCCAGAACCAGAACCAGCGCCTCTACCCCCCTCGGCCCCCTGTTCCCGCCCGCGGGGAGGACCGCACGCAGCGACAACGCCCGCGACCCTCCTCCTTGCCGCCACCACGCTTCCACCGCCTTCCCCCCTGCGAGCGGGTGGAGATGGCGAGGACGTTGAGGCCGCGGGGGCCTCGTGCAGGAACTTACACGGAAACCAGTTGTGTTCACTGGTGCGCGCGAACATCCGACAGGCCTGGGGGAGACTTGAATTGGCCTTTCCCTTGGACCCGGGCGACCCAGCGGGGGAAGCGATAGTATTACGCTTGGTGGGCCTGTCTCCGCCGGAACCGATGCTGCTGATTACGAGCCGGAGCACTTGCCCCCCGACGCGGCAAAATTCTAGAGTGCGCACGAAAGTGGGTATGGGTGGAGGGTCGAACACCGTGCCAGGTGGGGGAGGGACAACAACGGGGGAAGACCGCTGCAGAGCACGCATGAGCTCACTCACCCACAAAGCGATGTCGCGGTTGACCATATCGCACAGCACTGCATGCGCGTCCGGGACGGACAGCATACTGTAGTTGCTGAAGGTGTGCCCCCGCAAGCCCATGACCGCCACCGTAAACGCGTCGCCAAGGGCGTTGACCCGCGCCAGACAGGAGACATCGTGGGCGACCCCAGGCGAGAGACAGAAAGAATCGCAACGACGGCCAATTTCGAGAGGTCGAGACGGTCGGCGACCATGAGGAAGTGCCCGATGGGCCCGTCCAAGCGGGTCCCAGCCCCGACGTCAAAGAAACTGAAGGACCGAAGCTGGGACGCGACGTTGGCTGTCACGTGGATAGCCTCCCCCACAAATGACTGGAGGTCAGCGGGAGAGTCCTCGAGGTTCGGGGGGATACGCCCTCGAATAATCCACAGCTTCCTAGCTGTGTTGACCTTGTTCAAAATGGTCGTTTCGGTGGCAAGTTTTGCTTTTTGGCGCTGCCATTCCTGAGCATCGCCGTCGTCCCGGGAGGCTACCCGACCAGAGTTGTTCTCCACGAACTGTCGAACGATGATGTCGAGATTAGCTACCTGATCAGCGCAGGCAGCCGCTACCTCGCCGGAGGAAGAAGCGGTTGCCGATAAGTCGGCAATTTTTTCGTCAAGGCGCTTATGGACCCGCGCGAATTCGGCTTCAACCTGTCGGGCCCACGTGGCACAGTAATCCAAGGCAAGGCCGCACCGATCGCTGGCGCCCGGAGGAGGACCCCGAGCCCACAAGAGCTGCGGCGGCCCGGACACGCAGAGTAGCCTCCGCCTCAGCTCTGGCGGCCGCAGGCGCCGCGGCACCCGGCCAGTCTATCACACCTTGGACCTGTCTCGCTGACAATCCTTCTCTCTTCCCTGCGTGCTTCGCTTGCTAGTCAACAACCAGACAGACTGATCCAAGGTTCTCTTTGCTATACCAGGACAAGTACAAGTAACCACCGGCGTTTATCTCATTGGTCAACGTGCAATAACCCTGAACTTCTTCCGTACATACAAAACCCCATGTTTCCTCATGCCTCGATAATAACACGCTATTCCTGGGTTCAGAAATAATCGAGGCCAGAAATCGACGGATCTGGTGATTTCTGAGCCCAGAAATACCAGCTCTTCCAACCTCTCAGAACTGGGATTATTTGTCTTTTGGATGCCACCTCGTACCAAATATCACATGTCACCACTGCCTCCTCTGTACCTGGTATGATTCCTATCTGTTGTACACGTCAGCCATCACCCACAACAAAGAATCACCAACACACATACGACAGCACACCGCGCTTGTGTGCGAGACAGAGCTTCGTCCTCACACACAAACACGACAGCAGCAGCAGCAGCACCACCATCAACACCACCATAGCAGCAGCACAGCAGCACTACAGCAGCAGCACAGTAGCAGAGACAGCAGCAGAGACAGCACCAGAGGCGGTGGTGACCTAACGTCGCCGGCGACAATGCACGTGCCAGAGTTCAAAAATAAAGTCAAACGGCAAAACAAGACCTACCAATTCAGCATAAAACCACTTTCCAAAACTCATAAGCCATAATGGACGCCCCTTATTTCTGATGCAGTTATTTCTGGAGCCTCAAAACTACAAAAATAATCGCCAGAAATAATCTCTCAAAATTTTTCCATAATAGTAGGCCTAATCGTTCACTCATATTGGAATTTTCATGCCTTTTTTGGCAAATTCTTCCTTCAAAGTTCGGTCGGCAGGATTAGTCTATTTAGTAGAGTTTTTAGGTTGAATTCTTTTAACGCAAACACACAAATACATTATTTTCGCATTTTCGTATTTCGTACATTCATTCATATAACTTCAACTTAATTCACATACACCCTTCTATCTGTGTTGTCACCACAATAATCCGTTCTTTATACCCAACGATATCGTCAATCATCGGTACACTCAGAGTCAATGCTGGTTCTTCCTAGAGCGATACAAATTCTTCCGTGGTCACCGCATGTGAAACAGAGTAAAACAAACAGTCGCAATTCATCAAGGTAACGCAAGTAAAGCGCTGCTAGCGTACCGGATATTATGAGGAAAGACACAACAATCAAGCCAGAGAACATGAAGAAAGAGAAAAAACATACAATCAAACAAACAGACACACAAACGACAGGTGCCCTGAAGAGTGTAATGCAAGAAGATCGGAAAGCAAAGGAAAGGGTGCCATTGCCAGAGGAACACCATACCAAAAACACGATCGACTAGGCCTGGCACCACGCGTACAGCTAGCCCCTACACAAAAAACACACCACGCGTACAGTTAGCCCCTACATGTAACACATGTTCCCTCCACCCCCCCCACAAGAAGGATATAGAGTTTCCACGCACAAGTTGAGCTGCCCCCCCTGTCCCTCCCCCCCTTCCCCCCTCCCGCCCCCCTTTCGATCAAAATCAGCCCCCCACGCCTATAAAAACTCCGCTCTCCCCTCACCGGTTATTCGACTTAGAGGAATCACTTCGTAAACTGATGCATTTTCTTCCACAGCTGTCAGATTTTGTCCCCCTCAGAAACGGGTTTTATAGTTTTCGCACACAGACCGCTTAACACCACCCGGTTGGCCCTGATAGCTACACTGTAGTTGCAAGGGGAGTCGCCGACCTCCCTTATTGAGGACACACACCCGTGATACACGCGATCGTGGAGTATCACACACAGCTTGAAAAAAAGAGTTTCGACAAAATCTTCGATCTCACAGCTGGAGTGTATTTATATTTGTATAATATAATACGCACGATTAGAGTAACACGCACAAGCTTGCAAAGATGAGTTCCGACCAAATCTTCGATCTAACAGCTGGAGTGTATTTTATGTTATCAAAAATGAAAATACACTCCAGCTGTGAGATCGAAGATTTGGTCGAAACTCATATTTGCAAGCTGTGTGTGATACCCCGATCGCGCGTGTTACGAGTTGTGTGTCCTTATTAAGGATATGGGTCGGCGACTCCCCTTACAACTACAGTGTAGCTATCAGGGTCAACAGGGTGATTTTAGTCAGTCTGTGCGCGGAAACTATAAAACCCTTTTCTGAGGGGGACAAAATCTGACAGCTATGGAGGGAAATGTATCCTTTTATCAAGTGAATCTTGTAAGTCGAATAACCGGTGAGGGAGGGGGGGGGGGGGGATTTTGAAGGACGTAGGGGCCTGGTTTTGATCAAAAGCGAGCGGGTTTGGAGGGAGGGAGGGGGGGGGAAAGGGGGGGCAATTTGTGCATGTAAGCTATAAAATCTTTCAAGGGGATAAATCTGACGGTTTAGGAGGAAAAAAAAATGCACCAGTTTATTATTGGGGGGGGGGGGGGGGGGTTGGGGCAGGGGGGGGGTCGTGTGGGGCAGCTCAGTATGTGCGTGGAAACTATACATTATTTTGAGGGGATAAATGTGACGGTTTTGGAAGTAATGCATCAGTTTATCATGTATATCCTGGGGTAAGTCGTACGATCAGTGAGTAGAGAGAGGGTGGAGTGTTTGAGAGGGTGCGGTTGGGATGGGTTGGGGGGGGGTGGGGCCGGGGGGGGCGGGGGGGGAGGGGGCGAAGGAAGGGTTTTAGGTGAAGGGTTTGTTATACGTGTGGTGCTAGGTCTAGGCGATAGTGCTGGTGATGGGGAAGAAGGGGGCGGTCGGGGCGGGGGGGGGGGGGGAAGCAGCGGCATGGATGGCTCTCGAAAGATAATAAGGTGATATCCTGTGCGTGAAGTGTTTATTAATGTGGCGGATTTCGATATTTGGTGGGGCGTTTGAGCAAGGGAGAGCGAGAGGGGGGGGGGGGGGGGGGGGGGGGGGGGGGGGTTGAGGAGGTTAAGGTCACAAAAAAATTTCAAATACACTTCGGCTGTGAGATCAATGATATGTAGGGGCTTGTTATACGCGTGGTGCTAGGTCTAGGCGATCGTGCGGGTGGTTGGAAAAGAGGGGGCGTTGGAGGGGGGGAGGGGTGGGAAGAAAAAGATTTGAAAACTACGTCATGGATGGTGAGAAAGGTAATGACGTGATATCAACTGCGTATAGGTGTTTATTCCTCTGGCCGATATCGATTGTGAGTGGGGCGTTTAGACAAACTAGGCGGAAGGGGGGGGTTTGGGGGACGGGACGGGGGGGGGGGGGGGGGGAAGGGTTGGGGTTTTTTATGAACAAGAGGGGTCAGGGGAGGGGGAGGGGAGGGGGCGGGGGGCGGGGGGCGGGACATTTCAATATGTGCGCGGAAACTATAAATCCTCAAAGGGAACAAACCTGACGATTGAAGCAATAAGACATCCCTTTATATCATCTGGCTTGTGATGTTTACTATTCTAGAAGGTTTGATGTTCGATGCAGCATGCAACCCAGTGTTTACGTGTAGTAAATATTGTGTTAAATATTCATAAATTGTTGTTGTGTGATACATGGATCGAAAGCTAGAATTTTTTATAGAACATTTGTAGTTACCATTATTTTCTGACATCGCTAACTATAAGAAAGAGATACGTATTGTCATAATACAACAGGCGAGGTGATGTGGTCATGCACTGTTTGTCACCGCCATCATACATTTACCAATATGTTCTGACATCGCTAATTATACGAAAGAGATACGTATTGCTAAATACAGCATGCGAGGTGATTTATAATTATCATACAGATTAAAATACGCTCCAGCTACGAGATCGAAGATTTGGTCGAAACTCGTATTTGCAAGCTTGTGTGTCATACTCCGATCGCGCGTATTACGCATATATGTACGGGCTTGCTATACGCGTGTTGCTGGGTCTAGGCGATCGTGCCGGTGGTGGCGAAGGAGGGGGCGTTGGGGGGGCGGGGGCGGTGGGACAGAATGAAAAGTACGTCATGGATGGTTAGAAAGATAATGACGTGATATCAACTGCGTATAGAGGTGTTTATTACTCTGGCCGATTTCGATTGTAGGTGGGGCGTTTGAACAAAAGGGTGGGGAGAAGCTTCATTATTTGCGCGAAAACTATGAACCCTTAATTAAAGGCGACAAATCTGACGTTGTAGCAAGAAGACATCACTTTGTATCACCTGCCTTGGTATTGTTTTTTATTTCAAGCGATTTTACGTGTTAGATTCCTAGAAAGATAATGAGGTGATGTGAGTCGGCTGGTAGTGTTTACTACTCTGGCAGATTTTGTTTTTGGGTGGGGCGTTTAAACAAGAGGGATCCGGTGGGGGCGGGGGCGGGCGGGACACTTCCATATGTGCGCGGAAAGTACTACTCCTTAACGGGGACAAAATCTGACGGTTGTAACAAGAAGGCATCCCTACATATCACCTGCCTGGTATTGCTTATTATTCTAGAAGATTTGATGTTAGATGTGGTATGTAACACAATCTTTATACTATATGTGACCTAAACCTGTTGAAAACCCTCCCCCCCCCCCCCCCCCTCACCTTTGTTTTTCTTTTTCTCGCTTCCTCTCGCTCAAACGCCCCACCTAACATCGAAATCTACTAGAGTAATAAACACTTCTACGCACTTGATATGTGTCTTTCTAGAGCCATCCATGCCGCTGCTTCAATTCACCCCCCCCCCCCCCCCCCCCCAACGACCCCTTCTTCCCCACCACCCGCACAATCGCCTAGACCTACCACCACGCGTATAGCAAACCTCTACATCTATGCGACCTAGAGTTGTTAAAAAACCCTTTCGCCCCCCCCCCCCCATGCGCCCCTCCCCCCCCCCCCCCCGACCCTCTCGAACCTCCGCCTTCTCCTCACTGGTTGTAGGACTTACAGGATATACGTGATAAACTGATACTTTCCATCCGACACCGTATAGTGTATCCCCTTAAAGGATTTATAGTTTCCACGCACATATTGAGCTGCCCCGCCCGTCCGGTCCGCCCCCCCCGCGCTCCCTTTTGCTCCAACCCAGGCCCCCACGTCCTTTAAAGCTCCATTCTCCCCTCACCGGTTATTCGACTTACAGGATTTACTTGATAAAGTGATGCAGTTCCTTCCACAGCTGTCAGATTTTGTCCCCCTTGAAAACGGGTTTTATAGTTTCCGCGCACAGACTGACTAAAATCATCCTGTTGACCCTGATAGCTACACTGTAGCTGTAAGGGGAGTCGCCGACCTATATCCTTAATGAGGACACACAACTCGTAATACGCGCGATCGGGGTATCACACACAGCTTGCAAAGACGAGTTTCGACATAATCCTCGATCTCACAGTGAGAGTGTATATTTTTTATAAATATTTGTCTAATTCGTGCTGAAGAGAAACAGATACATAAATCTATATATAATCCTCCTTTGGTGTAAGGGATTTGGTCAGGAGTTTTTTTATTGTCTCGGATGAAGTATGCGATTCGTGGAACTGGAATTCTCGGTCGAATATAGCTTCGATCGAGCGCCGCCTTCGGGGGACGGCTCCAACGCCCCTTGCCCTGCCGTGTCCGTTCCGCACATTATCGTGAACGCGGACGGATGCCGAGCAAGACAAGCGAGAAGTTGCAAAAATACCGCATGTCGAGCAGGAATTTCGGAGAAACTTGGTGGAATCTCTTATGTCTGCAACGCCTGGAAGATTTACAAAATTGGCATCATTTCCAAACGGTACTTGATAATGTTTGGAATTGTGCGGTGGCTTACTCTGGAGCGTTAGTTTCATTGCTGTACTTTACTAGGTCGTTTGGTTTCTTGCTCGGCCTTTATTGTTTTTGTTTCTGCTCGTTTTGCCAGTTGGAAATTCATTTTTTTAGTGTATGGGTTCACCGAAAACGTGACACAAATTACCGACAATATCCCACAACTTCGCGACACAGATTACCGACGGCAAGACGATTCGTGACAAAACAACTTCCATATCATGGTATTTTCACGTAACAGAATCTCGAGACAAAACCAAGCAGGTAGAAGAGCCGTCTTTTCGACCTTTGGCCCTGGCTTCAGCACAGCCGCTGACACTCCAGGCCGCCTCTGCTGTAGGCATGAACGAGTGCGGTTGATTCGCAGCGAACTATCCCGCTGTGCTCGCTTCTACGTGGCCATTGTCCATGCCATTTCATGTCACCTTCTTTCTGTTTTGAGCTCGTCGTCGTACGGTTGAGGTACGAGGAAACCCGTACGTACTGGGTGAGAAGGGCAGAATGTACGACGAGCATGAACGCCAACTGACGACATTGGCAAACACGCAACATCAGGTGTAGCAGCAGTAGCGGAAGGGCAAAACTTCTAGCACATACTGCAGCAACTAGTAGCAACCAGAACCACAGCAGATAGCTCAAAGTGCAGTACGAGTGCCGTTGGCAAGTTCAGTCGTACACGCATCACTCTGTCCAATATCATATAGCAGAATCTCGAGACAAAACCAAGCAGGTAGAAGAGCCGTCTCTTCGGCCTTTGGCCCTGGCTTTAGCACGGCCGCTGACACTTCAGGCAGCCTCTGCTGTAGGTATGAACGAGTGCGGTTAATTCGCAACGAACTATCACGCTGTGCTCGCTTCTATGTGGCCATTGTCCATGACATTTCATGTCACCTCCCTTCTGTTTGGAGTTCGTCGTCGTACGGTTGAGGTAGGAGGAAACCCGTGCGTACTGGGTGAGAACAGCAGTATGTACGACGAGCATGTACGCCAACTGACGACATTGACAAACACGCAACATCAGGTGTACCAGCAGTAGCGGAAGGGCAAAACTTCTAGCACATACTGCAGCAACTAGTAGCAACCAGAACCACAGCAGATAGCTCAAAGTGCAGTACGAGTGCCGTTGGCAAGTTCAGTCGTACACGCATCACTCTGTCCAATATAGTATAGCAGAATTTCGAGACAAAACCAAGCAGGTAGAGTCGTCTCTTCGGCCTTTGGCCCTGGCCGCTGACACTCCAGGCAGCCTCTGCTGTAGGCATGAACGAGTGTGCTTGATTCGCAGCGAACTATCCCGCTGTGCTCGCTTCTATGTGGCCATTGTCCATGCCATTTCATGTCACCTTCTTTCTGTTTTGAGCTCGTCGTCGTACGGGTGAGGTACGAGGAAACCCGTGCGTACTGGGTGAGAACAGCAGTATGTACGACGAGCATGAACGCTAACTGACGACATTGACAAACACACAACATCAGGTGTAGCAGCAGTAGCGGAAGGGCAAAACTTCTAGCACATACTGCAGCAACTAGTAGCAACCAGAACCACAGCAGATAGCTCAAAGTGCAGCACGAGTGCCGTTGACAAGTTTAGTCGTACACGCATCACTCTGTCCAATATATAACAACCGTTTTATGTTTATATTGATGAAGTAAAAATATGACATTTCCTGTAATAATGATACGTCGTACAAGCGGACGTTCTGGTGTGCTGCTGCCGTGAGACCATCGAGCACACCGCATGTTTTACCCAAACAAGAGCCAACAAGAGGCAGGGCACAGGGGCCCCCAACACAGAGACACGTGACAATCACGGTCAGCTGTTGTTCGCGTAATTGGCCGGTAGTCCGTGCTTCGGTGGGGTATCGGAAGTCGTTCGTAGTACTGCTGTAGACCGTAAAAAAACCACGTGACATCCCGTTCTGGTGGCAGATTCGCCAGTAGACCCTCCAAGATTTTTTTTTTTTCTTATTCTTGGCTCAATGCACACATTTCCATTCTTTTCTCTTCTTATTTGTTTTTTGTTTCCTTTTTCCAATTGACTTGCGTCCGTCGCGCGTATGCGTAGTGACAGCTACTACGTGTAATATGTACGTGGTAGTCTTTCTTGGGTGGCAAGCGGTATAGTCGGTTTTTCCAGGGGCGCGAGCAATGAGACGTGTGCACCGGTATGGACCTCGCACATCGTAGACAGACTCCCGATTTCACTTTTATATGTTTCTGGTGGAGGCATGAATTGCGTCAGCTGTGATTTATGCGTGTACCACCTCGGGTTGTTTGTGTTCTTCCCTAGGGTATTTCTCAGCTCCAGAGTGACTGGAGCCTGTCCTGTGACCACGGACTTGATTATGCGAGTTAATTTGAGAACAACAACAACAACAACAACTGAAACATTGCCTGTTTCTTGACCTTTCAGCTGCTTCCTGCAAAAATGTTTTTTTTTGCCAACACGCGTTTGAACTTTTTCGCGATTTTTTCTTCCTTTTTGTCTTCTTAGTAAGTTGAACTTCCTACCATTTGCCGCTTTTTGCCGCCTGTGCATTAGTTGCGGAACTGTCCAGCTTTAGCTCTTTTTTTATTCCCACCATTTGTTTTGTACTTGACGAATCTTCATCGGCTGAGATCTGAGCTCGGCTCATCAGCTCCTCACTGCCCAGCACCCCATCGCAGCGCTATAGCTCACAGCAACGAAACCCCGTGCAGGGCCCTGCGATGCCCTGCGGCTCAGCTCAGCAGCGCACCGCAGCGCAGTGCTATCTCAGCAGAGCGAATCGCTATGCTTTGCCGTGCTCTGCCGTCGCGGTCGTTCGTTATTCATGATATCTAAAACTCCTCGTACGCTGATATTTAGGTATTTGGCGCTTTATTCTATATCGCGACATTTGTGTGGGCACTTTGTGCTGTCTAAAACTAAGCATGGCGTTGTTTGTTATCTCCACACTCGAGTCACCAAGGGCCCAAGATTCGAGACGAGACGAAGCAAGGTTATTTGCCCCGTCCCGTCCGAGACCCAGAGCAGCGTAGGGCACCAGCTGCCAGGGGTGTGAGACGAGGCATGCACGGAAAGGGCCAGGTAACGTTGCCTGCAACAACTGCCCGCCACAGCAGTATAAACGCGCGGACGGACGCTGAGCGAGACAAGCGAGAAGTGCGCTTTTTTCGTATTTGGGCGGTATACGTACGCCCGAGCTGTTCTTGGATGTTGGCATATGTAGAGCTTGAACGAATAAAAAGGGGACAACATTTCCAAATTGGCATCATTTCCAAATTTGAATCTATTTTTTTTCCCGGCGTCGCTTTTTTCATGGCGGCCTCGAAGAGCTGTTAGTGTTCTCCTGAGTACTACTAACTGTAGCACGTGGAGAGGGGAAAGCTCCGGAGATCCCTCTTGCGAAGTCGGTGAAAATTAATTACCGAACTCGCAAATGTATTTGGTTGGTATTGTAGGATACCCCACTACTGAGTTACTGAGTCACGTGGCAGTGGGTAGTGCTGTGTCGTGAGTTCGATTCTCACCGCCGTCGTATTTGTCGTGTTCGAGCGTGCGCGCTGATGACAATATGAATGTATATTTTGGTAGTTTAACATGTCATGTAGCACTACCCACTGACTGAGTCAAGTGATTAAGTAGCTCAGTGGGCAGTGCTGTAGGATTTCTCGGTCAAGTCACTTTGTTCGAAGGGCGCTGTCCAACGCCTTCTATATCCGTCCCCTATTGTATATACCTGATCGTGAACGCGTACTACGTACGGGAGGTAAGAAGCACATCCGAGAATAGCGGGGACGATTTTGGATTTTGGATTCCTGGGCAGTTTTTTTTCCGAGAACGGGTCAACGCGTGGCGTACTAATCAATGACACAGCAGCAATCTAAAGTATCGTAGTAGTCAACGATATATTCCTCAGGTACGCTGTTTTAAAATTCCGAGCTTCAAGAGCAGCAGTAGTAGCTGTTGTTGTTGTTCTTACATTAACTCGCATAATAATCAAGTCCGTGGTCACAGGATACAGGCTCCATCAGTAAATAATAATGTTGACTGCCACCATGGGCAACACCTCTCTGGGCACGTAACGCGGCGTCAACCATCGTAATATCATACAATATGGGGGAGGGAATGTAATCTCTACGCAAAGATCCTGTTTTGTTTTAATCAATTGTCAGCCGGCCGCTCCCGTGGTCTAGTGGTTTTACCCTCGAATACTATTAACGTTTGGTTGTCCTTGAGTTCGATACCCACCACGATGAGATTTGACTGTACTTGCAAAAATGCAAAAAAAAAAAAGGGATCAACTGCTGAGAGCGCCTGCAGCGTGGGTAGGTACAATTCGACGCGAGTCGACGAGGGAAGAAAAAGCTGGATTCTCCTCGCGTAGAAATGAAGGCACGTGCCAAAGTGGGGAGGGTGGAGGAGGGCCCTCTATGTGACCCCGGATCTGAGTTACTACTGGGAGGGAGCGCGAGAGTGGTGCGGGGATAATAAATGGGATGAAAAAAGAACATTGCAAAGTAAATATTTTTATTACTACCAGCAAATAATATGTCAGTCTCTAGGAAATACGGACGGCACTATCAACAGTCGTCATGGTGGAGACACTCCAGATATTATTATAAAAAATGAAAATGCACTCCAGCTGTGAGATCGAAGGTTTCGTCGAAACTCATCTTTGCAAGCTGTGTGTGATACTCCGATCGCGCGTATTACGAGTTGTGTGTCCTCATTAAGGATATAGGTCGGCGGCTCCCCTTGCAACTACAGTGTAGCTATCAGGGTCAACAGGGTGATTTTAGTTCTAGTCTGTGCGCGGAAACTATAAAACCCGTTTCTGAGGGGGACAAAGTCTGCCAGCAGCTGTGGAGGGAAGTGTATCCTTTTATCAAGTGAATCCCGTAAGTCGAATAACCGGTGAGGGTGGGGCGGAGTTTTGAAGGACGTGGGGGCCTGGTTTTGATCAAAAACGAGCGGGGTTGGAGAGAGGAGGGGGGGGGGGGACAGGGGAGGCGGGGGGGCGGACGGGCGGGCAATTTGTGCATGTAAGCTAAAAATCCTTTCAAGGGGATAAATCTGACGGTTTTGGAAGAAGAAAAAAAAAAAAAAAAAATTGCACCAGTTTATCATCGGGGGGGGGGGGGGGGGGGGGGGGGGGGGCGAGGGGGTGTTATGTACTGAGGGGACGCGTCCGATTTCGACAACGTGAAAGCACCCACGAAGCAAAGAAAGCAGACACACATATCCCGCACCCCCGAGAAAAACAGAGAAGGAGCGGCTACGCCAACCTCTCCTACGAGCGAAGCCACCCCCGCACCTATCTTTGACAACGCCGCCGCAACGAGAGATCGCCCTCCTCTTCTTCATTTTCCTCCTCGCCCGCGACCACGCAGACCAATCAATGCGGCAGTCTTCACGTGACAAACAAAGCAATCTTCTTCCAAAACCTCGCCGGCTGACATGGCCCCATGTCGACGTTTGATGCAAACCGACTTTACATCCTGTCAATTTCGAACCGGGGACAGCAGTGCAGTTTCTGCTTTAATGCCAAGGCCTATTTCGTTTCGCCTAGAGGCGACGCAGGTTCTCAATACTCTTTTCGGTATTTTTGTTTGATAGACGCCAACTTTTACTTGATGGCGCATTTAATATAGTGTGCTTCGCCTATCCTTGCCTTCTTTGTTGTTTAATATTACGTTTTTCTTCTGCCGAAGTATGACTTTCATAATTCCATGTTCGTATTAAACTCTTGGCCTTACTTTAAAGTTCAATGCATGTCAAATCGGATAGCTACACCTTATTAAGTTGTCGAAGTGCTGCCCTGCCCTACCCGAAGCATGGGCGCAGGCGAATGCCATCGCCGGCGCCCTTGCGGAGCCCTTGTACCTAAAAAAAAAAGAAAAATACACTTCTGCTGTACTGTGAGAACGACCAAAACATGTTTTTTTTTTAATTAAAACTCAGCTTTGCCAGATGATGCGTGTGTGTGATAGTTCGATCGCGCGTGCCACGGGATGTGTATACCCTCGTGAAGGATACAGGGCGGTGACTCCCCTGCTGCTGCCAGGGTCAACAGGGCTAAGACGTGCAGCCTTGTTCTGCGCACGGAAACTGTATAAATAACCCGCATATAGATTGCACGGAAACGACTAAAAAACTAGACATCAGATATATGTAAAATTCAGTATGCATGAAAACACTATGTGTTATAGTGTGAGTCAGCTGTTGGAATGGGCCACTCGAGTCTACCGGGTTCGTACGCAAGTTCCTGTTGTATTCCCTGTAATATATATTGTAAAATGAAGTTACACTCTTCTAGCTGTGAGATCGAAGATTTTGTCGAAACTCATCTTTGCACGCTGTGTGTGATACTCCGATCGCGCGCATTACGAGTTGTGTGTCCTCATCAAGGATATAGGTCGGCGACTCCCCTTGCAACTACAGTGTAGCCATCAGGGTCAACAGGGCGATGTTAGTCAGTCTGTGCGCGGAAACTATAAAACCCGTTTCTGAGGGGGACAAAATCTGATAGCTGTGGAAGGAGATGTATCCGTTCATCAAGTGAATCCTGTAAGTCGAATAACCGGTGAGGGGAGGGCGGAGTTTCGAAGGACGTGGGGCCTGGTTTTGATCAAAAGGGATCGGGGATGGAGGAGGGGGGAAAGGCGGGGGGGGGACGGGGGCGGCGGCGGACGGTCGGGCAATTTGTGCGTGAAAGCCTATATATCCTTGAGGGGATGAATCTAACGGTTTTGGAAAAAATAAATAAACAAATACACAAAATATATATGATCCTTTTTTTCGAGGCGACGGGGATTTGGTCAGCAGACTTTGTTTCGTCTCGGTCTCAGTATGGGATTCTCGGAACTGGAATTCCTCCGTCAAATCGCTTCGTTCGAGCGCCGTCTTCGGGGCGCGGCTCCAACACCCCTCGCCCTTCATTATCCGTTCTGCGCCTCGACGTGAACGCGGATAGATGCCGAGCGAGACATGCGAGAAGTGCGCAAAATTTTTGTATTTTGAACGATACGCTCGAGATATTCTCCGGATCTCGATGTACATGGATGGAGATGTTGATAAAACAAAAGTTAGCAAGACATTATTTCCAAATTGACGCCATACTTTGTCCCAAGACAATAATACTGACTCTAAAACGATTCCCCATGGTAGTAATCATAGTACGACGTACTCGAGCATTTTTTTTAAATTGAATATGGGTAGGTACATACGTTCATTGATATATACGCGGCGAGCGCACGCATGACTAACACGAAGAGGTAGTGATACATTAACTGCGCCAAAAAAAGCTAACCGCCACACATCAGCGTTTCGCGAGGTGCTGCGTCTCCGGCCTCGAGCGTGGTAGTTCGAGCACATGGATAAGGTTTATACTCGTGCAAGTAATAAAGGTATGAGTAAGAGCACACCCTGACTGACGCTCTATTGCACACACGCTTTTTGTCTGACTTATAGCATGGATGGGGAGGGTGTGCCAAAAATACAGGGGAATAACTTTCCGACACAAATATCAAGGTGAAAAGTCGTTCCTGCGCCACGAGAAGGTCGTAGTTGTAGAAGTAGACGGTATCCACGTTCGAAACCAGGCCCAGTGTCATATCGCCTCGGGGGGTTGTTCTTTCGCCTACAAGACTCCATGGAAAAATATAGGCGGTGTGGAAGGGGTGCTTTGTTGTTGCTGTAGTGCCTTTGTCTCTCCGTTGCTGTTTTGGTCGTTCACCACGGCCAAATGACTGAAACAGTGGTCGTGTTGGTACGTATACCTGACAAAAAAATGTTCTAAAAAATGAAAGTACACTCCAGCTGTGAATTCGAATATTTTGTCGAAACTCATCTATATATAGTATGCAAGCTGTGTGTGATACTCCGATCGCGCGTATTACGGGTTGTGTGTCCTCATTAAGGATATAGGTCGGCGACTCCCCTTACCACTCACTACAGTGTAGCTATCAGGGTCAACACGGTGATTTTAGTCAGTCTGTGCGCGGAAACTATAAAACCCGTTTCTGAGGGGGACAAAATCTGACAGCTGTAGAAGGAAATGCATCCGTTTATCAAGTGAATCCTGTAAGTCGAATATCCGGTGAAGGGAGGGCGGAGTTTTGAAGGACGTGGGGGCCTGATCTTGATCAAAAGGGGGGCGGGCGGGGGGGAAAGGGGGGAGGGGACGGATGGGGCAGGTCAATTTGTGCGTGGAAATTATAATTATTTCTTGTTAGGGAGGGGGGGAATGTGGCGGAGGGGGGTGGGGGCGGGAGGGGAAGGGCTTTAGGTCGCATAAATGTAGGGGTTGGCTATACGCGTGGTGCTAGGTCTAGGCGATGAATAATTATGTGTTGCTTCCTACGACTGATTCTACGATAGCCTGCCCCCAAAACTAGGGATTTTCTTCAGCGAACTTTTCATGGCTGCTCGAAACAAGGAAATATAGAACGTTTGAAACAAAAGTGTTCACACATTTTCTTTCGTGCAAAGGTCTGTTGTTTTGTTGTTGTTGTTTTCTCACATTAACTCTTGTCAAAAAATCTAGAGTCCGTGGTCACACAAAGGTGCTGGAGCCCTAGGAAGATCCGAAAAACCAAGTGAAATCAAAACTCGTCAGGGAAATACTACGCTTTCCCGCCTAAAAACGCACGATACGGAAGAAGGCGCACAAGTGAAAAAATCAAATGTGCAAACTGAACTCACATGGCCGCGGGTATCCACTCAACTACAGCATAGAGTTCCCCCGTCCCCACAACTAACCAACTCGCGCTACAAACTACAGCGATTGGGCTGCATGCACCGTACGAACCGCACGGTAATCGTGAGTACAGACGAACGCGCCTGCTGTCTGGGGTGCTGTCAGAGTGACGACCCGCGGGCATGCAGTGAAACAAGAGCAATGGAACCAAAAACCACCGTACAGATATCAATGATCGCCCCTCCTTCCCGAGTTATTTGACAGGTTGCAGCGCAGCTACGACGCCCGTGCCTGAAAATTGAAATTTTTGGCGGGTCGTTCCCCTTGAAAGGTATACAACTCTTCTACGAACTCTACAAAAACCAGTGACGTAAGTAACATGTTGTACTACTGCCCCGTAAAAATAATCCTTGAAAAAAAGACGATAGCTGCTCTCATGATGATGATGTGCGTGCCGGTCGTGGGTCTCCGTGTGCCATCCTCCTGCTGTGGTTCCCCATGGCCGCCTCATCGCCTTAGCTCACTCGGCCAGCTCCTTCGCACTTGGTCTCGTTCACATTCAATTCCAGTCGGTTCCCCTTCTCCCCCGTCCAAAAAAAAAAAAAAAAAAGGTCTATCGATGGATGACGTCGGGGTTTCGAGGGACACCGTATTTATGGAGATACGACAGCGAGCTGGTTTTGAAACAGGCGATTTCGTTGGAGAAAAGTTTTGGGGGCTACCTACCTTTTTTGTTTTTTTTTTATCCTCCGGCGGATGAGGAAAAATAAAGCTTTAGCTCACCACACTTCCGCGTATTTTCATACGCGTCGTGTGTCGATTTAACTCAGTTGCTTTCGCAGCCCAACGCTAGCTGCTACCGTAGAACAACTCTTACTTGACGTGCTTCTTGTGATTGCTGATTGATCATCTCTAGGGAGTATTTATTAAAAATAAACCAACTCCAGCTGTGAGTACGACCGATTGAATGATTCAATCTCAACTTTGCAAGCTGCGTGGTATGTTAGATCTGTGTTTCATTTATGATATATATACGATATGGCGTTTGTAAATTAACCCTGGTTGTGAATACACAGCTTGAGTTATATTGAGCTGGTCGCCCCGGTGGTCTATCTAGTGATTACATTCGTATACTGAGTCATCCCACGGCAGGGGTTGTACGTTAAGGGCCAAAAAGTCCCTGGGCAATTGAGTTCCTCATGTATGATGTGAAGAACTGCCGGTCAATGAAGTAATTTCACGAGCACAAGACCAAGGCTACGGTAGGGGGGGTACCCCCGTTTTCACTGGTGTGTTTAAGCCACTCGCACGAGTGACTCTGTACCTCACGGATGAAAACGGTTTAGGCAGTTGTTTTGGCGCAGCTTTGATCACTTTTGCATTGCGGATTGATTTCGTCGATGTAAAACTTGAAGAATACGAAAGATCGCATAGGAACAAAGGGGTTACTCGCGCGAGTGACCCCTGCCACTGAAATAAAAGGCCCAAAAGGGGACCCCCCTGGCATGACATTGCGTTGTCGAATGCATTACGATGCATTATCTCTGTGTCGTAGCTTGTGACCACAGAGCTGATCTTTCTAGGGTGAAGAATCAGTACGGACACTGGGTGTGCTGGATGTCGACGAGTAGAAGAACGGTTTAATGTGAAGAACACACACACACACACCGTAGCCTGGGTCACAATATATTTTAGGGCTAAGGCATAGAAGCTTGGTCGGGTTGTGCGAACGAATGCCTTCGAAGTCATTTTTCGGGTGAGATATTGGGGGGCCTCATGTGAGGAGCTCAGGGACTCATGCTGCAACCCCTACCGTGGGATGGCTCTACTACTAGCGTTGTTGGTCATTGAGGTCATATTTTACCACCGTTGTAAGATTTTTTTACGTTATTTGAAGAAATGCAAAATGAGGATCGTTCTTTCAACGAAGCGATTATTTCGGCTTTTTTCCGTTCTTTTCGTTTTCGCCCGAAATATATTATAAAAATTAAAATACACTCCAGCTGTGAGATCGAAGATTTCGTCGAAACTCATATATATTTGCAAGCTGTGTGTGATACTCCGATCGCGCGCATTACGAGTTGTGTGTCCTCATTAAGGATATAGGTCGGCGACTCCCCTTACAGCTACAGTGTAGCTATCAGGGTCAACAGGATGATTTTAGTCAGTCTGTGCGCGGAAACTATAAAACCCGTTTCTGAGGAGGACAAATATATATTATCAAAAATGAAAATATACTCCAGCTGTGAGATCGAAGATTTTGTCGAAACTCATATTTGCAAGCTGTGTGTGATACTCCGATCGCGCGCATTACGGGTTGTGTGTCCTCATTAAGGATATAGGTCGGCGACTTACCTTACAACTACAGTGTAGCTATCAGGGTCAGCAGGGTGATGTTAGTCAGTCTGTGCGCGGAAACTATAAAACTCGTTTCTGAGGGGGACAAAATCTGACAGCTGTGGAAGGAAATGCATCAGTTTATTAACCGAATACTGCAAGTCGAATAACCGGTGAAGGGAGGGCGGAGGTTTTAAGGACGTGTGGGCCAGGTTTTGATCAAAAGGGGGTCGAGAGGGGAGAGGGAGGGGAGGGGACGTGTAGGGGGGCTCAGTTTGTGCGCGGAAACAATACATCCTTCTTGTGGGGTTGGGCAGGGGGGGGCGGGGGCGGAGGGCTTTAGGTCGCATAGATGTAGGGGTTGGCTATTATACGCGTGGTGCTAGGTCTAGGCGATGGTGCGGGTGGTGGGGACGGAGGGGGTGTTGGAGGCGGGGGAGGATGGGAATTGCAGCAGCGGCATGGACGGCTCTAAAAATGTCTCGATGCTATATCCAGGGCGTGGAAGTGTTTGCTACTCTGGCGGACTTCGATATTAGGTGGGGAATTTGGACAACAAGGAAACAAGAAAAAAGGAAAACAAAAGACAGGGGGCGGGGGGGGGGGGGGGGGGGTTGAAGAGGTTTAGGTCACATATATTACTCAACATACACTCCAGCTATGAGATCAAGGATTTGACCGACACTGATGTTCGCAACATTGTGTGTGATCCTCCGATCGCGCGTATTAATAATATGTACAGGGGGTTGCTTTACGCGCGGTGCTGGGTCTAGGCGATTGTGCGGGGTGTGGGAAAGGAGGGGGCGTTAGAGGGGGGGAGGGGGGATGAATGAAAGCTACGTCATGGATGGCTAGAAAAATAATGACGTGGTATCAATTGCTTAGAAGTGTTTTTTACTCCGGCCGATTCCGATTTTAAGTGGGGCGTTTGAACGAACTGGGCGGGGAACGAAAGGGTGTGGGGAGGGGGAGGGCGGAGATGAGTTGGGGTTACGGCATGGATGGCTAGATGAATAATGAGATGGTATTAGCTGGCTGGTAGTGTTTACTACTCTGGCAGATTTTGATTTCAGGTGGAGCGTTGGAACAAGAGGGATCGGGGGGGGGGGGGGGGGGGGAGAGGCGAGCATTTCAATATGTATGTGCGCGAAAACTATAAACCCTTACGTAGAGGGGACGAATGTGTCGCTTGCAGCAAGAAGAAGCCCCTTTATATCACCCGCCTGGTAACTTTTATTATTTTAGAAGGGTTGATGTTACATGTAGTATACAACCCAGTTCTTGGGTGTTGTAAACAACGTGTTAAAAGCTTCATAATTTGCCATTGTACATGAATCGAAAGATAGGATATTTCAATCGATAGAGCTACCATTACTTTCTGACAACGCTAATTATAAGAAAGAGACAAGTATTGTTAAATACGACAGGTGAGGTGATGTGGTCCTTTAATGTCACCGCCATTGAGAACGAAAGGGAGAAATGCGAATCGTCATTGTTTTGAAAGGAACGCTTAGTGTGCACGCGCTCAATCACGTTACTTCGTTAGTCATGCCTTGCTTGGCATAGGTTGGGAGGCGATCATGCAGACGGTATGTACGGAATACCTTACGTAATAAATTGGTAGTGCGGTTTACCGCAATTTTAACATATCTGTCTGGACCTCCATTTAACATTATTAGTATTGTCTCACATATACGATTTTCTGCCTATGATTTTTGCCGTGCCGATGTGGGGCTCTGAGGTCGCCAACTCTAAGACAGAGATACATCTTACAAATGCGCCAAGCGAGGTGACGTGGGCCTGCGATGTCGCCATTGAACGCGAGGGTGACTTACTTTGCAAGGCATATGCTACCGCGTTTGGTAGAGGTTGTCAGGCGATCATGCGAACGGCCGGAGGCACGGAATACCCTGCGTAATAGGTTGGTGTAGCCTACCGCAGTGTCAGCATGTACTTCTTTTTCACATTCTTATTATCTAGTGTGCGATTATACGCCCTGTTTTCTCCCCACTGTCGTCGAATATGTAATATATAGCCCCACCTACTATCGAAATCCGCCAGAGTAATGAACACTTGCCACGCCCTGGATATCGCTTCGTTATCGTTTCAGAGCCGTCCATGCCGCTGCTGCCATTCCCACCCACCCCCGCCCCCAACGCCCCCTCCTTCCCCACCACCCGCACCATCGCCTAGACCTAGTACCACGCGTATAGCCAACCCCTATATCTATGCGAAATAAGGCCCTCCCCCCCCGCCCCCCGCCCCCCCGCCACATCTCCCCCCCCCTCCCCCACAAGAGATATTTATAGTTTCCACGCACAAGTTGACCTGCCCCACCCGTCCCCTTCCCCCCCTTTCCCCCCCTCCCGCCCCCCTTTCGATCGGAATCAGGCCCCCACGTCCTTCAAAACTCCGCCCTCCCCTCACCGGATATTGGACTCACAGGATTCACTTGATAAACTGATGCATTTCCTTCCACAGCTGTCAGATTTTGTCCCCCTCAGAAACGGGTATTATAGTTTCCGCGCACAGACTGAATAACATCACCCTGTTGACCCTGATAGCTACACTGTGTAGTTGCAAGGGGAGTCGCCGACCTATATCCTTAATGCGGACACACAACTCGTGATACGCGCGATCGGAGTATCTCACACAGCTTGCAAAAATGAGTTTCGACAAAATATTCGATCTCACAGCTGGAGTGTATTTTTAATTTTAAAATTTAGCCTATTTATGTATACTTGTTTTCATCCCATATATATTGTCCTCGCACTATAATCTCGCACTATAATCTCCCAGTAGTAACTCAGATCTAGAGTCAGGTCCTCCTCCCCCCTCCTCGCTAGGGTACGTGCTTTTTTTACTTCTTCCGCGACAAGCATTCAACGCTTTGTTCTCTCGTCGACTCGCGTTGAATTGTGCTTATACCCACGCTGCCAGGCGCTCTCAGCAGTTGGGTTGATTCATTTTTGGCATTTTTGCAAATAAATTCATAATCTCACCACGATGAGAACCAAACTCAAGAACCAACGCTCTTACTAATTGTAGTATTCGAAACCCAAAAACTTCAATCGCCAAAGAACTGGCCTCTAATTTGTCAGTTTCTATCGGGAAAAATGCATATACCTCAAGGATATACTACAAAAACAAAATACACCCCAGCTTTGAGATCGAAGATTTCAAGGTTGTGTTCTGTAGGTAGGGTACGTACAAATCGTACCGGAGGTATTTACCCCGGGTATTACCCTGCAAAGAACTTCTGTGAAGTTCTATTGGACACTCATACCCGTACCCGGAAGTTCTGGAAGTTATGTGCGACATCCATACCTGTACCCGGAACTTCTGGATGTTCTGTACGCCCGCGGCAACAATACCCGGGGTACGGGTACAGCAAGTTTTGTACCCGCTCGGAACTTCTGTGGGTTCTGTACGCCTGTGCCACAATACCCGGAACTTCTGGAAGTTCTGAAAGACATCCGTACCCGCACCCGGAACTTCTGGAAGTAAGTGCTGTAAGATCGTCATACCCTTACCTGGAAAATTTGTGACTCCTGTAGGACTGTGGCACAGTACTCGGGGTACGGGCGTACCTTCGTTACAGTACCCGGGGAGCTCTGTATTTGTTCAGGTTTAACTCGAAAAGTGTATTGTTATAAAGTTAGAAATACACTCCAGCTGTGAGATCGAGGATTTCGCAGAAACTCATCTTTGCAAGCTGTGTGTGATACTCCAATCGCGCGTATTACGGGTTGTGTGTCCTCATTAAGGATATAGACCAGCGACTCCCCTTGCAACTACAGTGTAGCTATCAGGGTCAACAGGGTGATGTTAGCCAGTCTGTGCGCGGAAACTATAATACCCGTTTCTGAGGGGAACAAAATCTGACAGCTGTGGAAGGAAATGCATCAGTTTATCAAGTGAATCTTGTGAGTCGAATATCTGGTGAGGGGAGGGCGGAGTTTTGAAGGACGTGGGGGCCTGATTTTGATCAAAAAGGGGGGGGGGGCGGGGGGGGGCGGGGGAAACTATATATCCTACCCTGTAAGTCGTACAACCAGTGAGGAGAGGGCGAGCGTTCGAGGGGGTGGGGGGTGGTGGGGGGAAGGGGGTCGGGGGGGGTTGCAGAAAGGGTCTTTTAACCAACAACATCTTTAGGTCGCATAGATGTAGGGGTTTGCTATACGCGTGGTACCAGGTCTTAAGCGATGGAGCGGGTAGCGGGGAAGGAAGGGGCGTAGGGGGGGGGGGAATCGATGGAAGCTACGTCATAGACGCTCTAATGACGTGATATCAATTGCGTAGAAGTGTTTATTACTCTGGCCGATTTCGATTGTAGGTGGGGCGTTTGAAAAAAAGGGCGGGAAAAAGAAAAGGGGGGTGGGGTGGGGGCGGGGAGGGGGAAATGAATTGGATTTAGGTATGGATGGCTGGAAAGCATAAAATATTATATCGGTATGTTTTGTCAGTCCCACAAACCTAAGACCGAACACAGCAAGTAATACGTGTAATACAATACGAGCACCTACCTGTTGTTGTTGATGTTTCTTTCGTTTCTAAGCGCACGTATTAGCGCCATAACAAAGGACACGTTTGAATCGAAATTATTCTTAATTTATGAATCTAACTGAATCCATTCACGGTTTGTTTGAAACAACGTTTTTCCTTCTTGTCAGGAAACCACGTAACGCGTATTCTTCTTGATTTTTTTCCATCGCAATAATGCAGATCTCGCTACTCGTATCACTATTCTCTTTATTTATGGTGCTTGGTTTCATCTTTGTCATAGGGCGCTTGGTTGGCTCATCAAGCTAGCAGTAGTGGAAAAATTGGCTCGCGGCCGCCATCTTTTCTTTTTGACGCCCCAGCCGGGGTACGCTATGGTATGATTCGCGTTACAGAAGAACAATGAGTAGTAGTAGATGTATATGTTAACTGGTCGCCCCGGTGGCGTATCAGGTTTTTTTGGTTCCATTGCTCTTGTTTTACTGCGTGCCTGCGTGTCGTCACTCTGACAGCACTCCAGACAGCAGGCGCGTTCGTCTATACTCACGATTACAGTGCTGTTCGTACGGTGCAGGCAGCCCAACCGCTGTAGTTTGTAGCCGCGAGTTGGTTAGTTGTGAGGACGGGGGAACTCTATGCTGTAGTTGAGTGGATACCCGCGGCCATGTGAGTTCAGTTTGCACATTGGACCTTTTCACTTGTGCGCCTTCTTCCGTATCGTGCGTCTTTAGGCGGGAAAGCGTAGTACTTCTCTGACGAATTTTGATTTCACTTGGTTTTTCGGATCTTCCTAGGGCTCCAGCACCTTTGTGTGACCACGGATTCTAGATTTTTGACAAGAGTTAATGTGAGAAAACAACAACAACAACAACAACAACAGGTTATCCTCGAGCCTGGTATAGGCCAGTGTCGTGAGTTCGAGCCACGCCGAGTGCATACTCGTATAAATTCGTTGGGACTTTTTCTTGTGCACAAATTGACTTGCGGAAAGCGCGAGAGCGTGAGTTAGCAACACTCGATGAAAAATCGACGAGCAGCGGGATTGCTGAACGCTATGCGCAATAAAAATTGAAGGCAAGAAGCGGGGAGGAGAAGGGACGACACTTGTGACCACAGCTTGTCCAGAAGCTGGAGAGTAAAAGTATGCAAAAAAAAAAAAAAAAATGTTATTTACTACAATTGCAGTGTACCTGGTATGCGGTATGCCAATCGGATTAATTGGAAATGCGTTGACATCTGTCTTTTTCGACTAGTCAATTTGTTGTTTTTTTGCCCCTATTGAAGCGGGTATTGACCTGGGAATTACCAGTACCCGGCGAATTTCCCGTACCCGGGACTTCTGTGAGTTCTGTACAAACCTACTCGTACCCGGAACGTCTGTGAGTTCTGTACGACATTCATACCCGTACCTGAACTTTCTACTCTTGTTCAGTGTGTAGGGTACGTGTGTACACAAAACCATACCAGAGGTATTTACCGCGAGTATTACCCTAACAATAACCTTTGTAATTTATGTAGGACACTCATACCCGTACCCGGAACTTCTGGATGTTCCGTGCGCCGGTGCCACAAAGACCCGGGGTACGGGCACAACATGTCTATACCTGCCAGGGACTCCCGGAGATTCGGTACGCCCGTGCCACATTACCCGGAAGTTCTGGAAGTTTTTGTAAGACTTTCATACCCGTACCCGGAACTTCTGTGAGTTCTTTAAGACCCGTGCCACATTACCTGGGGTACGGGTGCATACAGCATGTTTTGCACCCGCCCGGAATTTCCGTGAACTCTGTATGTCTGTGCCACAATACCCGCAACTTCTGGAAGTTCTGTAACACCTCCATACCCGTGCCCGATACTTCTGGAAGTTGTGGACGACCCCCACACCCCAACCCACAATCCACAGCGTGGATTTTGAAGTACAGTGGTGTAGAAGATCGGGCATCCCCACCACTCTAGCAGTGAGTGGCTGAGACTTTTGTCACGTTGGGCGCTGTACCGCGACCAGTTGGTGATGGATTTCGCTCTCCAAGGCACCGACATCTGCCTGCAAGTAAGGCCGACTCGAGTGGGGCCAACGAGTTTCTCCAGCTGGGCGTTGCTGCTGTGTAGTGACGGTTCTCTGCCGGTTGTGCTATTGTTTTGCGAGACAACCGAGGCTCGTGCTCGTTAAGATTCAACCCAGGTTGACTTCGGTCAAATACCGAACTAGCAATTCCGAATTAATCAAAAACTAAAACATTCTACTCTAAGTAGTACGTATGATTAAACAATTACTGGGGCGCAACGACAGACAGCCGCACACAGCTCAACAAAGAAGATACCGCCACACAATGCCACCACCGTATACATACCGGTATCTGGTAGTACTGCTCTGATGCGTGGCAGGGCATTCATTCGCTATTATTGCGCGGTTGCGCGGCCACAACATTTGGGTCGTCACAACTGTTTCGTGCTGCATACGCCGTGAGGCTGGTTGCGCGCAGCGCAACTCGCGATTTTGGGCCAGGCCAGCAACATTTTTCGACGCAGGCGACAAAAGATGTGTGCGAGTACTTTTTCGCCGCACGTGATTTTATTTGGGGGGGTGGGGAGCTTTTTTTCTAAATGGCCGTGTTCGTGAGCGATTTTACCCCTATTATTGCTATAGTTTTGGTTCACAATTCTGTCTTGTGTGATATCATACGATAAAATGACGCTAACTACTGATAGTATTGCGGTGACGGTGTGGAAATTGCAGCATCAAGGTCGGGAACGTAGGAGGAGGGGGGTGTAATCAGTTTGTGCACGGCCATAGTCCTATGAACACGTCTGTTTTTCACGAACCAGGCAGACGTTTGCTTGGACCAAACTCGAAACGCTATGATGAGGTGTTCGCCGAGTCGCGTGACATGTGAACTCGCCACCTCGTGCCTACTATCTTGCTTATGAACGACAGCGCCAATGTGTTACATTATTTTCTAGCGCGTGGCCACTCCAGAGACAGCAATCGAATGGGTATTACCCTGTATCTGCCTTGACAATTTGTGAGTACCTTTTTACTACTCCAGCATATTGGTACTACTACTTGATGCGATCATCCCCCTTCTGCGGAGTAAGGGTTCCCCTCCACGCACGATATTACCAGGTATATACTAAACATATTGTAGATAACAATCTGGTGACACCGCCAAAACAAGAAAAAATATACGGCTGCGTAGCTCACGTATTGACTGGCACGTTTTACGGCGTCGTTGCCAACGAACGCCAACCCCAATACACATACAAGGTTTCGCAGTGTCGATAATCAGGGGGGAAACTTGGGGGGCGGGGGGGTGCACTTGTTTCGTCCATGGCCGTAGCCGGAAGACCGTAGAGCTGCCGTAGACTCTCGCATCCCCTACAATGCCGGGAGCATGCGGGTCTCGTCGACAAGGCAGATATTTGGGTGAATCACAAAGAAAGGTCTAGCTGGACGGGTGGGTTCTTTCTTTGTCATACCTTTCTGGTGTGGCGTCGTTGGCCATACTTCTGGCCTATCCTCAGGTTGGCTGCTGCTGCTGCTGGTGATGATGATGATGACGATGATGACGCTGATGATGGTGATGTGCTACTTTTTTTGCCTTCCTTGACACGACACAGAGACCTGGTATTATAAACGTCACCGATCATCGACTCTAGGCGAACGAAAATTGGCTAATGAATATAAATTCGTCGTATAAGTGAATGTTTCCCAATATGTTTTACCCATTGGTGTAAGTGCAGCGATGCCGACCCCGAGCTACTACTACTGACTTCGAGAGTGTAAGTGTGATCACCTCGTTTCTGCTTGAAGACCTATCCCAAGGCATCCTGATACACGCCTTCCGAGGGTCGGGAGGCGTTCAAAAGTAGTTCGGTACTTGGTTTTCAGGCGTGTATTCGTGTATTCACGCAGTATTGTAGCCTTTCTGTCTGATCTTCTTCTTTCATCACATTCTTGATGAGTCTTGCTTTTCTTTTTTATCGTTCGTATTGTTGTTTTTTTGTATACGTTCTCGTTCCCGGTACACTAGCATTGAGATTGTTTCATGTCGCCCTCCTTGATTCATTGCGATTGTTTGGTTTACTCTGTTTCACGCAATCTGTGGCCACATAATTTTGATCTCTCTAGGCTCTGGGATGAACAATCAGCACGGACACTGACTGGTTGCGTGTACTCTGCTGCTTGCTGTTGTGTATACAGTACTTGTTGCTGTGATTTCATTGGGTGGGAAAAACGGGTTAATTAATGCGAACACAACAAACACAGCAAAAACGAAAAACAAACACAATCCACTAGAACAAAGACCGTGGAATGCTAGTGTATACACCGGATATTTTGATAAAACTAACGAGAACACAGATGCACGATAAAAAAAGGAAACGAAAGGACTTGAACCCCTTTAGAGCCCCTGAACCCCTCCTTATACTAAATCCAAGTAATTTTATCCCCACAAAAGGGTTTCCAGTTGAAAAGCGATCAACGAAGAGGGAGAAAAAACGACAGGAGGATGAGTTTTGACGAATGAATATCAAAGTAATGGTTCGTAAGTTATGACGATCGAAAGAAGTAACACTAATTACTGCTTACTGCAACAAACGCAAATCAGTAAAAAAGAAAATAACGCTCAAGTAGAACGCTAGCGTACCGGTTATTATTTGAAACTAACAAGAACACAGATATACGTGATAAAAATTTGGAAAAGAGGACTTGACACGATAAAAAAAACACCGACAGGAGTTTTGACGAATAACAAAGTAGAAGAAGAAGAATTGTTCGTAGTTCGGACGAAACAAATGAATAAAGTACCAGGTACTACAAACTGACTGCTGCTTGTCTTCTGCACCTGTCACTCAGAATTCCTGCAACGTGCAGTGTTTGAGAAGTTTCACTCACGGGAATTGCCCCCTACACCCAGACAGCTGCCAGAGGTGCATTGACAATTATTAGCTGCCAGCACGCTGCTCTGGCGAACACGAGGGGTCGGGCAAACTCGATAGCCGTCCCTGCACTGCGTTGCTGGTCATAGTCCTCGAGTAGGATTGGTATACCCCAGAGGCCTCCTACCGTACGAGATACTCGGAGAATAGACTATATACCTCTGATTCAGGCCTAGTCCAACACGCCCCCCAAGAACACCATGAAGATCCGACAGATGATAACCTTTTTTGTCGGCGTTACAGCCGCGCTATTGGGGGCAGGAGAGCTAAGCGCCACTGAACAAGCCATGCTAATGGCGGGGTCTCCCGGCGTTCACGTTGCAAGTCCAATCGCCCTACTGGTGATGGCCGTGGGGAGGTCCGGCTCGTCGATGGTTGGAGAGTTCTTCAAACAAAACGAGGTGCGTTACGAAGCAACATCGAGACTGTTGTCCTTGCTCATAGACTAGACAAATTATTGGAGGGTGTTTTCATTCGTAATTCCAGGCTTCACGACGTATGACACTACGAACAACCGTTTCCTGACTCTAAAGCCAAGTATAATTCAGCAATGCCGCAAAAACACACGACGAGGGTACAATCCTGGAGGAGGTGATGGCACAACATGCTGACAGAGTAACCATCCAAACGAAGCAGCCCGAGCTGCTTCGGCAGGGAGGGGCGGTGTCCAAACTGCCACCTAATGTAATGAGCTTGCACGACACTCGTATGCACGTCATGCGCACACCACTGTTAAGGTATTAGTGGGGTATTAGTCCGTTTGACCACTTGCAAAAGGTTAACCAATAGCTTACCCAAACTAAGCCTTATAACACGCCATTTGTTAAGGAAATAGTGGGGTATTAGTCCGTTTGACCACTTGCAAAAGGTTAACCAATAGCTTACCCAAACTAAGCCTTTATAACACCACCTTGATACTCCTTTTACAGATTCACATCTTGCCTGGACGCTTGAATTGGACGCAGTACGGTACTCCGTGGTTTTGGTCAAATCCCATTGTTTTTTTTGTGAAATCTCATCGCCCTTTGGGACGCTGACATTTTGTGCCGCACCGGCCCTTTGTGTGAAAAGCCAAGATACCATAAAGAGCAGCTGATAAATAGTAGAGTAGGTTTTAACCAATAGCTTACTAATTATAAATCGGCGTCGCCCCACACGCTCTTATGACGGCCATAATAATTTTGCACTACTACTGCATTGCGGGATTCAAATAGCTCCCTTCTTAACTAGGCCCACACAGGAGTAGGCGCACACACGATAAACCGGCAGATGAAAAGACCAAAACTAGAACGTTGGAGAGTCCCGTTAATGACAGTAGTCCGTCTGTCTGAGTGACTGTCTGTCGCCGAGCTAAAGTGCACATTGCCCGACGCACAATAAACCGATCGCGATGAGCCTAGGATCGGTTTGTCGGTTAGTATGGGGAGAGGACGCTCGGGAGCTGAAATCCACGTTGCCCGACGCACAATAAGCCGATCGCGATGAGTCTAGGGTCGGTTTGTCGACTAGTACTTAGTATGTGAGAAGGCGCTCTCGCGAGTTTCACTTGAAGTTGTCGAGAGTTCGTAGAGGGAGCTTGATTGGAGATGGTGTCGCGTGGGGTCGGTTTCGGCCTAAATAATAATAATGCAGTTTTGTAGAAATTTCACAGACACTCCAACAACAACAATGAATGGTACAGCAGTAGGGGAGTTACGTTGTTTCGGGCACTATTTTCTCACTGGCTTGGTGTCACTCGCGCGTGTGACACCCTCGCTCCTTGCGCTATTGGGATTTCTTTCGTGCTCTGTAACATTCTCGATCTTGAAACCAAAAGGGATGGTTAGCTACGCTTGTACAAAATATCGCCGGACGTGTTTTGGCAGTGAGGTGCAGAGTCACTCGCGCGGGTGGTGAAAACCCAGTAGTGAAAATAGGAGGTATTAACATTCCCCCTACCACCGTAGACTTGATTCGTCCTACTCTTCTCTTCATATTGTTTGTATTGTATTGGCTTCATAGAGAGGGAAAACGTTGAATGTCAAAGAGCACTATTACATCCAGTTCGTAACCCGACTAGGTAGGTATGGTTCATGCCGAAAGCACCTCTGATGATACAGGCCCAGGCCTTGAAAGCACGCCGCAGGAGCAGGTAGGCACATGGTGAAAACAATTTAGCGTTGGGCTGCGAAAGCAGCTGAGTTAAATCGACACACGACGCGTATGAAAATACGTGGAAGTGTGGTGAGCTAAACCTTTATTTTTTCCCCATCCGCCGGAGGATAAAAATAAACAAAAAAAACAACAAATGAGATAAGCACGACTAAGGCAAATGCCTGAATAGCCAAAACGGCCCCGAAACATGCCTTTCTTTTCAAGGCATACTCCTTATATAATACCTTAGACGTGGCGCCCGCGGAGGCACATCCCACACTAACTTCAAGTAGTTTTAAAGGGTCTCAGGCATGAATGTCCATCTTGCTAAACATACGATTGTTGGAACATAGTTCGAACTGCACCGTGTTGGGAAACGGACCACTAGACGAACTACGTGGCATTAGTGATAATTGATAATTTCCTCTTCTTGGGAACTGCTGGCACACCTGCGTTTTTGGGGGCGCACTAGGCACTACGCATGTCCTTGATTATTGTTGGTTAGGAACACAAAATGACATCAAATACTGTACTTATAATACATAGCTTGCAAAGATGACTTTCGACAAAATATTCGATCTCACAGCTGGATGGAGTGAGTGTATTATCTTTTTCAACAAACTAGTTGACATAAAACATAAAACAGCACATGGGGGTGGAGGTGTGCGTGCTTCCCACTTTCTATATCGTATTGGTTTCGCATCGCATATATTCCCTCGGATATTCCCACGGACTACTCTCGCCCTCCCTCCCAGCTGTAATTCAGAACGTTGGGTCATACACTTTTTTTTTATTTTTTTTCCGGCCCTATTTATTTCCTCGCACTACTCTCGTGCTTCCTCTCAGTAGTTGTTACTAATAGTGGTAACGCAGATCCCGGGCTACATAGCGGGTCCTCCTCCCCCATCACCACCTCGATACGCGCCTTTTGTTTTTTATTGAGGACCCTTTATTCAGCATCTTCGTTACTCCTCGTCGCCTCGCGTCGAATTTTGCCAACCCACTTTCTCAGCAGTTGATCCTTTCTTTTTTTTTTTTTTTTTTTTTGCAACTGTGTAGCAATACTTTCCAGAACATAAGCGTACGGCGCTACGAAATTTCCTCGCGACTCGATCAGGCATGGTACTGGCCTAGCGAGCACCATTATCATAAAAAACACACACACAAACACTCCAGCTGTGAGATCGAAGATTTCACAGATTTCGTCGAAATTAATGTTTGCAAGCTTCGTAAAATACGTATCCGATCGCACGTATTACTAGTACTGTAAGTGGGTGTGTCCCCTCATTGCGGATGACTTGATTTAAATATGCGAGTAAATTTGAGAACAACAACAACAGCACAGGCCGGCGACTCCCCTGGGAACTACTTGAGCTCGTACGAGGTGATGGTGATGAATCTGTACGCGGTAACTCTAAAACCGGTTTCTGAGGACAAAATCTGACAGCTGTGGAAGGAAAGGTATCAGTTTCGACTAAATATCAAGTATTTCCTGTAGGTCGTACAACCAGGGAGGGGAGGGCAGGGATTGTTCAAAGCGTGGGGGCTGGAGGCGGGGGCGGGGATGGGGTAGTATACAATAATTTGCCAATATTCATCATCGTGTACGACTTTTTTTTTTTTCACTCACTCCAGCGTATGTTTTGTGCTTTTCGCTTTACGTAGCCAAAATCGTATTAATCGTGGGAGAGGGGACCCTCATATGAAGCCAAATTTTTCTTCGAAGATTACATATTACCAGGTATAACAAATTAAAATACACTCCAGGTGTGAGATCGAATATTTTGTCGAAACTCAATCTTTGCAAGCTGTGTGTGATACCCCGATCGTGCGTATTACGGGTTGTGTGTCCTCATTAAGGATAGAGGTCGGCGACTCCCCTTGGAACGACAGTGTAGCTATCAGGGTCAACAGGATGATGTTGGTCAGTCTGTGCGCAGAAACGATGAAACCAGTTTCTGAGGGGGGAAAAATCTGACAGCTGTGGAAGGAAATGTATCAGTTTATGAAGTGAATCCTGTAGTCGAATAACCGGCGAGGGGAGGGCGGACTTTTTAAGGGTGTGGGGCCCTGATTTTGATCAAAAGGGGGGCGGGAGGGGGGGAAGGGGGGAGAAAGACGGGGCAGCTCAATTGTGCGAAACAAAACGACGAGTAGCGCTCTCCTTGTTGATATGAACAAACCACCATCAATTTCAATATCAACTTGTGCGTGTGCGACCGAGGAAAACCTCAAGCGCCAGCGTCGTTAGTTATGTTCTGCCCCATCACCCATCAACGATATGATCGGTCGAGTCAGCGGACACAGAAACTGTCCACAAGAAAGCACCATCCAACAACGCATTGAAAGCCTGGCGCCTAGTCTACATCGTGTCGTATAGAATCTGCGTATCAGAAAACGCCAAAAACAAGGGTTCAATTCAAATGGCCCTTCACTAGACAGCACACTTGACGTCACTTGATGTAGGCTTCCCGGGGAACGACCCCTCGCTATTTTCAATTTTCAGGCACGGGCGTCATAGCTGCGCTGCAACCTGTCAGATAACTCGGGAAGACGGGGCGACCGTTGGTTTTTGGTCCGATTGCTCTTGTTTCACTGCATGCCCGCGGGTCATCACTCGGACAGCATCTTCAGACAGCAGGCGCGTTCGTCTGTGCTCACGTTTTTTTCCGTGTGGTTCGTACGGTGTAGGCAGCCCAACACCGCTGTTGTTTGTAGCCGCGAGTTGGTTAGTTGTGGGAACGGCGGAACTCTATGCTGTAGTTGAGTGGATACCCGCGGCCATGTGAGTTCAGTTTCCGCATGGGATCATTTCGCTCGTGCGCCTTTTTTGTGTCGTGCGTTTCAGCCGGAAAGAAAGCGTACGAAGTATTTCCCGGACGAAATTTGATTTCATTTGTTTTTCGGATCTCCCGATTAAAATAAGGCTCCAGCACCTTCGTGTGACCACAGACTCTAGATTTTTGACAGAAGAAAAAAGTGTGTGAGACGGCAACAATGACAACATACGAGTACACAAAAATTTCCCATCATTCATGATCGTGTACGACTTGAAAACATTTACGCTCACTCCCCAGCGCCTGTTTTGTTTTTTCGCGTAGGTAGTAAGTAGTGCAGCGTACTGTGTTGATGATGGAAGAAGGAAGAGGGGGCCCTGTCTAGAGCCATGTGACACTTCGAAGAACATCAGAATACATACATGAAACAAAACGACAAGCATTGACTTGCACTCTTCTTTTTGTTCATTAGCACGATAACAAATCACCATTAACACGAAACGAATCCAGCTTGTGCGTGCGGGGGCGAGCGAACCCTCAAGCCCCAGCGTTAGCTCTATTCTGCCCCATCACCCGTCAACGCCATGGTGATCTGTCGAGTCAACGGACACAGAAACTGTCCACAAGAAAGCATCATGCAGCAACGCATCCAACACCCGCTGCCAAGTCCACAGAGGTTGCGTATCAGGGAACGCCAAGAAGGAGGGACGACACCTGTGACCACGGCTTTACCACAAGAAGCTGGAAAGTAGAAGACTGAACCAAGTGTGCAAATAAAGAAAAAGATAATCAAGGGCCAAAAGTGCGGACCGGACCGGGCCGGCCCGATTTCAAAAATGTGGGCTTTCCGGCGCCGGGCCGGGTCGAGACATTTTGGCAAATTGAAAAATTGGTGGGCCGGGCTGGGCCGGGCGAGAGTTTTGAATAGAATTGATGGGCCGGGCCGGCGTCCATCATTTAAAATTTGATGGGCCGGGCCGGGCCGCGGCCCATGGGATGTGGGCGTTATAGTGGCCGCTCTGCCGAGCACATAAGGCGGCCCACGAGGTTCATAGGCCGGCCCGGGCCACGCCTCATGAAATGCTACGTACTATTCTGTTGTTGCTGCTACGATGACAAAGTACGCCCACCCTGCCCATGAGATGCCCGACGCGATTTTGCGGGCCAACCTAGCCACGGCCCATCATTTACATTATTATTTACATAAAACCCCCTCTCGCCCCCCTTTTGATCGAAATCAGGCCCCCACGTCCTTAAAACCTCCGCCCTCCCCTCGCCAGTTATTCGACTTAGAGGATTCACTTGATAAACTGATGCATTTCCTTCCACACACAGCTGTTAGATTTCGTCCCCCTCAGAAACCGGTTTCGTTGTTTCCGCGCACAGACTGACTAACATCACCATGTTGACCCTGATAGCTACACTGTAGTTGTAAGGGGAGTCGCCGACCTATATCCTTAATGAGGACACACAACCCGTAATACGCGCGATCGGAGCATCACACACAGCTTGCAAAGATGAGTTTCGACAAAATATTCGATCTCACAGCTGGCGTGTTTCTTCATTTTATATTATGAAAAAAGCACTCCAGCTGCGAGATCGGAGGCCTTTGCCGAATCTCATCTTTGCAAGATGTGTGTGATACTCCGATCGCCGGTGTTACGGGTTGTGTGTCCTCATTAGGGATATACGTCGGCGGCTCCCCTTGGAACTACAGCGTAGCTTATCTGGGTCAACAGGGTGATGTTAGGCAGTCTGTGCGCGGAAACTATAAGACGCGTTTTCTTACTGGGACAAAATATTATAAAAATTATAATACACTCCAGCTGTGAGATCAAATATTTTGTCGAAATTCATCTTTGAAAGCTGTGTGTGATACTCCGATCGCGCGTATTACGGGTTGTGTGTCCTCATTAAGGATACAGGTCGACGACTCCCCTTTCAACTACAGTGTAGGTATCAGGGTCAGCAGGGTGACGTTAGTCAGTCTGTGCGCGGAAACTAAAAAACCCGTTTCTGAGGGGGACAAAATCTGACAGCAGTGGAAGGAAATGCATCAGTTTATGAAGTGAATCCTGTAAGTCGAATATCTGGTGAGCGGAGGGTGGAGTTTCGAAGGACGTGGGGGCCTGATTTGGATCAAAAGGGGGCCGTGAGGGGGGGAGGGGGGACAGGGGACGGTTGGGGGGGTTCAATTTGTGCGTGGAAACTATTTATCCTTCTTGCGAGGGAGGGGGGGGGAATGTGGCGGGGGGGGCGGGCGAGGAGGGGAGGTCTTTCGGTCGCATAGATGTAGGGGTTTGCTATACGCGTGGTGCTAGGTCTAGGGGATGGTGCGTGTGGTGGGGAAGGAGGGGGCGTTGGGGGCGGGGGTTGGTGGAAATTGCAGCAGCGGCATGGACGCTCTCTAAAGGTAACGAAGCGATATCCAGGGCGTGGCAAGTGTTTTTTACTCTGGCGGATTTCAGTACTAGGTGGGGCGTTTAAGCGAGAGAAAGCGAGGAAAAAGGATTAAATGGGGCGGGGGGGGAGGGGGTTGCAATTTATATGTTGTGTGCTGCTTCAAGTACCACTACAACGACATCGACGCCAGTCCTCCCTGCTCATGAGGCAACCAACGAACGTTTGCAGGCCGAAACACGGGCTGCGGCCCGTATATGACCCGTGCTAAAAAGCCGCACAAAAGCGGTGTACTGCAAGCACAGCAAAAAATAACAACGACAGGCGAGGAAAACATACGGACTCGATACTCGCGATATGCATACCTGTTAAATCATGCAACGAAAAGGAAAACTGAATGACAAGAAGATTATATCGTGCACAAATCAAGCGTATCTCTGCATATCATGCACAACCGCTGCTGTTGCCAGAGTAAAATATATCCCGGCCGGGACGCCAACAAGCAGAACGAAACAACAAGCGAGAGTAGTGCGAGGAAATATCAATGGAGCGAAACAGAATATTCACAGCAGTAAGTAAGTACGAGCTGGTTCCAGGAAAATGCACAAAATTCTATGCAAAATTCACGCAGAATTCTAATCTTGGTAAATTGAAAACGAATTACGTTGAATATGTCAAACAAAAAAAAAATGTCGAAGTGACCGCGTGAACAAGGAAGGGGGGGACCACATCGATCGATGGATGGAGATAATTTTGCCGTGCGAGTTGTAGTGTTTTTGTAGTTCGCAAAAAGTGGGCGTTGATCGTGTTGCTTCGGGAGGCGTTGCTTTGTAGTGCTTTATGCTTCCTATAGTAAAATCTATAGAATTTATATTCGGCCCATACATACGCGCGATCGGAGTATCAGACACAGACAGCTTGCAAAGATGAGTTTCGACAAAGTATTCGATCTCACAGCTGGAGTGTATAATAAATTTTATAATATATCTTGATTATATAGTCTATGTCAATACGCCCAGTATCTCGGCAGTATTATTAGACCTGTTGACATGATTTCAAGGTACGCGGAGTAACCAAGGCACCGGTCGGTACGTGTTTAGCCCGCCGCAGGCGAAAACGTATTGGGTCTTCCCGAGCGACGGTATGGGAAAAGGTTCCCGTTTGCTTGCTTACCGCGGGACGTGGATGGGACGGGAAGGCGGGACGCCATTTATTTGGCTGACGGGACGGGACGGGAGTCCACGATTCCTTGCCGGCACTGGACGGGACGAGGATCATGGAAAAGTCAAGAATAGGTCGGGTACATGGTCGGGAAATCGGTCGGGAACATAATCGAGAATCAACCGGGAACATAGTCGGGAAAACGGTCGGGAGATGCAGTCGGGAATGGTAGGGAACACGATCGCTAACGCAGGCTGGAGTAAACTGTTGAAAAGAGGAAAACGATCTTATCGAGTGTTATTTATTGGTCAACTGCTCAAACGAACTTTGGCCGCCTTTTTATTTTTCTTCAACAAACAAAAGAATGTACCTGGTACTACACAATTTTTTTGAAATTTTCAAGTTTTTACTCAAAATGTCTGGATCACTTATTGATCGACTCATAGCTGCAGTTATAAAAAAACAGAAAAAGACGAGGGCGGGGAAATTGAACAAAATTAAAAAGACTAAACGGGCAATGTCCTCCACGTATCTGTGGTAGACCACTGCTGCAGCTGTTTTGGATCCAAAGTTTAACAATGATCCAAATTGGTACGATCCAGTTGCATCCATATCATACGGAAAAAGATAAAACCCATGCATGGTAAACGGGATGGGAACATCCGCCACCTTACAGTTGGCCCCGCTTTAAAGACACACCACGTTTTTTTTTCGAGAGTCTTCAACGCGGGGAAGTGCCTTTAGGAATCCGGGGCCACTAACTCGCCGTCCCCGGGGCCAACGTAGTCGCAGCATATGTCAAAAGACGCCCATTTGCAGTAACGTAGCAAATGCGACCACGATCAACGGTGTTGTTTGAAACCTACGACACAACAAGTGATTTGAAGGCCGCAACTACTGCTGCTGTACTTCAATACGTGCATACCATCGTTTGAATTTCCCTCTCCCACCGAAACGTGGGAAGGGGTGAAACACGACCTACATAGTGTAATGTGTACAGCAGGGCGCTGGTGTTGCTGTAGGCATTTTTTATTGTTGAGACGTTGTCCTCACGGTGAACATCACATCCGTTTTTGGAACTTTGATACGATACAGGCACAGGCTGCCTGCCACATAGCATGGAGACCAAACAAAACCACTCCCACTTGTGACGACACTACCAAGTATTTTGTAAAATGTCGGCCACGCAGACAACACCAGACGAAAAAATCGGGAAAGTACACCGGAAAAGAGACACCGCTCCTTCCCAAAGGTAAAAGCGAGGCAAACACAAAGCAAATTGTGCCAAGTTTAGCTAAACGAGACCTCACCCAAGACTAACAAAATAACACCAACATCATCCACTTCCATGGAACTGCTGCGGCTGCCAGCCTGGTCTTCATCTTCCCTCCGCTGGCGATCTGAGCACCCTCTCTGCTGTCCGTGGCCTTCCCCTCGGATGCTCCGACCACTAAACGCGTGCATGGGCCGCCCGCAAGGGCACTGGTGAACCAGTGACACAAGTTGAGACTTGATTTTGCGCGTTGGTTCGCTACATGGCTTCAACCCCGCAGCAGACCAACCGCCAGAAGATGGGAGGAATCTTTCCATACCCACATGCAGTAGCAGCAGCAGCCGACCGCTTTCGTTGCAGTCTACAGGTGTGCTACAGCAATTTTGGGGGGGCGCTGTATGGTGGAAAAATGGACCCCTCCGTAATTGTTTACCTCTGCGGGGCACCATGCTTCTAGGTCTTTTTTGTGTCCTTGAAGCGGGGACTTCACTCAAGAAGAGCGTCTTTAAAGCGGGGACGACCGTAGCAAGTTGCTGGACATGAAAAACTGTGTGCAAACGTCGGGATTATATGGGAACAACTGGACGGCCGGCGGAACGGGAAATGTCGGGAATACACACTACGGCGGGGCGGAAAACAGTCGGGACTGGAACAAGATGCCGTAAGTCGCGACGGTAGACGGTGGGAACATAGACCAAGGTCGGGAAGGGGTCGGGAAGTCGTGGTCGGGAATAAAATACACTCGGGATTCCCGTTCCCGTCCCGACCCTTTTCCCCGAGCCAACCATTACCGCGCGTACCCCTGCATGATTGCATGAACATAGGAGGGGAGGATATCGCGTCAAGGCTAGGGTACTGCAGTACATCACACCCCAAAAATTTCTCTACCGTGTCTGAGCTATCATACCATACTCGCGCGGCTGGCTCAATAACTCTTTGACAAAAACACGTTAGATAGGTGGTTCGTCTGTCGCGGCGTTGCAAACCATCCCTTTGGCCATGTATTTGTTACGAAATTAGTGGGGTATTAGTCCGTTTGACCACTTGGATATATTCAGATCCGCCTGCATATATTTTTTTTTTTTTTTTTTTTTTTTAGCACACTTTCACTTTCCAGCTTTTGGACAAGCCGTGGTCACAGGTGTCAACCCTTCTCCTCCCCGGTTCTTGCCTTCAATTTTTGTCGCGCATAGGGTTCAGCAGTCCCACTGCTCGTCGATTGTACATCGAATGTTGCTAACTCACGCTCTCGCGCTTTCCGCAAGTCAATTTGTCCACAAGAAAAAGTCCCAACGAATTTATACGAGTATGCACTCGGCGGGGCTCGAACTCACGAAACTGACCTATACCAGGCTCGAGGATAACCTGATACGCCACCGGGGCGACCATATATATATCCGGCCGACCAGGTGCCCCGCCGTTTCAGGGGGGGAGAGTGATACAAGACTAAGTTTGGGGAAGCTATCGGTTAACCTTTCGCAGATGGTCAAACGGAGTAATACCCCACTACTACCTTAACAGATAAAGAAAACTATAAACAGCACGGAAGCCTGTGACCGCAAGAAGTAGGGTGTCACTTGAGCGACTGACACCGAGCCACTGCAACAAAAGGTATAAAGGGACCTGCGCTGCCGGGATTGTAACGGAAACCACTGATAAGGACAGCTTACGCTATACTTACAATGGGACCCAAAGGGTACCCCAACTAGCGTTGGGCTGCAAAAGCAACTGGGTTAAATCGACACACGACGCGTATGAAAATACGTGGAAGTGTGGTGAGATAAAGCTTTATTTTTCACAATCCGCCGCAGGATAAAAAAAAAAAAAAAAAAGGACCTACCCCCCCCTACCGCCGTAGCGTCGGTCATCGGCCATACATAACAGGTATGACACTTGTTTTCTTCGGCGAGGCGTACGTACGAGGCAGGTGAATGAAACGGCTGCCAAAGTACTAAAACAATGTATTCGGCTCTCTTCTCGGAGAACCCTTCGTACGACGGAATAATTTGCTCTGCACGTGGATCATAATTGCACCTACCTTGATCGTTTTCAGAAAATGAAATGAACGCGTACGTCAAGGGAGGCCGAAGTAGTAAAAAAAAAAATAATAAAAAGGGAAAATTATGCACCTGGAGAACATGAACAAAAATATGGAAAATACTTTCAAGAATGTCGGAACAGTCTGGAGTTTGGCGGAACGAAACCGGGTAGTAGGGGAGGTGTGGTTCCAGGAGAAAGATTGATGAAAAAATAGGAGAGTCTCGGCAGCATCCCAATAGTACAGCAGCAGCACAGCAGCAGCGATTATCGGACACGACTACCGGTAGAGGTAGAGGAAAGAAGTGCCCACGCGGTAGAGACAGAAGCAGCAGTAGTATCAGTAGGGAGAAGATTGACGGCAGGAGCACAAGGGGTAGAGAGGCCGCACGGGGGGCACACCAATCGCAATCTACATACCAGGTGCTGGTCAGGGGTGCAGCAGGTGCAGCGCGGCCCAGCCGTGGAAACAGCGGTAGCAATACAGGAGCGGCAGCAGTAGTAGAGAGAGACTCGTACGGCAGGAGTATAGGAGAACAGGGATACAACAGGGACACAACACATACAACAGTAGTGTCATTGATCGAAATCCACTTGGAAGAACAGCACACAACAACGTGGTGAGAGCGTGTTGTGACAACATAGACAGAAGATGGGTAGAGAAGAAATAAAAGGTAGGGGGCATGCAGAAGCGTTGTCGTATAGAGATGCCGAACGAGCGGGTTAACGCAGAGATTCACGAGAAAGAAGATGTTTGCGACACCATGACGCTGACCGCGAACAAACAGTTAGGCGAGCCCCGGGCGTATGAGTAGCACGGGGATGGGATCTGTTACCTGAAGCCATGCACTACCTCAAGAGCCACGAGACAAGGAAAACATAAATAAATAGAGGCGACCGTGGCGGGAGAGTTGATGACGGTTAACTTTTACCACGAGCAGCGAGGGGGGCTGTCACTGCCGTGGAAGCAATTTAGGATTAACGAAGTGAAGAAAGGATTCAAGAGGGCGCCTGAGAAATCGGAGAACCTTGCGCGTGTGAGGAGGCCGCTGACTGACGTGGGAGGTGTTCAGAGAGATAAAGAAAACATCGGTGAGTGGGGGATAGGGGGGGAATCGAGTGGATGGGACAGCCCTTGACGAATCGCTGATGTTGAGGGCCGCGGAGATGTTCGCGAAGGAAGGCGGGAGGCTGCACGAGGGTTTGCTGCTTGAGGAGGGGAAATTTAGCATTTTTCTAAAAAGAGGTGCAGTTGTGGGCCGGGAAAAAGCAAGGCAGTGCTCAGATACGGTGGATGTACACTTCAATGGGGTAAAGAGAACCAGGAGCGGGGGAAGACGGAGGGTATGTAAGGGAAAGAGACGTTTTGCTTGAGGAGCGGACTGGATAGAGTGGGGAGGAAGCAGAGGGAGCATGGGAGGGGGGTGGGGGAGGGGGGGCTGGTTCCGGAGGAATGCGCGCCGCCCTCCGAAAGGATAGGGGGAGCGACAAGACCAGCGGAGATGGAAGCACAGTCATGGGTTATCCAAAGAAAAAGGAAGGAAGTGGGCGTCGCAGACATTTAGGGGGTAGGTGAGGTTTACCATGGAATATCCCCTTTGGGTGCCCAGGGTTCTTGTAGATAGTAGGAAGAAAAGGAGACCCTAGTAGACAGACGGGGCAAGCGACCAGATGGGGTGGAGAGAGGGAGAGTAACGGTAGGAGCAACCATGGAACGCGGCTTCTGAATGGGCTTCCGGTTGTCGAGGTAATGGGTCGGGAAAAGAGGGCAGGTCAGCCACGTACAATAGCCAGGACACGGAACGGGGGGGCAGGGAAAACGGAACGAGAGAAAACCGCCGGTTTCCACCCCCCTCGCCTGGGGAGTACGCTATGATTTTAATGAACACGCAAAATTTCGTGAAGAGGAGACCGAAATATAAGAATGTCAGAATAGTCTGAAGTTTAGCGGACGAAATGTCGGAGAACAGGGTAGTAGGGGAGGTGTGGTTCCAGGAGAGAGAACGATGGGAAAATAAGGGAGTCTCGGCAGCATCAGCATAGTACAGCAGCAGCACAGCAGCAGCGAGTATCGCACTCGACAACCGGTAGATGTACAAGGAAGAAGCGCCCACGCAGCAAAGACAGAAGCAGCAGTAGTAGCAGTAGGGAGAATATCGACGGCAGGAGCATAAGGAGTAGAGAGACCGCCCGGGGAAGAAACTGATCGCGATCTCCCACCCACCCACCCGATTGCTTCACGAGCAGGAGGGCTAAAGCGTGGAGGGGAGGTGGGGGGGGGAGAGGAGAAAGGGAAGGAACGGGGGATTAATTCCTTCTTGCTCGTGTTTTGGTTTCTTCGGGGAGGGGGAGGTGAGGGGCATCCGGTTGTTGAGGTTATAGTCGGGAGTCATGGGCAGGTTGGCGCACAATAGCCGGGATAGGGAACGGGGGAGGGAGGGGGGGGGGGGGGGGGGAACGGGACGAGGGAGAGCCGCCAGTTTGAACCCCCCTCCCCCGGGGAGAACGCCATGATCACATTATTGAGAAATTCACATATATTCGTATGAAGAGGAGATCAAACAACACACTGGGTCGTTTTGCGTTGTCATGACGCACAGCTCTGCCAAATATCGTTTCCCAACTCTAACAAACCGGCGTGCAAAAGTGCGAAGACGAAAATGTTACAGCTTTCGCTTGAACCAGATCGCAATACGTAGTTGTACCAGAGATTTTGCAATGTAGGACCCCTGCAGCCGTTCGTCGCATACGTGCTCTAACGATTTTTTTTTGCGTCGTTGTTGTAATTCTATCAAGTAACGTTGTTGTTGTTGTTTCTCACATTAACTCTTGTAAAAAAGCTAGAGTCCGTGGTCACACAAAGGTGCTTGAGCCCTAGGAAGATCCGAAAAACCAAGTGAAATCAAAATTCGTCAGGGAAATACTACGCTTTCCCGCCTAAAAACGCACGGTACGGAAAAAGGCGCACAAGTGAAAAGGTCAAATGCGCGAACTGAACTCACATGGCCGCGGGTATCCACCCAACTACAGCATAGAGTTTCCCCGTCCCCACCACTACCCAACTCGCGGCTAAAACGTAAACTCGGAAAGATGGCATTCCGGGTGGCTATCTCCACCGAACCTGACCCTCAGGGGACAGGCCGGGTCGACATACACACGCATCCGTATATAACGGCAGCTTGCGCTGCCGGGGTCGCAACGAAGACCACTGATAGGGACAGCTTACGCTATACCTACAATGGGAACCGAAGGGTGCGCCAGCTAGCGTTGGGCTGCGAAAGCAACTGAGTTAAATCGACACACGACGCGTATGAAAATACGTGGAAGTGTGGTGAGCTAAGCTTTATTTTTCCCCATCCGCCGGAGGATAAAATAAATAAAAAAATAAAAAAAGTATGCCTGCGCCGCTGTTCTCCACGTATGTCGTACATACAGCAGGCAGTACCCGTACTAAACAGGTAATATTCATATATGAAAACCATGAAATTCGAGGCATATTTTGACAGTTCATATGAGTATTACGTATCACACACGGACAGCTTGCAAAAATGAGTTTCGACAAAATATTCTATCTCACTGCTGGAGTGTATTTTAATTTGTTTATATAATCATTATTTTTCATGTTGATTATTTTATTAAAAAAATATCAAATACACTCTATCTAGCTGTGAGATCGAATATTTTGTCGAAACTCTTCTTCGCAAGCTGTGTGTCATACTCCGATCGCGCGTATTACGGGTTGCATGGGTTGTGTGTCCTCATTATGAAGGATATAGGTCGGCGACTCCCCTTGCAACTACAGAGTAGCTATCAGGGTCAACAGGATGATGTTGGGCGGTCTGTGCGCAGAAAGTATAAAACCCGTTTCTGAGGGGGACGAAATCTAACAGCTGTGGAAAGAAACGCATCAGTTTATCAAGTGAATCCTGTAAGTCGAATAACCGGTGCGGGGAGGGCGGAGTTTTGAAGGACGTGGGGGCCTGATTTTGATCAAAAGGGGGGAAGGGACAGTTAGTTGGGGCAGGTCAATTTGTGCGTGGAAACGGTATAACCTTCTTGTGGGGGAGGCGAGTGAATGTGGGGGGCGGGCGGGCGGGGCGGGGGGGAAGATCTTTAAGTCGCGTAGATGTAGGGGTTTGTCATACGCGTGGTGCTAGGTCTAGGCGATAGTTCGGGTGGTGGGGAAGGAGGGGGCGTTGGGAGCGGGGGAGGGTGGGAATAGCAGCAGCGGCATGGACGGCTCTTAAACGATAATGAGGTGATATCCAGGGCGTGGAAGTGTTTATTTCTCAGGCGGATTTCGATATTGGGTGGGGCGTTTGAGGACGGGAAAGTGAGGAAAAAAAAGGGGGGGGGGGTGAGGGTTTTCAAGAGGTTTAGGTCACATAAAGTATTAAAGTACACTCCAGCTATGAGATCAATGATAACTATGTAGTGGCTTGCCACGCGCTAATATTATACCGGAACGTAAAGTAGGCACGAGTGAATTGTTGCGCTGGCGCACCTGAGTGTTGCCCTTACATGAAACGTTCTTTCTACCCAACGTCATCAGTACGCCCAGAAGAGTCCGTGCCGATTCTTCGTCTTACCAGATCCTCCTAAAAATAATAGAGAGATACAGCAGGGGGTACCTTGAGGGTCCCTTGGCGCTTTTTCGACAACATGGCTCACATACTCTTTAAATCATTTATACCGTAGCTCTGACCCTAACCCAATGAAACGCAAGAACCAACCAATGTACGGTGAAACCCAATTTTTGAGGGAGGGAAGGAGGGATGAATTATGTGGTCACAGACCAAAACAGTTACGCACACACCTCGATGAGATGCGCATATATGTCATACCACTAGTATAAGTCATGCACACCTACCTATATCTTACTCTCGCTCTAGTGTGCAAGGTTAACTTGTTGTGTAGTCTGCCAAACAAAGGAAAAGAGTGGGAAGGTGACCGCTCCGGCGCGAACAAAAATTTATACGAGGTACACCCTTCGAGGTGTAGGTAACCCACGCACCCCTACCCAAAGTACTGAAATAGAATTTATTGTGTATGTACAAACCCTCTTTGATATTCGATCAAGATAAGTTAGGGCTTAGCCTTCTGGTCGGGTCGGGACCTGGTACGCCAGGAATAGTATCGGTACACTACAAGTACTACTGCTTTTATGTTGTTAAAAATTGTTCCAAAAATATATTTTTATATGCACCCCTATTTGGTGTACTACTGCACAGCTGTAGCAGTAGTAGCGTACAGATATTGTTGCAGTTCTCACATTAACTCGCAGAATCCAGTCCGTCGTCACAGGACAGGCTCCAGTCACTTGTCCTGCGGAATGCCCCAGGCAGGGAAAAAGACAAACCAAAGGTGGAACACGCATATATCACAGCTGACTCCGTTCATGCCTCCACCAGAAACTCATGAAAGATGAAATCGGGAGTTAGCCTATGATGTGCCAGGTCCATACTGGTGCACATACGTCTCACTACTCGCGCCTGGAAAACCGACTATACCGCTTGCCACCCAAGAAAGACCTCCACGTACCAGGTATGTACTACACGTATTACCCATCACTACGCATACGCACGTCAGTCGCAAGTCAATACTCGTAGGAAAAAAAAACAAACAAAAATCGAGCTGGTACCAGGTCCCAACCCGACCAGAAGGCTAAGCCCTAACTAACCTAGCTAGAATATCATAGGAGGTGGGATCAGGGTGTGTACAAATCAAATTCTGATTTAGTACCTTGGCTAGGGGTGCATGGCTTATGCATGTACACCTCTAAGGGTCGCTAAGGGTGTAAAAAGGTGATACGCGAGGAGAAATATCGGACTGAGTGTGGCAATTATCGTGGCGTCTCCCTCGTGGCTCATGCCGGCAAAGTACTCCTCAAAGTCGTCGCGGATCGCCTGAGTGACTATTATTGCGAACGCGAGACAATTCTGCCGAGGGAACAGTGTGGGTTCAAAGCCGAACGCTCGACGGTTGACGTGATGTTCACAGTAGGACGACTGCAGGAACTGGCGCGGAAGAAGGACACCGCCTCGTACATACATGTGTTTTATCGACCTCACCAAAGCATACGACTCCGTCGACCGAACCCTTCTGTGGGATGTCCTTGCTCGTTTTGGCGTGCCACCGAGAATGCTCGCCGTCATCCGCCAATTCCACGACGATATTCAAGCATGCGTGCGGCTGGATGATGGAGAATGCTCGGATAAGTTCGACGTGGGGCAAGGTCTCAGGCAAGGATGCGTGCTCGCGCCACTGCTGTTCAACATGTTTTTCACGGGTGTGGCCGAGAAACGCTTCCTCGCTGATGCAGCCATCACGGACAACATGGTACAGCTCCAACGAAAAGAGGAAGGCGAGAAGAAGGGCGCTCCACGCACAGGGAAAGTCGACGGACGGAGGGGGAAGAAGGGGGGGGAGGTGCAGAGATTGTGGGGTATGCTGTACGCGGGCGATGTGGGCATCGTATCGCGGTCATCAGAAGGGCTGGAGAGGACTATGACGGTGATCGTGACTGCGAGCTCGTCGTTCGGGCTTACAGTATCCGAGGCAAAAATAGATAATGTGCCTGGAAACCAAAGGCGGGTGGAAGGTGTCCTTCACAATCAATGCAGCCGGCCAGGTATTCAAACAAACAAACGAGTTTGTGTACTTGGACGGGGCTATCACCGCAGACACGGACCTTAGTATTGAAATATCGCGGCGTCTTCAGAGGGCCTGGGCGTACTTCCAGCGGTACAAGATGGAAATCTATGATCACCCGGGTGTGCGCTTACGGTTGAATGGGCGGTTGCTGAAAGCAGAGGTGGTCGAGACACTGCTGTACGGTTGCATGACGTGGAGCCCGAAGAAGCCTGACTATGACAGGCTACGACGGGTTCACCACTCCATTCTCCTCCGATGCCTCGAATGGTGGAAACGGAATCGCGACGACCGCATCCTATCGTATGCCGACGCGCTTGCCAGGACAGCTTCAGATAGCATAGAGGCGATAGTGCGCAAACGGAGAACGTTTAATACAAATATTTCAAGGACGTCAGCCGTGATTTTGTATGCGAGTTTCGTAGCACGAATGGGGGGAAAGCGTCTGCCACAGAGGGTGATGTTTGGGGAGTTTGTTGGTGGTAAGGGCTACTCAAGGGGGCAAGAGAAAGACTGGATGGCTCATCTGAAGAAAGATTTGTCGGTCTTTGGAATGAAATTCGAAGGGTGGCAAAAGGCTGCTCAGAAGGCTGGCATATGTGTTCGACGAGTAGAGGAGGGAGCCCAGTTGTTCATGCGGAATTGAAATGAACCTGGAGAGACGCAAAGCTGCAGGGCGGCGCGCAAAGACTGCGGCAGCGCCATCTACCGTCGGCATCCCTAAGCGGCCGGGGGGAGGGGGGACGGGGGGGGGGGCGGGGGTGGCAGGGGGGGGGGGGGGGGAGGGGGAACGGGGGGAGGGGGGACGGGGGGGTGTCATGCCCGAGAGACTGAAGTCCGGGTTTGGGCACCATCGTCTTGAAAGTTGTGGGCCTTCTAATCGCCATCACAAGATAGCATTAGACCGCCCTGACTTCTTCGCCATGTTGCGTTGTCTCCCCAGTGCCATTGACGATTTACTTGATACCCTCTATGAGCCCTATGCCGCCCTTAGCCAGTTCCTAGGGTCTGCAAGTATGACATTTTTTTTCTTCTCTTTACATTTTTTTTTTCTTTTCTTTATATTTTTTCTTTTATTTTCTTAATTTTCCCTCTATGCTTCCTCTTCTTCTGGTCTTGTTTTTTTTGTTTGTTTTTTGTTATTTTTATATCCTCCGGCGGATGGGGAAAAATAAAGCTTTAGCTCTCACCACACTTCCACGTATTTTCATACGCGTCGTGTGTCGATTTAACTCAGTTGCTTTCGCAGCCCAACGCTAGCTGGCGCACCCTTCGAGTCCCATTGTAGGTATAGCGTAAGCTGTTACTTGTCTATTTCTTGCTTTTCTTGTCTTTTTCTTTTCTTTCCTTTCCTTTTTCCTTTTGTTTCGCTTTTCTCTCTTTTCTTTCTTTTCATGTATCTTCTTTTTTTCTCTTTATTTTCTTCTCTCCAATTGACTGCGTCTGTCGTGCGTATGCGTAGTGAGAATACGACTACGTGTAATATATACTTAGTACGTGGTAGACTTTTTTGGGTGGCAAGCGGTATAGTCGGTTTCTTCAGGCGTGAGCAATGAGACGTATGCACCGGTATGGGCCTGGCACATCGTGGACTGACTCCCGAAATCATTCTTATATGTTTCTGGTGGAGGCATGAATTGCGTCAGCTGTGATTTATGCGTGTACCACCTTTGGTTTGTTTGTGTTTTTCTGTGGGGTATTCCTCAGCTCCAGAGTGACTGGAGTCTGTCCTGTGACGGCGGACTTGATTCTTCGAGTTAATGTGAGAACAGCAACAACAACAGACCTTCGTTCCACTTGGTAAGGCATGCTGCGAGGCATGCCTTAGCAAGCTTGTACATAGCGAGGGGGCGGGGCGGGGTTCTGGCGGGTGTAAGGCCGGACTCACCCTCAAGGAGTGATACCTTCTTGCTGCTGCGTGTGGCCGCGAGACCTGGGAGTGGCGGTAGAGCTGGGTCGCACATGGTGCGTTAGGCATGGTCACATAAGATTCGCGCGTCTTTCTAAGCAACAGCGGCGGAGCAGCAATGCTCAATCGGGATGCTCGTTTGCGGAGGCAGGTGCCACCACGAGCCACACTACGGCGCAGTCTTGGTTGGAGTGGAGGGAACTGCGCCGGCTGGAGGCTGGATTCGACGACGAAGGAAGAGGGCGGTTGAGCGTCGACGGGCGGGGAAGACACGGATTGAATTCTCCCTGAACGATAAATTTTGTTTTTCATATCAGAACCGCAAGCTGCGGGCGGAGTGTTCGAGAGGGGTGAGGGTGGGGTGGGGGTGTGGAGGAGTGGGGGGGAGATGGGGGGGAGGGGGGCGAAAGGGCTTTAGGTCGCATAGAAGCAGGGGTTCGCTATACGCGTGGTGCTAGGTCTGGGCGATGGTGCGGTTGGTGGGGAAGGAGGGGGCGTTCGGGGCGGGGGTGGGTGGGAATTGCGGTAGCGGCATGGATGGCTCTAGAAAGATATTGAGGTGATATCCGGTGCGTGGAAGTGTTTATTACTGTGGCGGATTTCGATATTAGATGGGGCGTTTGAGCAAGAGAGAGCGGGAAAGGGGGGGGAGGGCGAGGGGAGGATTTTCAAGAGGTTTAGGTCACATAGGATATGAAAAAACACTCCACCTGTGAGAAAAAAATTGGTCGAAACTCATATTTGCAAGATTGTGTTGTGATACTCCGATCGCGCGTATTAATCACATATGTAGGAGCTTGCTATACGCGTGGCGCTAGGTCTATGCGATCGTGCGGGTGGTGGGGAAGGAGGGGGCGTTGGAGGGGGGGGGGGGGATTACTGAAAGCTACGTCATGGATGGATAGAAAGATAAGGACGTGTTATCAATTGCGTAGAAGTGATTATTACTCTGGCCGATTTCAACTGTAAGTGGGGCGTTTGAACAAACTGGGCGGGAAAAAAAACGGAGGCGGGGTAGGGGGGGGGGGGGGGGGTGGGAGGGCGGAAATAAGTTGGAGCTACGTACTTCGTTAGTTATACTTCGCTTGGCATACGTTGGGAGGCGATCATTCAGACGGTAAGAACGAAATACCCTACGCAATAGGTTGGTAGTGTGGTTTGCCGCAATTCCAACATATCTGCCTGTATTTCCTTTTCACATTATCGTTGTCATGGTCCAATTTCTGGGAAATCTCTATGATGTTTCGAAAATACTTTCAAAGACATTTTTAATTATCGACTTATAGCTGAAGTTATAAAAACAAAAAACGCGAAAAAAACGTCGACTATGTAGCCCACTGACAAGAACAAGCTAGTCGATTCGTTTGGGACAGTATGTGTAGCTAACCATCCCGCTGGGAATTCATATCGAAACACGACCCCTCCCCCCCCCCCCCCCCCTCTCCCCCGCTCCCTCTTGTTCAAACCCAGCCCCCCACGCCCTTAAAAACTCCGCCCTCCCCTCACCGGTTATACGACTTATCGGATACACTTGATAATCTGATGCATTTCCTTCCACACACATCTGACAGATTTTGTCCCCCTCAAGAACGTGTTTTAAAGTTTCCGCGCAGAGACTGACTAACATCACCCTGTTGACCCTTGTACAATCTACACTGTACTATAGTTCCAAGCGGAGTCGCCGACCTTTGTAATAAATGAGGACACACCCAGTAATACGCGCGATCGGAGTATCAAACACAGCTTGCAAAGATGAGTTTCGACAAAATATTCGATCTCACAGCTGGTGAAGTGTTTTTTCATTTCTAGATTATACCTATTATAGATACCGGCTAGGCCGGCCAAAAACCGGGCAATGTTTCAGAAAGCTTTGCCGCCGCCGCTTTTACTAATAATTAGGACTTTCAAAATTGGAAGCGCTACCCCTGACACCACATTGCACATACATGCAAAAAAATAGAGGCATATGAAAACTTTTAATACTTTGATTTTCCGCCTCGATCTCGAGAGACCAAGATGTCCGCGAAAACTCGAAGGCACCAACTCTTCCACACTAAAACAGTATATTATAAATCTTTGTTCCCGATCAAGGTGAAACTTGGTGGACACCACGTCGTATGCTGAAGATTCTTTAAGAACATGGTCGATATAAGTTTCATTGCCCAATTCGCCACCCAACAACGAGAGATATTACCAAGAATCGATTCCGTGTACCTGGTGGTATCCGACAAAAAGGGATAAAAGTAAAAATGTCTCTGTGCCCAACGCATTTCATGGATTTCGGACATGAAATTTCGACACGTAATTTAGAGCAAGCTTGAAAAAAACTACTGCTGGAAATCGCAAAAAAAGAAAAAAAAATGACGAAATACAGGCGATACAGGCGGCCAAATCCATGATAATAGAAAAAACAGCCAAATAAATGGTGTGTTGATGAGCGTGCTCTGAATCGCGTGTCATAAATTCAGGTCCGAACTCCACAAACTGGGCGGGGCACGGCGACATTGGTTTCTTCACGGCGTCTTAGCCGGCCCAGTTAGTAGTAGTAGACGTCTGCTGCTGCTGCTGCAGCTGTTGCATTCAAATACTAATAATCCAAATTGGAATAATAATCCAGTTGCATCCATAGACTAGTCATACTTACTATGATTAGGGGAAAACACAATCCAAGGAAAATGGGATGGGACACATCTGCCATTATTATAGCAAGTTGCGGGATGGGAGAAATCACGTGCGATATTTTTTGTGTAAATCTTCCGAGTCTCAATGCATGCCTGATAAATGTCTCGTACGCAAAAACGTGAGAGACTTCGCCGAAAGTTTACACTCTATTCCTCCGATTTTGACGGCGTCCTCCTGGGCGTCAAGGCTTCAAAGCAGCAGTTCGTTGGAAACAGATGCTCCGTTTGGGCCAAAAATGAAAACCACGCAGTTACGCCAAGTAGCCGATTTGTCAACCGCGTCGCCACGTTACAGCTCGTGTAGGGTTACTTGTCTTACTGTAAAATATATTGTTGGTACGTGCACAAGCTTTAGTGACGACTTCTCGCGTATGATAGCGCGAAACCAGATTCCATGCCTGCTACGCGCGTGATAGTGCAACCTGCTCTATTATTGCCTGCTTCGCGAGTAGGGCGTAGAATACTCTCTCGAATATTCCTGGTGTACTTGAAGTTCTCGTGGATGTGCTGCTTATGTGTCGAGGCCTATGTTGGGGTTCTGAAGAAAATTCTCCGCACTTGAAGAAAGTGTATATCCGTGCTCGAATTTTTCAGAAACGCATGGCAAACCTTACGGGACGCGGTCGCCTGGTACCAGTCGGTGTGTAGATCAAAGGACGAGGCTCACTAAATAACCATATGTAACGATGCGTATCGGGGTTGTGTCTGTGTGATAAGACCTTCAGAGGCTGGCACCGAGAGTCTGTGAAGATCAGCTGTGAATAAGAGGAAAACATGTAATACTTGTTTGGCACGTGGCGCTTGTGCCCAAAAGGTGGAATCCAAGAGATCAAAATGAAAAGAGGTAGTGGGAGAAGACCAAGAAAGCAGGGAAGAGTATTAACAGAGGAGGAAAAGAGACGAGTAAAAAGTGATGTAGTTGGGGCTGACCGTCACCTGATGACCACGGGGCAATATCAATGCCACGGGAAGATGTACTCCTCTACGGGTTGCCGTGCTCGCCGACAGTGCGTCCTACAGTTAAGTTCCTTGCAGCGTTCCCTGCCACGCTGTCCCCCGATACTCACGGCGAAAGGCTGGTTTCGACTTAAGTATATAGTCTAGACTACAATACACCGGGGATAACGAGCAAGCCGAGTTTCCCCGCGTCTGGAATAGGTACTGCGTTTACTCATCATGACATGCGTAGTGTCTCTTATTTCACTGAACGAACCAGTTAGTGGACTAATTACTCCATGTTGCAATACAGCGGACACGTATTGAAACATGTGTATGCGAAATAAGATAATTATGTTTCTGTCTAAAAAACCCTTTCGGGGAATCAGGCGGAAAAAACGCTGAATAAAACTGACGATTTCAGCATCCTTCCTTGACACGTAGGAACCAGGGCGCTGCTAGATTATTAGGTGTGGCGACGTTATTCACCAACAGACCCCAATGCAAGTACCTCTAGGACATGCGCGCATAGCTTGCACTGCCGTGTGCTGCATTCTCGCGCCATCATAGGACGACTTTTATGTATAGTTTGTTTTGTGGCTGGACATGGGCCCAAGAAGGGGATGAGTCGACATTCGAAACATGATAAATGGTATGCACATGTTTAAAGGAGACATACGATGCCTGAGATACCGCGCTTATACCATAGCCCCCTATGTATCGGGTACAGTGGGTACCCCGAATTAACCGTGTCACGACGTTATCCCACACTACTTTCAAGCAGTTTTCCTCCACAAAGGGCATGCGGTTTTGACAGGTAGGTATGGTTCTGGCCAAAAGTAGTTCTCACACCTAGCCTTGGATTCATCTAACTGTACATTTTGGGCCAAACCGTTCCGACCAATTAAAAGCTCAAGTGTGGAACTAATATTTTCGGTGGTATGACAACTGTTTTGTGAGAACATTTGCTTTAGGACTACGTAGCGCATGAACAGGTTGGTCGGGTTGCGTGAACGCGTGTATTCGAAGTCGTGTTTTGGGCGATGATAAATTGATTGAGCTCCTCACGTAAAGAGCTCAGAAAATTCTCAGAACCTGCTGCACCCTTAGCGTGGGATGACTTGTTGAAAGCTGTGTGGACATAGCAATGCTATGAAGGGTGTCTACATGTCACACCAGGTGTGCAGTTCGGCGGTGACCTACGGGGGTTGTGGGAATTAATGGAGAGTTCGATGTCATCTGTGTTTTTTTACGTTTTTAGGGCGGCTCCGGTCGGTCCACCTTTTGGATCGTTATTATGTCCATCACGGAAACCATGAAAATGCCGCATTATTTTAAGTTGTGCGTTGTTGCTAATCTTTAACTGACCTGACTGAAACCCTTGAATGATTTCGTACGTCAGGATATCCTCTACTTTTACGAGCCTTGCAGAAATCGGAAAACCCACATCGAAGGCTTGGAGTGCCTGGCCCTTGTGAAGAGGTGGGTGCCGGTGTATGACGTGGGCGTTCGTTCATGTTTTTTTTAGCTTGCGGTGTTGAGCTTCTTTGCCTTGCGTTGCCGTAATGTGGTGTCGCTGTTAACTTCGCGAAACAACCATATTACAGGCTGGTTCACGTTAAAAGCCCGAACCTGTCTCCCCCACGAATGCCGCTCCAACTGAAAATAGTGGACAATATAGGGAAGTAACAAAGAAAAAGTATGGAGCAGGCATGTTGGAACCCCTTAAGAGCAACGAGATGAAGACGTTGAAAGACGGATTGAAGACAGGATCAGAATGGACCTAGACAGTGCATACCAAAGGGACTTCCTCGTGATAGAAAATGAAAACAATGGTATAGAAACGGAAATGCATGTACGCGAAGCGGACGTAGGGATTACTGACCACTGTCTAACATGGACAGAGAGTCAACAGACAAAAGTTATCAACAATAAACGAGGTAGAGGAAATTGTACAGATGGAGAATAGATGAACTAGAAGTGAAAGAAAAACAGCGAGAGCTCCAAGAACAGATGACCAAGAATGCAGAACGTTTCTCGGAGCTGCTGGAACGCATAGGGTAGACAAGAGAACGATGCGGAACGAAATATTGCAGGATTCGGGATTATGGACGGATGGGAGCAATTGGTCAAGAACACAGCAAAAAATGTAATAGGGAAGAAATTGATACTATTTTCAGAACAGTAGAATGCTGGGAGGAGGAAGTAAAAGAGGCCATAAGAGTAAGGAGAGAGACGTACGCAAGGTATACATCGACTAAAACTACGGCAGGATGGGAGGGGTATGCTACAGCTAGAAAAAATGTAAAGCAGATCGTGTAGTGGAGAAGAAAGGATTATGAACATATGCACGTACCTGGAAATTAATACTACGAAACAAAGGAAGAGATTGATGGAGGGATGAAGCAGATGTGGGTGCGGACGAAAGGGATACTGGGTCAACAAGCAGGTGAGGCAGACACGGGAATAGCTACATCAAGGGTCCAGAACGGTAAAGGGCTGGTAACTCAAAGGGGAAGAGGGACGTACTTGCAGAACATCACCGCAAACCAGGAACGCCCACAGACAAGGAATCGTTCGACGAAAAATTCGAGAAGCACATCAACGTGTGGACAGGCGGACGTAGGTGCGTCAGAAAGAGAAGACCGGGGTTCAGACGGATTACAGAAAGAGTTCACAAGAGAACAGGCAATTAAATATGTGCGTAGCTGAAGTCAGCAAAAGAATGGCAGTAGGGGCAGCGAAAACGGACCATGGGACTTTATGAAGTACGGGGGAGAAGGTGTGCTTGCCATGATGTTGTATAATTGGATATGGAAAAACGAGCACGCACCTAAGAGAGTAAACTCATTCTAGAAAGGAGCTAAGGCTGCCTCGGGGAAGTACCGAGGGATAACGCTGTTAACCATCGGGTTTTTTTAGAAAGCAAACCAATTGTGTACAACTCCAAAAAAAATTGACAGTCCTGTGGGGCTGTACAGCAGCTATCGAATGAGCTGTCGCTCAGGACCTGGAAGTCCTCGGCATCACCTCGGTAGCCAGCATCTAGAGAAATCACAATAAAGCCAGCGTATATCGCTTTTTGCGCCCACCCGAAGGCACGAGATGGAGCATGACCGTTCTGACGAGCTCCTATCACAGGGTTGGCCAAGGGGTTTCGCAGGATTATTTCGGTTCTCTGATACACCACATGGTTCTGGAGATAACGCTTGGTTCTCATTTTAGGCTACGTTCCCATTTTTCTGAAAACTCTTTTTAATAGGCAAACATAACATTCTGTAAGATTTTGAACGATATAATGAGAACAATGCTGGAGAAGTAAGGACGAAAATATAGGCGAAGGGACAGCAGGATTTAGGCCAAACCGTAGTTGCGTAGGCCATGGTTACACGTTAGGTAAATAGTTCAAGTTAGGAAAGACGCCGGGCTAACTACGTACTGTTTCTTCCTAGATCTACAGAAGACCTATGACACATTATGGAGGACTGGGTTGTGGAAAAATATTATAAAAATTATAATAAACTCCAGCTGTGAGATCGAGGATTTTGTCGAAACTCATCTTTGCAAGCTGTGTGTGATACTCCGATCGCGCGCATTACGAGTTGTGTGTCCTCATAGATGTGGGGAATTGGGATCAGAGGAAAGATGTGGAGAATGATCAAAAATATGACGAAATGCGCCAGACGTGTTGTGATGCTGGACGGAGAAATATCGAAATATTATGTTGATATTTTACAAGGAGTTGCACAGGGATGCACACTACCACCCAACCTAGATTCAAGGTATATATTAAGGGCATGTTGGCAGCAGTCGAAGCAGCAAAGCAAGGAGTCATGATGAGGGGAGATACGGTGTCAGGGTTGATGTTCGCGGATGATTTGGTGGGGATATCAGAAACACCCGACCGAGAGACTGCTGAAACAAATAGAGGAAGCACTTGAGTACGCTATTAATAGGAAATGGACAGTGACAGCGAACGCGAACAAATGCGCAGTAAGCAGTTGTATGTAAGGAAGACATTATGGTGAATCCGGTAAATTTGTGGTGGAAGTGGGGAGAAGATGAACTACCGATCGTAGACCAGTATACGTACCTTGGCGTAGATCTCTCAAAGGACTAGTTTTGATATACACACAGAGAGAAAGTAACAGGAAAGGGTAAGTCACAAGTAGGACAGATGGATGCGATCCTAACAGACTCGCACCTTACTTACCACTAGGATTGAAATATGGATTCTCTGATGAATGCGATTGCTCCAAAATTGGAGTATGCAGGAAACATATAAGAAGAGAACGCGAAGTTCGAAAAACAACTGGAAACAGTGCAGATGACAGCAGCTAAAGCTTTAGTCTACTAGGATGCTCAAGTACGACGAGTAATACAATATTAAGAGCAGAACTAGGAATGTACCCATCTAAAACAAGCACGAAAACAAGTGAAGATGTGAGAAACTTTAAAGTTAAAATGTCAATAAAGTAAAGTAAAGAATACGCCAGGAACAACGTTGCCAGCCACAGGTAGTTGATAGGGCTGTGTGGGATAAAATAACAAAAGGACGAGCTGGAATACGATGGGAGAACGCAGTCGAGAAGATATGGAAGGATTTAGGGGCAGAACAAGAAGAGGTACTGTCTATAGAGAAGTTGGGCGAGTTCAAGACAGAATTAGAAGAGAAAATAGAAGAGTGGGAAAGGATAGCGATAAGACGTAAGGTGAAAGAGGAGAAGCACTTATAGATATACAGGGGATTGAGGGAAGTTGGTGGAAGATATTGGAAAAAAACGTATCTGCACGGCCCAATGGACTACGCGAAAGAGCTGAAACTGCGAGTTCGTGTAGGGGACCTAGACCTACTAAGAAGAAGAAATAGTTCAACCAGTAGTCGGGAGGAGAAGGACGCGGCTACGAATACGTGCCCGTGTAGCACAAAAACATACTAGAGAGTAAGACCCGCAAAGTAGAAGAAAGAATTAGTTTTTTACCAGTAGTCAGGAGGAGGAGGACTCGGATACGAATACGTGTCCGTGTAGCACAATAACATACTGGAGAGTAAGACCCACATAGTAGGAGAATGTGATATATGCAAGGAGGAACGGTATGCGTTGGAAATATGACATTCCGGGTGGCTATCTCCACCGAAACTGACCCTCAGGGGACAGGCCGGGTCGACATACACACGCATCCGTATACAACGGCAGCATGCGCTGCCGGGGTTGTAACGAAGACCACTGATAGGGACAGCTTTCGCTATACCTACGATGGGACCCGAAGGGTGCGCCAGCTAGCACTAGGCTGCGAAAGCAACTGAGTTAAATCGACACACGACGCGTATGAAAATACGTGGAAGTGTGGTGAGCCAAAGCTTTAGTTTTCCCCATCCGCCGGAGGATAAAAAAAGAAAAAGTATGCGTTAGAGGAGAATATTATATATTAAACGGATGTGACAAGGAAGAGTTCGGTAGATTAGAGAGTAGCGAGAAAGGGATCGGTATCCTAGGAGATAGATGGTGGCCGCCGACATCGAAACAGGACGAGGATGGGACAATCGAAGAGTTTCTATGTGTGATACTTCCTCTGTATCATAAGTCTAGTCCGCCACGTGCTTGTAGTAGTAAAGATACGTACACGTTGACGTTTAGCCTTTGGCCGGATGCGTTGGAAAGGCAAGACACATGCAAAGCTGGCTAAAAAAAGAAGAAAAAAATCGAAGACCATGTTATACACTGAAATTAGGTCAAAATATGCCCATTTTGGCCTGTTTTGAGAATTGTTTTGAGAACGTTTTCTAGATTTTTTTGAGAATTTTTCTCGAATTCGTGAGATAAGTCGTGGTTACCTTGCAATATTTTGTTGGGGACGTTGGAGAAGGTGGTGAAATACTTCGAAGTACGACAAGGAGGCTTTCGAGAGGGCTTACGCCTGGATGGCATCGAGTCCCAGCGACGACGAGGACGACTATTTATAGTTGGCATTTTTCCCCCCGACACCAACAGACGCTTTTTCTCCCCGCAAGTGTCTTGGCTTTACCCCCAAGTGTCTTGGTTTTAGTGTGGAACCCCAAAGTGTCTCATTTTTAGTGTGGGTTCACTATTATACTGCTTCGAGTATAGGGGGACGCGACGTGGGTCGTTGAGTAGGGGGGGGGGGGGATTCAGGCCCTACTCTGTTGTTTTTTTGCCCCGCAAATGTCTTGGTTTTAGTGTGGGATCCCCAGGTGTCTTGGTTTAGTGTGGACCCCAAAGTGTCTTGAATTTAGTGTGTAGGTCACTATCAATATGGTTTTAGTATAGGGGACGTATTGTGGATGGCTGAGTCTAGGCGGGGTTAGCTTTAGGGTTGGGGATAATTCTTGGGTTTTTTGGGGGGGGGTTAGGCTTAGTGCCCTACGTACCATTAATTTCACCCCACCCCCCAGAAACGGGCAAAATATGGCCGTTTTTGGGCCGACTTAAAGTTTTCCGGCCGTTCAGTCGCATGGTTTAAGCACCAGCTTTAAATCAAGAAAAAACTTTTGCTTGCTCAAAAAACGCCGTAGTATTCAACAAAAATAACGAAAAACAGATCGGATACCGTTAAGGTGGCGTTTAAACCTAACAGACCAGACTTATGATACAGAGGAAGTATATGGAAGAAGCATATTGAGCGCCAGATTATTGAAGGTGTCTCTCTTAGGAGTAGGAACGGTGCTCCGTCTCGAAAGGGATTCGTGACCAATGGTCACATGACTGAGGCGAGCAAGAAATGAGTACCCCCCCCCCCCCCCACACACACACACACGAATGCCGCTGGCTGTACCCAGTCAAACGGGAATATTTGGTATCATCCTGGCCCCGTTGACCAGTGGAAGAGGGTGACAAGGCCACAACGTATCTTACTCATTTTTTAACTCAGAAGTCCACATGTCCACGCCGTTTTTCGGAGGTTAATTTTTGCGCAGGTGTTCAACATGCCCATCCCAAGGCGCGACCTCCAGCGGTTTTTTCCTTTCTTTTTCGGCGAATGTTTGGTCTAAGATCGTCCACATATTTTATTCCAAAAATTCTTGACTGACGAAAAATCAGTCAAGACTAAAAAACGACAGGTGAGGTCTTCGCAACGGCGCACAGAAAACATGTGCAAAATGTCACGGACATAATCGAAAAAACGGCGTGGACATTCGTCGGGGTACATGTACGAATACGTGTCGGGTTTTTAACTTGAACCAGCCTATACGTACTCGTCACACACATGTTGTTGTTGTCACATCAACTCGTACAATCAAGTCCGCGGTCACAGGACAGGCTCCAGTCGCTCTGGAGCTGAGGAACACCCCCAGGGGGAAAACACAAACAAACCAAAGGTGGTATAGTACTCGCAAATATCACAGCTGACGCAATTCATGACACCGCCGGACACAAATAAAGAGTGAAATCGGGAGTCAGCCTACGATGTGCCAGGTCCATGCTGGTGCATACGTCTCACTGCTCGCGCCTGGAAAAAGAAATACAACGCTTGCCACCCAGCAAATACTACCACGAATATATTACGCGTAGTACCCATCACTTACTTGGCATACGCACATCAGATGCAAGTCAATTGGAAGCAAGGAACAAACAAAGGAAAATAAAGGGAAGGAAAAGTAAGGAAAGAAGGTGAAAAAGGAAAGAACAGAAATATCTAGACAAGACAGCTGCGAAAGCAACTGAATTAAATCGACACACGACGCGTATGAAAATACGTGGAAGTGTGGTAAGCTAAAGCTTTATTTTTCCCCATCCGCCGGAGGAAAAAAAAAAAAAAAAAAAAAAAGCAAGCAAGTGAAGACAAGGCAAGAAGGGGAAGCAAGGGAAGGAAAGAGAAAAAACGTCATACTAGGAGACCCTAGGAGATGAATATAAAGACGGCATTAGGCTCATAGATAAAGAGTATCAAGTGCATCATCAACGAAACTGGGGAGAGAACGCAACACGGCGAAGAAGTCAGGGCGGCCTTACGCTAACATGTGACGGCCATTGGAAAGCTCACAAATTTCAACACGATAATGGCCAGACCCAGACTGAAGCCTCTTGGACAGGACCCCCCCCTTCACTTCCCTCACCCCCCTCCCCCCTCTCCCCCTCCCCCCCCTCCACCCTCCACCCTCCACCCTCCACCCCCCACCCTCCACCCTCTCCCCGGCCGCTTACAATGCCGATGGTGGATGGCGCTGGCGCGGCCTTTGCGCGTCGCTCTGCAGCTCTGCGTCTTTGCGTCCCATGCCATTTCCGCATAAACAACTCGGATTCCCCCTCTACCCGTCGAAACCATCTGCCGGCCTTCTAAGCAGCCTTTCGCCAACCTTCGAATTTCATCCCAAAGACCGAGATATCCTTCTTCAGATGCACCAACCATACGCAGTACGGGGTGCCATATTTGTTTGCATTCCGCAGATAGTTGATGTCGCAGGAGATTTTTTTCATGTGGGAAATTTAGGATAATTGACGAGCTGACTCAGAAACTCCAAGCAGGCTCGGGTCCTTGAGACGCCTTTTGTCGAACTCGCACGCACTTGACGCATGACTAAAATACGAACATGGGCAAACAACGTTGGGCCTGCTATCTAAACATCTCTCCACGGCAATTGCTACTCTGATTTCTCCATCGTCCTCGGTCTTAGCTGCTGCATCTAGTACCTGATAAATACCTGCCGGGGAGAGTGTCTTGCATAGTGCATACCCTGCAAGTGCGTGCCGTGCCTGGTGCATACCGTGTGCGCAAACGTTTGCTTGGCTGCACTCACCTGTGTGATACTGCAGAGGACTCTACGTCAGCGAAATCTCAGTTTTCACCGGTCTTTCACGGGCGTATTTTCAAGTGGTCCCGAGAGTATATGTCTACGAGGCATACTACGGCTACACGACCCTAAACCATACCATAGAACGTGCCACATATCTGTTTTCCGAGTAGTAAGACCGTCGAACATATATCGGGGTGTGTTGTTCTATTCACCTAGAAGATGAAGCTAGGTAAAACCTGCCTCTGAGTAACCAGCAGCATTTTCCGTTCGCTAGATGTACCAGATGCAGCTGTACACCGGCAGTTAAACAAACAACATTCGCAAGAGCCGTTTTTATCCCTGGCGAGGAAGTACCCAATCCGACCATTGAGTTGAAAATGTATGTATAATATTTCCCTCTTCAAATATTCGAAGCAGAAGAAAAAACAGCGCTCACTTGCGTCGTAGGCAATGCGGAAAGCCGATGGCATCAATTCAGTATGCGATGGCCTCGAGAGTATTCGCGACGCCATGTCGCCCGGCTTGTTCCACCCTCCCCCACCTAGGGTGATTTTTTCAGGGCCTTTCACGGGTCGGGTCAAATCTCGCGGGTCGGGTCGGGTCGGGTCGGGTCAGCTGACCCGACCCGACCCGCGAGATTTTCGAGACGTCTTGACCCGACCCGACCCGACCCGCGAGATTTTGAAAACCTCTTGACCCGACCCGACCCGACCCGCGAGATATTCGAGACGTCTTGACCCGACCCGACCCGACCCGCGAGATTTTGAAATCGTCCTGACCCGACCCGACCCGACCCGCGACAATCCTGGTGACCAGCGAGATTCGGGTCGTCTGGCGGGTCACGTTAACTCGACCCGTGACATTTCTCACGGGTCAGAGTCAAAAAGTCACCGGTCAAAGCATGTATACCTCGGTCGGTTGGTTGGTCCTTGGTCCCTCGTACTTTTCCCAGTATGTCGTGTTCTCTGCGTTTTTTGCCGGCATTGTTTGCAGCTGATGATTATGTCATGTATGTGGTGTGCGCGCGAGAAATAGGAAAGAAACCGCAACCCACGTACATGGACATGCCCGTACCGTTAGACCACCGGGTCGACCCGACGAGCGACCCGACGAGCGAGCTAGTTATAAGTTACAAGTGCAATCTCCGGCCCCGGCAAGCAGCCTAGCTGAGCCGCCTCCGACAGCAAGCCCACAACTGGGGCGGTGGATCTGTCAGCAGGGGCTGCGATCCGCGAGGATGCGTTGTCTGCTGCTGGTGCTTGCTGCTGCCAGGGTGCTGCTGCTGCTGCTGCGCTGCTGCTGCTGGTGCTGCTGCTGCTGCTGCTGCTGCTTCGACAACGGGTGCTCTTCTTGCTTGTTTACGTTTGGTCACATTTCGTACGAACTGGTATGATAATTCTCGAGCTAGCTACTGCTTACTACTACTACAATAGTAACTGCTGTATCTATCTCCTATCTGTGCAGTCTCCAGCCCCGGCAAGCAGCCTAGCTGAGCCGCCTCCGGCAGCAAGCCCACAACTGGGGCGGTGGGTCTGTCCGCAGGGGCTACGATTCGCGAGAATCCGGGGTCTGCTGCTGGTGCTTGCTGCTGCCAGTGCTGCTGCTGCTATTGGAGCTAACGAACAGCTGATGATGCTTCGACGACGACTGCCCTTCCTTGCCTTTTTACGTTTGGTCACATTTCGTACTGGTATGACCGTAATATTACTGATGTTGTTACGGCTTCAGTAGTAGGTACGGGATTCGCGTCACACTGCTGTATGCCTTGGTACGAGTAACTAGGGGTACTGCCTGGTGATTGTTTTGCACGCTGTGATGATATATGATCGGAGCATCGGCACGAGGGAGGCAGGAAGCCGAAATGTTTGTATTTTATTGGCGGACCCGCGGGCCCGACCTGCGGGGCGCCTGCACAGCATCAACGTGGCTCTCAGCTGTATGTTTGAAAAAGGCGGATCCGCCGGCTAGATCCGCGGGTTTGACCCGCGGGTCAGCCCAAAACAACTCACGGGTCACTATGGCTTGACCCGCGAAGTGACCCGTATCTCGCGGGTCATGACCCGACCCGACCCGCGAGATTTTGAAAACCTCTTGACCCGACCCGACCCGACCCGCGGGATTTTGAAGCCTCTTGACCCGACCCGACCCGACCCGCGAGGTTTTGAAAACATCTTGACCCGACCCGACCCGACCCGTGAGATTTTAAAACGTAATGACCCGACCCGACCCGACCCGCGAGATTTTGAAACTCTCTTGACCCGACCCGCGGGTCGGGTCATGACCCGTGAAAAGCCCTGGATTTTTTCAAAGGTGTCCTCCATGTGAAAGAAGATTCGGACAAGATTCGAAAGTTCGCCACAGTTTTGTTTCTTATTAGAATGCAGACTACCGGTCACGCGATTCGCTGAATACCTCACGGCTCTCCGCGCCTCGTGCACGCGAAGCCTGCCCGGTCGGTGAAAGCGCGACGTGCTCCGTCCTGACAATGCAAGGGTGCGAAATTTGACGGGCTTACAACTGCGGTTTTAGAAGCATGAAATGAGTACACCTTCCCCCCCTGTTCGAAGCCAACTTTGAATAAGCCTCCACTGTCGTGCTCGTGGTTGCAGGTTGACCCAATGTGCTTTCAATCTGGAAGACATTAGGTGGCTCTCAGGCGACATGGGTGCATTGAGCCGCGGATCACCGGAGCTCAAATACATTTCGAACGCTGCTGGGGCCGAACAGCTCGCTCGGGCACACGAGCAGCTTATTGATACGTGTAAGCAGCGCAGGTGAGCGTCTACAATGTATTGCATGGCTGGCATTTGGTTTACTGTTTACTGTTGAATGACTGAGGACCAAAGACACAGTGGTAGGGGTCCGGATACATTTCATACAGGCCCTTCGCTTGAGGAATTATCTCTACGATGTATACCTGTGCATGTATATACTTCGTATAAAATTGTTCTTTGGTGTCAGGGATTTGGTCAGGAGTTTTTTTTGTCTCGGCCGAAGTATGCGATTCGCGGAACTGGAATTTTCGGTCGAAAATAGCTTCGTTCGAGCGCCGCCCTCGGGGGATGGCTCCAACGCCCCTCGTCCTGCCGTGTCGGTTCCGCACATCGACGTGAACGCGGACGGTTGCCGAGCGAGACAAGCGAGAAGTTGCAAAAATACCGCATGTCGAGGAGGAATTTCGGAGATTTTGGTTGAATCTTAATGTCTGCAACGCCTGGATGATTTTCAAAATTGGCATCATTTCCAAACGGTACTTGATAATGTTTGGAATTTTGCGGTGGCATGTGCAACTTAATATTGTTTCGTCACAGATTTTGCACCAGGCGTTTTATTGCACGCGCCTGTATCATTTACACAATTGGCATCATTTCCAAACGCTACTTGGTAATGTTTCCGCAAATACAACTTAATATTGTTTGGTCACAGATTGTGGCGTTTTGTCTACACTCGTGCCATCAAGGGCCCAACACTCAAGACGAGACGAAGCAAGGTTATTCGCCCCGTCCCGTCCGAGACTCAGAGCAGCGTAGGGCACCAGCTGCCAGGGGTGCGAGACGAGGCATGCACGGCATGGGCTAGAAAACGTTGCCTGCAACAACTGCCCGGCACAGTATGAACGCGCGGAAGCCGCCATGGATCATGATTTTCGTTATTCTTTACGTGGTTACTGCTGTTATTGGGGGGTAGCTTGGGGATAGACACAATCTAAAAGCGATCGACGCCGAGGAACAAACGCAGGCAAGGGGGTTGACACAACAAAGGAATATCTGACTGCTGTTCTCCAGCTACCTATTGCTGTGGAGTGCCCTCATCAACTGAAACCAAGCAACAGACACTCACATCTTGCCCGGGATCGAGAGTAGGGGCGCCGGTCTGTCAAAGGGATAATCCAGCCGGCGCGGTCATTCGTTATTCATGTTGCCGCGCTGTAGGCTTCATACATGCAGCGGTTAGTTGCGTGTGTGCTGTTGGGCTGTCATGTGCTGTGTGCGTGCTGGCCATGTGGTTGCAGGTGTGGCTGCAAGACGACACATGAGACACACGATTCGTCCAGAAGAACGCGTGTTAATGATACCAATAGTACATCGCTCTAATGATTCGCCTTTTATATAATTATTGTGTTTCGTGCTACTGCAGTGGAGTGCCCTCATCAACTGAAACCAAGCAACAGACACGCACATCTTGCCCGGGATCGAGAGTAAGGGCGCCGGTCTGTCAAAGGAACAATCCATCCGTGGCGGTCATTCGTTATTCATGGTGCCGCGCTGTAGGCTTCATACGTGCAGCGGTTGGTTGCGTGTGTGCTGTTGGGCTGTCATGTGCTGTGTGCGCGCCGGCCATGTGGCTGCAGGTGTGGCTGCAAGACGACGCATGAGACACACGATACTTCCAGAAGAAAGCGTGTTAATGATACCATTAGTAGATCGCTCTAATGATTCGCCTGTTTTTTATTGCGTATGGTGCTACTGCAGTGGAGTGCCCTCATCAACTGAAACCAAGCAACAGACAGACACACATCTTGCCCGGGATCGAGAGCAGGGGCACCGGTCTGTCAAAGGAACAATCCAGCCGTCGCGGACGTTCGTTATTCGTGGTGCCGCGCTGTAGCCTTCATACGTGCAGCGGTTGGTTGCGTGTGTGCTGTTGGGCTGTCATGTGCTGTGTGCGTGCTGGCCATGTAGCTGCAGGTGTGGCTGCAAGACGACACATGATACGCCAGAAGAACGCGTGTTTTACCAGTAGTAGATCGCTCTAATAGTTCGCCTTCTTATTTTATTGCGTTTGGTGCTGTTGGAGTGTTCATCATTTTGAGCGTGTTTGGTCTGCAGATATAGATAGGCTCAAAACTGATCTGTCATACGGATTAAGTTGTTTTGGGGCCTACCTTCCACAGAGTCGGGATCTGTTATCAAATAGTGATAGTGGTACGATTTCATACTGGTCTAGGAATACTTTCTCTATCCCCTTTAGGGCTCCTCTCATAGGTGAGTTCTTCGTAAATTGTGCAAGTAAGCCCGGAGGACCCATCGTGTATCTCACGCCGAGTCGGAGTGCTGTTTTGTGACTATGATACGATCAAATACTGATCTGCCATACGGATTAAGTTGTTTTGGGGCCTACCTTCCACAGAGTCGGGGGCTGTCATAGTTATAGTGATACGATTTCATACCGGTCTAGGATTATTTTGTTTGTATTGTCGCGTGAGGCTTGATTATCCCCGTTTTCCCGTTTAGCTTGCCATTTATCTGGTGTAAGTTCTCTGCGTTGAAAGTACCAAGTGGATCGAGGGCATTCTATATCCCCTTTTGAAATTTAGCGCCCCTCTCTAAGTCTGCATAATTCGTTTTTAGTTTTTGTATATCTTCACCAGTGTAAGTGCCGCGTACATTGAAGTAGCTAATTGGAGGCATGCAGTGTCGCCTTTAGTTCTTTTCTGTGAGTGAGTTCTTCGTATATTTTGGAAGCAAACATGGTAAGTTCTTCGTCTACTACTGCTGTGGAAGTAAACACCGAGGGGTTTTCCAAGGCACAATCTACGGCGCCTTTCTTTTTCCCTTCCGTACAATAAAAATATTTTCAACCATTGCGTCCGATACCTTTTTTGTTGATGCCATGTCCTCTTTCCTTTCGCCTCGAAGCCTCGAAGCGAAGCAGGTTCTCAAATTGTCCTTTCGGCATTTCTGGCCTACTTTTACCTGGCGGCGGTTTCAATAACAGCAGTGTTTCGCCTATGCTTGCTTCCTTCGTTTATATGTTTTCCTTCCATCAAAGTATTTTTTTATTTAATTTTTTTTATCCTGCGGCGGATGGGGAAAAATAAATCATAATAAGCTCACCACTTCGTAACCTTTAGAACCTCATGTTCGTATTAAACTCTTGGCATTATTTTAAGCTTTCATTTCTTTATAACCACAACTCATTTCGTCGAGTGCTACCCTTCATCACCCAAAGAACGGGCGCCATGGAATGTCAAATTATGATCTTTAGAACCTCATATATATTCGTATTTTTAAACTCTCGGCATTACTTTAAACTTCCAATATTATAGAATCGAATATCTACAACTTTTTCCCCTTTTCCTCGTCCGAGTGCCGCCCTGCCCTACCCGAAGCATGGGCGCCGGCGAATGCTGGCGCCCATGCGGAGCCCTTGCATATTATGAAAATAAAATTCACTCCAGCTGTGAGATCGAGGATTATGTCGAAACTCGTCTTTGCAAGCTGTGTGTGATACTCCGATCGCGCGCATTACGAGTTGTGTGTCCTCATTAAGGATATAAGTCGGCGACTTCCCTTGCAACTACAGTGTAGCTATCGGGGTCAACAGGGTGATGTTAGTCAGTCTGTGCGCGGAACCTGTAGTCTAGTCTGACCCATTTTAGAGGGGGACGAAATCTGATAGCTGTGGAAGGAAAGGAATCAGTTTATCAGTGAATCCTGTAAGTCGAAAGCAGGTAAGGGGAGGGACGAGTTTTTAATGACGTAGGGGCTTGGGTTCGGTTAAGAGGGAGCGGGGGGGCGGGGGGGGGGGGGGGCAGCTCAATCTGTGCGTGGAAACTATCAATCCTTAAAGGGGATAAATCTGACGGTTTTGGAAAAAATGCACCAGTTTGTCATGGGGGGGGGCGGGACAGGCGGGGCAGCTCAACCTGTGCGTGGAAACTATAAATCCTTTAAGGGGATAAATCTGGCGGTCAAGTATATACTTCACGTAAACGCTGTCGGTGAGAAACAGTTGAAGCGCAAACAGACAACCAATCCCTAGCCTACATCAGTAGGTACCGTGCATTTAACGACCAAACACGATATTTATACTTGTATTGTAAAGATGAAATAAATACACTACTCCAGCTGTGAGATCGAAGATTTTGTCGAAACCCATCTTTGCAAGCTGATTGTGATACTCCGATCGCGCGTATTACGGGTTATGTGTCCTCATTAAGGATATAGGATCAATGATACGGGAGAGGTGCCCACACTTTTTCTGAAGCTCTTGGTTTCAGGACATATATACCGTCTATACCGTCTATACGTTTATACCGTCTATACGTACACACCGTCTAGTCTAAACATGTACCGTCTATACCGTCTATACCGTCTTTAACTATATCGAGTATGATACCTCGGGCAACACTACTGCTGTGCTACGGTAGACGGGTACCCCCTTTTCTCACTGCGGCACTTGATCTACTAGTATTAATGGCATGTACTCTCATATCATATCATATCATATTAAAAAAAATGAAAATACACTCCAGCTGTGAGATCGAAGATTTCGTCGAAACTCATCTTTGCAAGCTGTGTGTGGGATATGATGGGATACATATTATACCATACTCGCACAAGTGACTCTGCATCTCACTGACGAAACGACTTTACACGATGTGCTTGGCGCAGCGTATGGTTAACTATTGCAATGCTGATTCAAATGTCGCTACATTAGTATAATAGCACCCAAGCTTGGGACGTCAAAGGAACAGGGGATCACTCGCGCGACTGATACCGGACCACTGCAAAAAAAGGCCGTTAAAAAGGGACACCCCCCCCCTATCGTAGTAATAGTTGTTGACGAAATGCAAGTGCAACCCGATGATGGCCCAGGTATATTACGAATGCCAGGTATAGTCTATGTCTAGACTAGGTGAAAACAAGAATGAATGGCCTGTTTCCGACGACTTCGGGTCAGGGAGCCCCGTCATTCACAACAACACCACCACCACCACCACCGACAACAACAACAGCAACAACAACAACAACAACAAAATGATGAAAATTGATACCATCATCTACCATCGTTGCAGGAGTCATATATATCCAAAACCGTCACATTTATCCCCTTAGAGGATGTATAGTTTGCACGCACAGATTGAGGTGCCCCGCCCGTCCCGCCCCCCGCCCCGCCATGATAAACTGGTGCATTTTTTCCAAAACCGTCAGATTTATCCCCTTGAACCGAATATATTTTTTCCACGCACAGATTGAGCTGCTCCACCCGTCCCCCCCCCCCACCCTCGCTCCTTATTGATCCAAACCAGGCTCCCACGTCCTTAAAAACTCCGCCCTCCCCTCACCTGTTATTCGCCTTACAGGATTCACTTTATAAACTGATGCATCCTTCCACAGCTGTCAGATTTTGTCCCCCTCAAAAATGGGTTTTTTTATGGTTTCCGCGCACAGACTGCCTAACATACCCTGTTGACTCTGATAGCTACACTGTAGTTGCAAGGGGAGTCGTCGACCTATATCCTTAATGAGGACACACAACCCGTAATACGCACGATCGGAGTATCGCACACAGCTTGCGAAGATGAGTTTCGACAAAATATTCGATCTCACAGCTGGACTGGAGTGTACTTATATTTTTACAATATAGTCTATCTAGACTATACACCAGCAGCGAATAGTATTGTAGAACACAAAGCGCATTCCAACGATGCTCAGAAAGTTTCGGGAGGGGGGATGTTTATGTAAACTTGCTCATGAATGGGTTGTCGAATCTCGCCACGAAGCATACCGTAAGTCCTGCGTTTATTTGCCGAGAGCCTGGGACGGGCATTATGCTGCACTGCTGATCGGCCAGAATTCAAACAAGACATTGATTGACACAACCACGTGTAGCGTGAAATCATACAACATAAAAAACATGTAGCAGACTAGTGTGTTTGTGTGGCTGGTGTTTGGAGCATATCTTGTGGGGGTTCGATTCCGACGAGAGTGTCGGTAGGACAGCTAGCTATGCTAGTGAGAGAGCGGTTGGAGTGCGTTTTGGTTGAAGTTCGTGAGGAACACACTATTTGCGATGCTTCATTTGGAGTGTGCTCGTTTGTCGGTGGGTGTCCTAACCGCTTGGTGGCTGTGCGCCTTGAATGTATTCAGCGTAGGCATTCACGATCCGTCGCTGATTCTCTATCCTCAGGGCTGTTGCTGTAAAATCAATTCGTCTGTTCGATGGCCTGGGCGGCCAAGACTACGACATCTCGGGATTGAAGGTGCTGCATCTCGTGCGCGATCCCAGAGGAGTCGTAAGGTCTCAGGAAGAACATTTCCGCATCACGAAGTGGGGGGGGCGCAAAGAAGACAGCAGCACAGCCAGGGCACGTGCTGGTGGAACCAGGTGAAAAGTATATACAGTCCCTCCCAAGGTGACAATATTTCGTTAGAGATGAAACTGGGTTAGGCGTTGTTTTTTCTTGCTTTGTCTGTTTGCCACAATATAGGCTGTCGTTATATAATACTTTCATGCATGCCGGAGGGAACACCAGGGGATCGACAGTAACATATTCCTGGTTGTATGTGCTTGGTGTGAAGGGGGGGATTAAACATGGCTGTGGGAAAGCAGGCCGTGTACGTACAAAAAACAGGAGCGCACTGCTATCCGATATATCCGATGTATCTGCGTTAAAACGTTTAAAAAAATGCAGTTGGCAATATTAACCTGCTCACCTCGTGGAACCCCTGCGCTCGGCATTGAACAACCAATTGCCAGGGGTATGTACACAGCTGCCCCCCGGATATGCTTTGACTTTCAATGCGCCGAGGGTTCACCAATACCACTGCTGGTCGATTTCCATCGAGCTTTTCCATCTTACACTTCCTACCGTCAGAAGAATCTGAAGCGGTGCATTGTTGGTTCACCCGTTACTGTTGCTGGGTACATGGAGGTTGTTCAGAAGAACTCCAATAACATCGAACATTCGCTGTGCCCTAGTTTGTAGTCGGGCTCCCAGATGGCTCAAACCTCTCACGCTTTTCTTCCATTTGCCTTCGCTCCGGGTCCCCTTTGCTTGCAGCGTTTGTGGCACTTACAAGAGTCAGCTGGACACTTCGAAGAAGTTAGAGGACGGCAGGTAGGGCAGACAGGGTTGTCGTAAATAATGCGGTGTTTGGTTTAGCGACAATGCAGGCTGGGGCAAACGCATACATCAAAGGCGCGCAAAATTGGGAAGCTGAATAGTTCTGGGTGCCTCCGTCAAACTTGCTGCGTTCTGCCCCGTAGGACGAGCACATTGCCACCGTGCAAAATGTACCACGACCGAAATGTGGCCTCCCTACCACAGCCTAAAATTGTATACTGTACTGTTGCAGTGGTCAGAATACCAAGGTGTAGTACTACTGTGTCGTTTAATGCCAACCCTCTTTGTCGGTAGTTCGGCCATTGGTCGACTAAAAACCGTAATAATATGCAAACTTTGAGCTGACAGTACGTAGTATGCATACTCTGAACTGAAAAACGCAGGTACCTTTTGGTGCATTACGAAGACATTGCTACTTCTCCCGAGCTAGCCGTAGAGCTGATCTACTGCTGGGCTGGGCTTGGCGTCGTCCCTACCAACGTCAGCACATGGATCCACATCAACACCAACATGGCATCGTGCGACGATGGTGTGCACCGAAAGCGGCATTTGCGGTCTAAAACTGAGGGCAGCTCGTTTGGGTATGCGTACACCATGCCACAGAATTCTTCCCCTGAATATGATGAGCTTGATGATTCCATGCCGGCGGATCAAAACTATTTTGGTCATGCGGAGCCAGGGATGAGAAAAAAAGGTGGGGTGTTGACGAGGATCCAACGGAGATCTCTAATTAGTGTCAATGATCAGGTCAGCGGCAGCAGCAACATCGAAGAAACCCTTCCCGAGTGCCTCGAAAACACAAAAGAGGCCAGCTACAACCCATACGGAACCCGAAGGCAGTCTGCCAACATGGCCTCGTTGTGGCGCACTCTTATGTCTGAAGAGGACGCACGAGCTGTTTGGGACGCGTGTCAGGAATCGGAGGTAATGGATGCTCTAGGGTATTATATGTAGAGACTACCGCCGAAGCGCGCGAGGTTCGATGGACAAGTGTTAACGACACGGAACAGATACTTCGAAGTATATCTAGACTACTTGTCTGGCACAAAAAATGTGTTGATCTCACGCCGTCGTTACTGCTGTGATATCAGTTCGGGGGTTGGGGGGGCGGGGGGGGGGGGGGGGGGGGTTGTCGTTGCTACATAGCGCCGTACTCGCAAAACCATATGCCCCCTCATCCCTACGGTACCGGGACGGAGCAAGTCGGGGATTCGCCAACCAGGCAGGCATCGCGTGCACCAAGCGCGAAGTGCGTGAGGTGTCTGGCAAGACGCATGAAGGGCTGCATCCTACCAGTACTGAGACTCACTTGTGAGGTGGCCAACCGTACGTTGTGCATTTAGTCTTGCACATCGGATGACAGCTTCGATTGAGTTCATATGTTTAATAGTGCGGCCACTTTCAGCGACAGCAATGGGGCTGCTGCATGACTGCCTAGTGGGTGGTGCCTTACAATACGCAGGGGGGTGTTTGGACCAATGGAAAATAAGGCATAGACTAATCACGAAGGTTCCGGTACACCATAAACACAAACATTACCTGCTCTGTTGTTGGACGGTACGGGGTCTTTTGACGGACGGAATAGGCTTTACTGACGGACATCAAGGCCAAATGATGTCAATGTAATACATGAAGAGGGGATCAGCGCGACGAGGCGGGATCTCGGGGACGACGGGTTGCAGGCAAAGGGTCGGCAAAAATTGGGTAACTTTATCTTCTTGGGAATTCAGCGGAGAAAATAGTCGATAAAAACTGACGATTCCATCGTCGTCTGCTGCGCCATTGGCGGATGATATAGTTTGATGCCTGGACTCCGATGCAAGGTTGCCGCGCGACTCTGGCGTATCATGGCTTTACTCGTTCTGCTGGGCGCTCCCATTGCTCTCAGCCAGTTGATAATACTACTCCAGTCATATTAGATATATTATGGGTTTGAATGGGCCCAAAGAGGTAGAAGAACGTATGAAAGCAGCACGTAGATGGTAATGCATACTGAAATCGTATGACTGGCAGGGGGCACCGCCACGAGATTAATTAGTTTGAAAGTTTGTTGGCGATGTCACATTTTGATCTGCAGTATGCGGATGTAACATACGAAGAAAAAACATTCAGAACTCTGTGAGAGGGTTATCAAATGAAGCAGTCAAACATACTATAGTCTAAATCAAAAAGGCGAGTACATACGCATACCGGTGTCTGGTACCTCGTATTTCGCTTGGTACCTGGTACTGCTGTGTGTTGGAAATATAGCACAGCGTAGCACGGCACAGCTCCACGCCGCAGGATAAGGTATGGCACCGTACGGCGCTTCGCTGACCTGCTGAGCTATGGTTGGGCTGAGCCGAGCTGGGAGTGTATTTTTGTGATTCAGTATTCTAGACTAATGCGTTTACCAGTACCTGATATGATACTTGAAATGATTGCTGGCATATACGAAATAGTAAATACAGCAAAGTACGCAGCACGGCACGGCACATCACGGCACAGCACGGCGCAGCACGGCACTGTACCGCACCGCAGGACAGGGCACGGCACCGCACGGTGCTGTGCTGAATAGCTAGAGCTGCGGTGCGCTGCTGAGCGAGCTGTGTTTAGCTGGGGATCTGGTATGATGATTTCGACACGTACGTCGAATGATACCTAGCATGTACGCAAGAGCACGGAAGAGTAAGTACAGCATATCACGCATCACAACACAGCACAGCACCGCAAAGTACCGCACCGGACGGCAGGACACGAAGTTGTGCTGCTAAGCTGAGCTAAGCTGATGAGCCAAGCTGAGCTAAGCTGGAACCTGGTATGATGATTGCTCGTGCAACTAAAAAATATTAGTTGAAGGAAAAAATCAAAAAGAAAAGCTGAACTGTTCCGCCAGTGATGGAGGAGGCCGTGTCCAAGTAAGAGGCCTTGAAGGTATGCCTTAACCTATTGTGGAAAGGCTGGAATGGAACGAGGCTGTTCAGATTCGTTCGTTCCATTCCAACCTGTTTGTGTTCGATGTGAACCGGTGAATTCTGGGCACCCGACCCGAACAGATAATAGCTCAACTGACTTTTGCGGCAGGACCGTGCAGCTCAACTCTAGGACATGGGTACCGTCACGAGAACAACGATGGCGCCTGGCACAGGGAACAGCACGCAAATATATCGCTAGGCAGGCCTCACAGAAGACGGTGCTAGCCATCGGGGGGCGCACCGTCGGGCCAAATCTTGAAGCTGTGATCTTGCTGTCGTGGCTCGACGAAGACACTGAAAATTCCACGAATATCGTTGCCACATTGATTCCAGAAAATTTGTTGCCAGAGCCTTGTTCGCAACCCAGTATTTGCCTCGTGAGCCTCGTAGTCAGGACATGGCTGTATCGCGTGGCTCCTACCACGGACGAGACCTACAGCGTCCACATGCGCTCCACCTAAGGCATCCGTCATGGGTGTGAATCTCCAGCGTATGAAGCAACACTCCCAGATGTAAATAAATACTTGCAGCACCAATCAGTTGCGGTTAATCTCGTTTCCTATGGGCCGTTCGGTTTCGCTGCATAAGATTAACTACTCCTGGACATATTTTTTCTAAGGCCATTTCTTATACAGTCGGATTTGTCAGTCGAACACGGCATTTTTCGACTGAAGCCCAAATCAGGATTTATTTCTTGTACAGTCGACAAAGGGCTTTCTCGACTCAACTTTTTTCGACTGAGAATTTGGACTGGCGGATCCAGTCGAAAAACTTGACTTACTTTTTCGACTGGATCCTCCAGTCGAAAAACTCAGTCGAAAAAGTTATACGCGTGTTTTTTTAACCGATCGCATCGCTCATCCCACCACCAAACACACACCCACACGGCCGCACGGCCGCACACCCATACCAGGTAGGTACCGCACTGCAGTATTATACAAGGCGCTGACGCTGGCTTGGCTATCCCTGCTGTTGTCTCGCAGAAAGTCACCGTGGCGCATTCCTAGTTCCGCTCGCCAGCAGCGTGTATCACACGACTGCAGCAGCGCGCGGTCTCGACCCATGCTGCCAACAACGGCTGCGCCTACTGTAGCTTTACTTTGGCGGCTTTCGGCTTTCGGCTGGGTGCAACTCCACGAACGTAGCTTTGGCGGCTTTCGGCTAAACCCAAAGCCATCAACTCGCTGGGACGAAGGTTCGTCGAGCCGTTGCTCGCGGAGAAAGCGCGAAGCACAGAGCTGCCAACCGATTTCGCCTGCTGTACAGCAGTACTCCCTCACCCAACCGCCTCTAGGAAGAGCACAACAACTATAAAATCGACTCGACTGACAATAAGAAGACGGACCAGAAGAATCCAGTCGAAAAAAAGTCCAGTCGAAAAGGGCCGTTTTCGACTGGCGGAATCCGACTGTATAAGAAATGGTCTAAGAGGCAAGGAATGCACCAGCCGAGCCCTCTCGGGAAAAGAAAAAATAATGGTTGTATACCGGTTCAGCAGCATGACACATTTATGCTACGGTACAGCAACGGGCGATAGCAAGCATACCCCCGGTACATGCGTACGAGCGCCGTGCATTTATGCAAGAATACCAGACCACAACAAGTACGCTGTATCAAGATTAACAAAACTGCGTTACTTCACTAGCGCGGTAATCTAGGCCGCCCAGGCGTGCCGGGGTACAAGGTATAACCCAACAAAACATCCGCGACTATAAACTTACCTGCTAGGCTGACAGAACAAAACATGCCAGCGTACTGCTATGTGCATGTTACGAGTATGAATACAAATTGTTCCTGGTACTTGATATTACGGAGGACGATAGTAAACAGGACCAAATATTGCCAGTAAAAATAGAATAATATATAGGTTTTTGAGCGCACACTAGGTCCTATTTACTAGGGTCCCCCGTAATAACACTGCTGTTAAATTTACAGCAGTAAGTTACGAAGTATTGTCTCGTGTACGCCTGGTACCCGTTCTAGGCTACCGATACTTGTGTCAACGCCAGAACTGCGACTTAGCTGTAGTGCTATAACACTTGTGCTTACCCAGAGCGGTGAACGACAAGAACAACGAATAGTCTAAAGTTTACAAGGTTCCCCTTCGGGAGGTGGACACGTGCCTTCCGGGGGCGACGCAAGTCGAATGACTACAACTGATGATGATGAAGTATTTATGCAGAAGGTGTATATCGGAGGGATGCGTAGTGGAAAGAATGTGGATAATATAATAAGATATCACAGACTTTTGGAGGGGGAGGGTTGGGATATTGCTGAGGCTCGGTGTGATAAGTTATTCGAAAGTCCACTCCGTATAACTGCGTGGCAGCAACTAATTCTACGTTTGTAGCATATGCGTAAGGCTGTGACATGAAGTGGAGATACTCTTCAACACTCGAATATGTAGTAGGTTGAGATCCAGCGACTTCCACAAGTTCTTGATTTGCTCCAGCTAAGATGCTGTCGTGGAAAGTGTTGAAACCTGATCCTGGGATAACGGTGTACAAATTGGTTGTGATGTGGGCAATAATATGTGCACGGACGATGTGATGTAAAGCTGGGTTGTTGTGCACACGACGCGAGATACATCTTAATAAACATGCACCATCACCAATCTCGGGAATAATGGACCATTGACCAGAATTAATTGTTGTTGCCGCTGTTTTTGTCTTGATCATTTTCGCTGTCTGATGGGTTTGTACTGCTGTCGCTGCTGTTAGAGGAATCATTGGTGGTGTCAATTTGTTGTGTGTTTTCTGTGTCCAGTATTTTTCCCCGCGCGCTTATACCGATGTTTGTTGCCGATATATATGGTCTGTTGTGTGCACATCGTTACTTTTGCTTGAGTTGTGTTGCTACTTTATATCTCTTTATACAGGTTTCGCTACTACTGCTGTATGGTTACCACCGTGTCAATTGTGAGGGAGAACTCACAGTAAACTTAGAGTCTATGGACTACGTGCTGCTTGCTGGTGGTGCTGCTGACGGAACTTTGCAAGACAAACGGAACTTTTTCGGGCACGTTGGCGTTGTTTGTTCCGTTCAGAAAAATATATTGTCTACACCGACAAACGATTCTTTATTATCTACATGACCTTGATTTGCTCCAGCTAAGATGCTGTCGTCGTGGAAAGTGTTGAAACCTGATCCTGGGATAACGGTGTACAAATTGGTTGTGATGTGGGCAATAATAATATGTGCACGGACGATGTGATGTAAAGCTGGGTTGTTGTGCACACGACGCGAGATACATCTTAATAAACATGCACCATCACCAATCTCGGGAATAATGGACCATTGACCAGAATTGTTATTGTTGCCGCTCGCTGTTGTTGTCTTGATCATTTTCGCTGTCTGATGGGTTTGTACTGCTGTCGCTGCTGTTAGAGGAATCATTGGTGTCAATTTGTTGTTTGTTTTCTGTGTCCAGTATTTTTCCCCGCGTGCTTATACCGATGTTTGTTGCCGATATGGTCTGTTGTGTGCACATCGTTACTTTTGCTTGGGTTGTGTTGCTACTTTATATCTCTTTACAGTAGGGGTCCCGGTTTAGCGGTCCCTAGTGCCAAAGGGCGAAATAACCGCTAAACCGGGACCGCCCGGTAAACCGGTTTAGCGGTTAATAACCGCTATTCTGGGTCCCAATTTAGCGGTTTTCAACCGCTAAACCGGGTAAAAGCCCATATACTGGGAATGAAAGTAGCGTTGCCACTGCGATCAAAACTAGATAGCGTCATCATATGTGGCTGCTGAATATAGCAGTACAGCATGATTGCCGCGGGACCAGTAGTACGAATACAGCAGCGGTAGTGCGGGATAGACATTAAAACTTAGGTGAAACGTATCAAGCATCGCGAAGAGAACCACCACCTGTGTGTACCCGCATCCGGGTAACATACTGTACGTGCACATAACACCTGCTGGAACCCCCCTTCTACTGCTGTACGCTCCTGCTCGTCTTGCTACAAACCGCAGCGTGTGCCCCGGAGTTTGGACTTGAAACACTCTAAGGAAACACAAAACAAAAAAAGTGTGGTGTACTCGTACTTCACACTTCGTACTCTACAGGAACCTCGGAGAGTACTGCTGTACACTCGACTACGTCTTAGAAAACATGGCGCGGATATCCGTCTGCCTTGCTGGCCTAGAGGCATGCGCTGCGAGAAAGGACATCTTCGCCTTGAACGGGTAGCTGCGAACCGCAGTGGGTAGGCCGTTTGTATACTGCTGTGAAAGTGTGTGTGAGTGCCGGCGAGGTTTGCAGCAGAAAGTGACCCGTCGTTCCCCGGGGTATGTACACAACCGCTATTCCAGCCGAAATGACCCCAAACAACCGCTAAACCGGTAACAATCCGATTTAGCGGTTTTACAACCGCTAAAGCGGGGTACCGCGGTGTCAGCAGAATTTTGAACCGCTAAATCGGGTCCAACCGCTAAACAGGGAACCGCTAAACCGGGAGCCCTACTGTATACAGGTTTCGCTACTGCTGTATGGTAACCACCGTGTCAATTGTGAGGGAGAACTCACAGTAATGACATAGTTCACGTCGTTGCAGCGGGTACATATACACCGCGCCCGCGTCTAGCAGTGCGGGAAAATTCTCTCGCAAATACATTTTGATGCCACCCCGATGTACGTGCGAGGACTAAAGTTCCACCGTGTGTGTAGTAGACGTATTTAAGCCTGACGATATGCCTATATTTTAGGCTCTAAACCAAATTAAGCCCTATCGTGTTTTAAATGTCTACAAAATAGGTCTATTTTATCGACCTAACGACCACGGCAGACCACGGTGAGATGTGGATTTTCCCAAAATATGCACTTGGGCACATTTTGGCCCAAGTGCATATTTGAAGCAATTTTCCGAGTATTTTCCAGCAAACAACAGCATTTCAGACGACAAAAGCTCGAGGAAACATCAGACGGATGCCTACATTTCGAGGGTGGAAATTGAACCGGGTTAAGGGCCAGTCCTGCTGTGCTGCTGTACTGATTGCCACACTGAGGCACACCGAAGGCGGCAGACGCCTGCGAGGTATCCTACATATGAAGCGAGTATGGAGTACGAAGCACTCAATGTTTTTGCCAGGCACCAGTTATTTGTTTTGGCCGTTTGTTCAAGCTCGCACAGCATGGGCAGGGGAGGGTCTTTCTCGAAGTTTCCACCCACTCATGTGCTGACTCATGACATAAATCCTCGTCTTGCCATCTGCGTCTGGAGTAGTGCAGAAATATCATAGTCTATTTTCAAGTAGTTTGATCTTTCCTCGGCTTTTCTTTTTATGCGTACTGAAAGAGACCACTATTTCGAGTTTTAGACATACATTGTTTTTTTTATGCGTTTAAGGTCGAAATATCGAATGGCCTAGCTCTTCCAGTTGGAAGTACTTAAGACCTAACCTCGAGGCTTAAATACGTCTAGTGTGTGGTTGCCCGGGGACAGAAGTGTCTCATACCCCGCGAAATAGAGCCAGTCTCGGCGGCTTTCCGCGGCCATAGCTCGCGCCACGGACGTCCCATGAGCCCGGCACACGGCTGATAATAGACCGACGGGTAGTCTGATCGCATTGCAGAAGAAAGCACACCAAAAAACTCTGCGCCGGCGGAGAAAAAGGGACGGACTAGGCAAAAAAATCAAAATGGTACATATGCATATACATGTGAACCACCCTCCCCATGCCCATGTCGTGTGGTACCAATATGTGAAGAACACACCTCAACCCTGTTGTGGAGAATAAAAATTGTGGGTAAAAACAAAACATGCAGCTACCATAGCACATTATCTCACCACGTGTCACGCGTGCCCCATAGGCGCCTGCGGTTGATTGGCATGCACGGCAGCGTTGTCTAGGCTGCTGGTTGCGCTGCCGGGCTCAGTTCCGGTCCTCAACGTTCTTCTATTCTATCTCCCTTCTCGGTTTGATTTGGCTTTTGACCCCCGCTAATATTGTACACGCGAGCCACGCTCGACTGGTATGCAGCACAGACAACGGTGCTGCCGGGAACGTAGAGGACCAAACGTGCATAGCTATTTCCGTTGGGCGCGCTCCTCGCTACGGCAGTGTGTGCACCGATTAGTTATGATGCTCCCCCCTCGAGAGTATAGTCTATGGGCCGTGCCTAACCCAAAACGACTTCGAGCCTAATAGTGAGCCCAACCCGACTCACAGCAGCAGCAGATAATGTTATCATCATAACTTGAAAATGGACATCTTCTATAATGGTCTTATGAACCTCTTATATCAGTTAACTAGTGTATGCGGCCGTTATTATGCACATCATCACCTCCAGTTTGTTTAACACCGTTTGTTTTCTGTTTGGTTTTAAAAATCATTTGATCACGTAGCATGTAGCATTTATTATACACAAACAAGCATGCGTGTAAACAACGAGCGGCGGACGGACGTGCGCCAGCACCAGGCAGACGAGGCACAAGCAACAGGTATGCCTGCTGTTCGTTAGCTCCAAGCGACGTAGGTTTCGAGTCATTTTATTGCGTCTCCCAACCACGCAGGGTGAAGGTAAGTCAAGCAGATAACTCCTGCGTGCGACCTCCGCGAAGATAACTTGTGCGTAAGTCCTCCGAGAAGAGTGAGCTCCCGAGCGAGAGCGCACAGCAGTCTACTATCAAAAACGCCAGCCAGTTACTACTAGACACCTAAGAGCAGCCTTATAGCCCGAAACGACACGAAACGGATATGAAACTGTCATACTGAAAATCCAAAATCAACACCATCCCGGGTTATTCACAAGACAGTGATGAATCAATAATTGAATCCATTCCATCACCTAAAACAACAAAAATGGCAAGAGGAAACTTATCCTCATGAGCGGAAACCTCTTTCATACTCCCAGTTACAATAAATGCAATCACAAGAAAATATTACAACAGCCGCGCCCTCAGGGCAAAAACCAAGTGCGACAGATAAAATGCCAGGGATCGCGAGGTTACCCGGACAAAGGTTTCCCGTTGTCCACTACTGCCGATATAGATGCGTAGATCATACTGGTAAAACAATATAGCATAACTTCTTGTCCGCAAATACAGAATTTATCCGACGCGAATATTAGCCTACGCCCTCCATGAGACAGAGAGTGCCTGACCATCCACAAGCCACCCCGTTTATTATTACAAGACAAATGCAAAATACCTTGCTTGTGAAATAAATCAAATTGTCAAAATATCTCATCCTTTTAAATCCCGAACAAGATTACAACCACCCCTCAAGTTCGGAAAATCAACATCGGTAATCCAATGACTAATTAATTGTGACTTTGCATCCCCTCTCTCATTTGAGACCAGAATGTTCTGCACCTTACGGTCCCATCCCATCTCTTCAACACACGTAGGCAACCACAGACAAGAGATACCAGCAAACCTATGAGCCAGTGCAACCAATCCTCGCCAACAAGCATAATTGCCCAAAATATTGCTCACTTGCAAACCATGAAAAACCAAAAATAATCTGTTTTTGGCCTTCGCCCGCTATAGCTCCATACAGTCGAATAAATGAATAACAGAATGTCGCCACTGTCGACACGAAAAGCTCAGCCCTCCCAGCTACGCAAACTATTCGACCATCGCAAAAAACATTTCGTGTTTCACTTGTCCTTTCTTTGCGAACAAGCATTCTCAAAATGGTACAATGGGTAAAACAACCAATCAATCAGGAATATCTCCACCTCTGTTTCACAATCAATCAAAAGACTGCTGCCGAAACAAAATACACCTGCAAAATTCAATGAAATCAGTGCCACTATCAATACCATACATCAGCGGTACACCTCTCAATATGGTGCACCTACGTACCATTTTCTCGAAATCGTTATCGTAAGTATATCCGCTCCACCAGTTCCCTTCTTGTCCTGTCTACAGCAGAAAACCCTAAAGGTTTTTTTTATCTACAAATATTGTTTGATTTGAACATGAAGAACACACTTTCAGAACCACCAGGCGTGATCGTATGTACTTCAGCTTCACCAGTTCCCTTCTGGTCCTGTCTACACCAGGAAAACACCAAGTATTTCCGGTTTACAAAGAAAGACTGTTTGACTTGAACATGAAAAAGCACTTCAGAACTACTATGTGAAAAAGGCTACGTATACCATCCAGAACGAATCTTAGATGATACTATCTGCGGGTCTCCACTCTAACCGCAAATGAATCGCCTGCTATTGAACTGCTCTTCACTCTTGCCGTAAGTAAATAAACGTGATATTTGACCAAAAATGATGTTTCAATCGAAAAGTGAATCTTTCGTGAAATAAATTCCCCGTTGTGATCAGACCTGTACCCACCTTCCGCCCCGCGATGTTGCCGATCCATAAAGCTCCGGCTGGCGAAATAATGAACCGACCTGCTCCCTCCATGGCCTCTCCTGTAGTTGCTGTTGCTGCTGCATACCATGCAGTGCGTGCGGCCATGCCGTTCGACTTGTAACCCTGACGAGACCCCATCGTTATTTGGTACTGCTGCAGACAGCCCACGATTACCCCACGTCCTTTCCTACTACTGTTACCCGCAGCAGGAAGCACGCGACTATTATGCCGCGCGCCTTCGCCCTACCAAATCACTCCCCATGGTAAGGTGCACATGGCTGGCTGCCATGCGACTTCTCGCGAAAAATGCAGATAACCCCATACCTGCTGCTTCCACAACCAAACTTCTGAAGTAGAGAGCGCACGGCAAATATTATAAAAATAAAAATAGACTCCAGCTGTGAGATCGAAGATTTTGTCGAAACTTATCTTTGCAAGCTGTGTGTGATACTCCGATCGCGCGTATTAATGGTTGTGTCTCCTCATTATGGATATAGAAAGGCGACTCCCCTTGCAACTACAATGTGTTCGATATAGCTTGTCTCAACGAACGGCCTAGCAATAAGTTACGGTTACATACGCTGTGTCACGGAGGTAAGCTACAGGGATCGTCTCGTGGTATCACCCACGAGCAGTCCCACGGGTATGTACGAGTAGGCACTATGCGAGGAGGTTTAGGTATTCGGCTACGCGCAGTTGTTCCTGGGCTGTGGAGAGTTGACCCACATGACCCACTCCACCTTTCTCCCTACATTCGTCTACCCCTTTCCGGGCCGACATGAAAAAGACATCTTAAACTATTTTCTACACACTGCGTGTTGCAGTGCCTCGCTCACAGCCTAGTGTGGCTGTTGGGAGCTCATCCATCCATCGCGTATGGGCGCTAATTGTACACGTTAACGGACTTATTGTTCGAGCAAGCAGCCTGATCATACCGAGTGGACCCCAGTGGATGGGTCGTCCGAGATGGACGACCTGACCAGTCTCTTGAGGCAGCTGGCGGCGGACAGGAGAGAAGACCAAGATCGACGCGAGACCGACCCAAACCTTCAAGGTGTTGGAGCTAAGAAAAAGTTCTCCGTGTTTAAGTTGTTGATCTTTGAGCAGAGGTCGCTGAAGGCTTGCGTTCTTCCGCTTGTGGTGAGGCCATAAGTTGCGCGTAGGTGCTGGGTACCGAAATATATACCGGACGGTTTATTTTTTCCCTTCCGACTGCCCTAGTGTACTGCGAAACGGTCTTGAACTGCTGTTTCGGAGATCCTTGGCGTTGTAGGGCCAGCTGACGCGCTCTTACTTGAGAAGTGGCCGAGTCTGCTGTTGGTAGAATGGAAGGCGATTCTTCGATGAAGGAGGATGCCTTTACCCTGCTGTGATGGTTGGTATATTTTGCCATGTAGGCGCATCTTAGCAGGTCAGTACTCACCGGCTTTATACATTCGCTCGAAATGTTAGGCTGTGATGTCTTACGGTGTTTCTTTTGAGTGCTCCTATTGATATTTCACGTATCACACGCAGATAGATAAAGTGTCTAAACATTTTACCCCACACTCTGCGATAATTTCCACCTTGGCCATCACCTGCCCATTGGGATGACCCAAACTCCTCTGCCCAATGTTAGCTGGAACGGGTGTAGGCAGGGAAATAGCTTCAGTAGCAGTTGAAGCGTGAACAGCGAAGACGGTTTCCGGTTTAATTTTGCTGCCGGAAATGGTCGGAAAGCTGTCGCAGGTGTTCGGCTGGTAGCGTCATTGGTGAGGTCGAGATGATGCAAAGCAGAGTAGTTACTGTCTTTGCGTAGGGGTACAGTAAATGCACCCATGTCCAAAATACGAATTCGTGGCGATGATCATTTTGACCCCTCTCGTAGCTGCTGGTCTCCGCCAGAATAGGTGCCTGCCTAGCCCTGATACGACCGTGACGGGAAGCTGCACCGAGTGCTTAAAGCCTATATGGTCAAACACTTGAACGACCAAAACCCCTCGACCAACGCGATAGAGGCGATGGTTTCCCGCTACGATGATTATTACGGGAGGGTCCAGCTTCACGTAGTGGTTCATTTTTTATTCAGTGCCCGGTAGAAGCTGATTGTCGATGAAGTGGCTAGAAGCTCCGCTCTCCGCAGTCATGGAGAAGTCGACGGGCTGCGCGGCGATGTTGATCGGAGGTGTGGCGATGAAAGAATAACCTATACGGACTGGAGGTGAGGATGTACAGGGGGGAGTCGCGAAGGACGTAGAGGTTGCTGCTGTAGTCGCAGCCGCAGCAGCGGATGGGGCGTGTATCCCTGGGACGTAAGCTTTCATTCGCGTTGTTGAGGTTAGAGTTGTGGCGGTGTTGGCGTGAGCACTGCGGTTGTTGTTATGTCGGCCATTTTGTTGACCAGGACGAGGGCGACGGTTTATGTTGTTGTCCCGAATTTGAGACCGACAGTCGCTTTTGTCGTGGCGATCGGTATTATGCAGGCTACACCACGATTTCTTTCGAGTTGTTGGGGGAGTTTTTTCCCCGACATCGTTCCCTTGCGTTCAAGGCGACTTTGGAGTCGATGGCCTGCTTTTCGCAGTGTGAACAGATCACTACTGCTGAGGGTGTTGACGTGACTACCATACCAAACTCACGCCCCTTTGCGTTTCGCGAAGGCCCGTTTCGCATAGCTCTATTGGCGTACATGTTACGCATTGTTATCACAGCTCGGTCGAGTGTGAAGTAATTATTTGCTTCGGAGATATATTTTATTTGCACGTATTCATCCGTGAGTCCTTCCAGCACTATGTCCAGTATGCTGTCATCGTTGAATACCTCTCCCATGTCCACCAGTTCATCCCGTGAGTAGTATGCTTCATTGATAAATATGTCTGGGTCTTGCCCATCCGTCATGACCATTTGATTTATCTGTTGCTCCGTTATACGTCTACGTTGGCGGGTGGAATTTTATTACTTTGTAACCATACCATCCCAAGCAGCCTTCCCATTCGCAAGTTCACCTCGTTTCGGCTTGAATTGTAGAAGAAAGCTGGCCGCAGCTCCCGATACCCTCAGGAACAAGAAGTCAAACAGAAGACGGTTGTTGCAGCGTCAGTTCTTGATGACTTCTAAATTCAAGATGTTGTCATCCGTGGCCCATAAAACTGATGTTGCGGCTGGGAGTGTAGAGTATCCTGCAGATAATGGTAGTAGATGCGCCGTGTCCACGGGAGTACTCCCTGCGTCCGGCTGTACATTCTCTGCTGTTTCAGCCGGGGGTGTTTCCCCGGACTGAGTGTCCGTTTCGTCAGCGGCCTGGCTGCGAGTTTCAGCTCGTTATGGCCTACTTCTTCTAGAAGATGGACGAGGACAAATTTGTTTAGGCTCAGGGTAAGGACGCCGTTCCAGGATATCAGAGATCCCGGCATGACGCAAAAATATTACGGATTGAGCCGTGCGTTGCCATACCCGGGCTTGTCTACCGCATCACCTGCTTTCGTGGACTATTCCATGGTGATGCTGATGCTGGTTGCTGATGCTGATTCTGATGCTGATGCTGGTGCTGATGCTGATGCTGTAGCCGACTTATAGAAGGCTTCCTCTCAAACGTCCCGGTAAGATACGACAAACATCAATTAGATGTCGCTAGGTGCCGATCGATGTGTATAACGAAGGTCGAAGGCTCACAACCTGTGAATAGCCTGTGGACACAATGGTGGTGTGGGGGCTCTATCTTCTACGCAAAGAAATGCAGAGGTGGCACCGGAGTGTCTGTTTAGATCACGTGTGATAAGAAAGAAAAGAGATAATTTGGAAAGGGCGCTTAAGGCCGAAGAGAGAGGAAGAGGAAGGAAAAAAAGGAGAGAAGGGGCGGTAGGGAGTGTGATCATGGTAGGTTGCATCTCTACTTGATCATCACGGAACAATCCCCGTAGTCCGGTAGAATACCGGGACAACGGGACAACCTAACATACTCAAATCTACGTTTACATCAAAGTTCCACCGAAGATTCAACGTAAGATTCAACGTAAGATTCAACTACATATCTTATTCGTGCGAATAGACTGCTCGAATAGACTGCGCATTAACTTAGATTCGAATCCAATGTTCATACTCCTAACACCACCCACCCGCCCACCCACCCACCCACCCACTTGCATCCCGCGCAAGAGGGTTATGTCTGGGGCGAGGGGTGAAGGAAGGGAGGACATAGGCGTCTAGTCGACGGAATTGAGGAGTCAGGAGTATATGATAGATGTAATTGCGCGCGGGGTCGAGGGGGTTTGGTACTGGGCTGTCGAAGTTATCTGTCCGTGTAGAAGGGGGCAGATCTGCCGTGCACTATGACCGGAAGAGGGGACGGGTGGAGTGGGGGGGGCAGAGGAAACTACTGTATGAGGGACACCGTTGTTGCAGTTGCACCCCCCCTCGTGGGGGACGCCATGATACTAGTAACTATCAGCTGTTATATTCAATATTATTTTCAATATTATTACTTTTAATGGTTGTCGTCGTTGTTTTTATGGAACATATGCAATTCATCTGTGAGATCGACAAAAAGGATTGGATCGAAACTCTTATTTACCAGCTGCGTATGATACTTCGATCGCGCGTTAAAATATACGAGGTATACCAGGTAATAATATCAGAATAAAATACACTCCAGCTGTGAGATCGAAGATTTCAAGGGTGTGTTCGATACGGTACGCACCGAGGCGTACCCGGTATATACCGCCGGTATTACCGGTATCGGACACTTCGGTATATACCACCGATATTACCGGTACCGGACACTTCGGTAAGTTCGGTACGGCATCAACACCGGTACCGGCCACTTCGGTAAGTTTGGTACGACATCAATACCGGGACCTGAAACTTCGGGAAGATCGATACGACATCAATACCGGTACCGGCGGTGCTAGTACAAACTTGCTTACCTGTACCGGACACTTCGGTAAGTTCGGTACGTTGTCAATACCGGTACCGGACATTTCGGTAAGTTCGGTAATCGATGCCGGCACCGGAAACTTCTGTAAGTTCGGTACGACATCAATACCGGTACCGCACACTTCGGTAGGTTCGGTACGATATCAACAACGGTACCGGATACTTCATTAAGTTCGGTACGACATCAATACCGCTGCCTGCGCTACCGGAATGCACGCGGAGCCGGTACCGGTATCGGTACAACATCGATACCGGCACCGGACACTTCAGTAATACGGCACAACATCAACCCGGTACCAGACACTTTGGTACATTTGGCACGATATTAACCTGATTCCATTACATTGTGCCGTCATCCCTTGGAGCTTTGGCTCCAGGCAGCACTCCAAGCCACACAAACCACGGTCCCCAAGAATCTTCCAATACGCTCGGTATACCAAGACTCTGAGCACGCATGAGCAACGGCGCAAATTCTCAGCATGAGGTGGCCTCCAACAGTGATGCCACCGGTTCTGGTGGCGGGTCCTCTTTGCCAGCTCCCTCACACACCAGCGCGGACTGCAGAAGTGATCGACGTGGACACGGAAAAGAAAGCCGGGCCGGTAATTTTGTCTGCTCCTGTGTACAACTCGCTCACGGGAGACGTGTACGAGTTGCCGGCGGAGACGGTCAAAGCCGTCGATGCTTTCCCGGTGCCGGCCGGTTTACGGAGGGAAGGGACGCGTGAAACCTCGTTTATGTACTCGATTGGCGTGTACGTCGAAACGACCGACGAGAAGACGGCGCCCTGCTGATAAGCCAAAGGGGGTACCTTACCTTTTGAACAACGTATATATCAAAACAAAGATCAAATAAGAGAAAAATGTTGAAAATATAACAGCTAATAAAGATAAAACTTCATTTTGGTACCTCAGAGGGCACCCCCGGCCAATACCGGATTTGCTCCGCACAAGTACCGCCAGTTTACGTCCAGTTTATACAGCCTAGCGCAATTGTGCGCTGGTAACCTCTTGGCGGTAAATCGTCGGTACTGCCGCTTTATGTATTCGAGGTTGATTATATAGAGCTACCCACTGGCCCACGTCGTCACGATATATAACCACAAACATATGTTTGCGAGTCCGTCAATTGACTTTCACCGACATCGTAACAGGGATCTCCAGGGCTCTCTCGCCTCGCCACGCACTACCGTCGTACTCAGGAGCAAAATACCATAATCACTCACGTCTCCAGCGCGCACGCTCGCAAAGACGTTATTTCCTTTTTCCTTTTCACGGAAAAAAGCGGAGATATGAAGATGGTGGGATTCGAACCCACGACATATCTTATGTTGGTTATATAGCACTACCCACTGAGCTACGTGGTCACTGGTTGTGCTTTCAACCGTAACTAAGAATTGGGCACGTTGGAGATCATGCAGAACGCTTTCTTTGAAAGCATGCTGAATCGTTTTGGTGTGAACTCGTCCTCTGACCTCCCCGCGAACTCTGGCATTGACCTAGGTCCAAGAGAGGAGGGCAAACCAAAGGAAATAACGTATTTGCAAGCGTGCGCGCTGGAGACGTGAATGGGTATGATAGTTTGCTCCCGAGTACTACGGTAGTGCGTGGCGAGGGAAGAGAGCCCCGGAGATCCCTGTTACGAAGTTGGTGAGAGTCAATCGGCGGACTCGCAAAATATCTTTTTTGCTGGTTACATAGAACTACCCACTGGCCCACGTACTCATGTCACGTGACTACGCGGGCCAGCGGGTAGTTCTATATAAACAGGACTCAAGTATGTGCCGGTACCGGTACCGGTACCGGTACCGGTAAAGACTTTCGTACCGGTACCGGACGCTTCGGTAAGTTCGGTACGACATCAATACCGGTACCGGAAACTTCGGTAAGTTCGGTACGATATAAATACCGGCACCGGAAGCTTCGGTCAATTCGGTACGACATCAATACCGGTACCGGAAACTTCGGTAAGTTCGGTAAGACATCAGCACCGTACCGGTACATACTTTCGTACCGATGCCGGACACTTCGGTGAGTTCGGTACACCTCAAATGCTGATACCGGACACTTCGCTGAGTTCGGTACGACGTCAATACCGGTACCGAACACGTCGGTAAGTTCGGTACGACATCGATACAGGTACCGAGATCACCGGTACTGTGCCGAACGTACCCTTGGAAGATTTCGTCGAAACTCATCTTTGCAAGCTGTGTGTGATACTCCGATCGCGCGTATTACTGGGTGTGTGCCCTCATTAAGGATATAGGTTGGCGACTCCCCTTGGCACTACAGTGTAGCTTGTACCAGGGTCAACAGGGTGATTATAACCAATCTGTGCGCGAAAACCATAAAACCTGTTTTGGACGGGGACAAAATCTGACAACTGTGAAAAAATGCATCAATATCTCAAGAATATATATGTGTAAAATATTAACTTGGTTTTTTTTGGCTTGCTGCTCTCCGGCGGCCGAGTGTTTCTTGTCGCACTTTCGGCCGCGGAGCAAGCTAGCCTGCCATGGGTACGTTATAAAACATGTCTGGATCTCGGTTGAGCTCCGTGGCGGCGCTCGGCGCATTAAGCGTCACTGAGCTGTGTCTATTTGGCAAGAGATTGCGTCCCGCCTCCCTGAGACGAGCAAGTCAATTAGAACACCCCAATTTGTTTTTCAAATATATATATATAGTAATTTTTATAACCTCGGGTGTTCGCGTTAAAAAAAACGCTAAAAAATCTTTTATCAGGCTTGAAAAATGCCAGATTCACTTCGGCATGCATTTGGCGGAGCTTGCGATAAAAATTCCCCCCCCCCAAAAAAAACAATGCCACCCGGTGATGTGTACAGAATCAACGCACAGCAGCATTGATCTCCCGCAACAACGAACGCAGAACACGTTCGGAACACTCGTATGAAGAAGTGTGAACAGCAGCGCAGCACAGCAGCAGCACCAGCAGCACCACCGCAGTAGCAGCACGGCAGCCGCCGCAGCAGCAGCAGCAGCTGCAGCAGCGGCGGGGGCGGTGGCGGGGGTGGCGGTGGCGATGGTCCCGCCAGGTGAGTTGCGGCACGGCAGCTCGGCCTAGCTCGACCACCACGATCATCACCACAACAACAGAACAGACAGTTTTTTACTAAACGTTTTAGAAACAAACGCAGGAGACACAAACCGCAGCCACAGCACAGCAGCCGCCGCACAGCAGCGGCGGCGGCGGCGGCGGCCGTGCGGCTTGGGTGGCGGTGGCGGTGGAGGCTTCAGCGACCGCTTTGCGGTATAGCGACGGTGGTTGACAAAATCATGACCGAATATATATGACATCACGAAGCAGCAGAAAACGAGGTCACATCGTAGAGAACGCAAGAGCGCTGGCTCACTAGCACCTGCCCCTGAGGTGGCGCGTACGCGCCATGCTTCCCCAGCTACCCTTTGGTGTCTCCGCACCAATGTTGGGTCGTGTCTACCGCTGCCAAGCACAGCGCACAGCGAGCAGTGTCTGCTATGTGCTGCCGTGTGGATTGTGCCCTCGTGCCCTCTGATTGATGTGCCGTTGTGCTTGGAGAGCGACCGTGTTGGTAGGCTAATAGTATGAGCTGGTCGACGTCGATGGAAGTCCACTCTATATCGTTCACTCAAATCCGAATTTTCATCATGCCGTTTTTGGCAAACAAACTCTTCCTTCAAAGTTCGCTCTACAATTATTATTATGGTGTTTAAGATTGGATATTTTTTAGCAAAACTCTCTACTTTCACAACTTCAATTATTTGTTGTTTTGTTCGTGAAAAAGAGGCCCGCTACGCAATTAACCTGAGCAGCAGCACACCAGCAGGAGTAGCAGCAACCGTCCGGACTAAATTGACCTCAGCAGCAGCAGCGCGACAGCAGCAGTAGCAGCAACGTACAGCAGTAGTAGTAACAACAATACACATGTGGATCGGATTAGTGTAGGGTTTGGGGGCGCCCCGCCCTGGGCCGTTTCGGCCCCGGATCTCCACGTGGGTGCGTGGGCATAGGTGCAGACAAGGGTAAACCAGCCTGCGCTCTCCCGCCGCGCGGGCGGCCGCTCGTCGAGGCAGGAGCGAAAGCGTTTGTGGGCGTGGTTGACGCAGTGTGTTCATTTTCTCTTGCGGGGTAACTAGACGTGTCCGAATGTAAGGACCGTTTTTACTTGAACAAAAACACATATATATTATCCCGGTATTGTTTTTCCGGACAGAGCGGATGCTAGCAGGAAGAGGCTGGAATGTAGAGGCCGGGAGCAGCCGAGTGTTTGAACAAGCGCCACAGGGCACGACTTGCATCGCTCCGCGCGCGAGACGCCGCTCCCAGGGACATGGAGCGGGGGAAGCTGGGAATATGGCGCCGGGCGCGGCGAGGGTGGCAGGCATCGCGAACGCAGCATGCACGCGAGTCTCGACCAGACTAAATATGTTTTTTGGGCAGAGTGGAACCATGGTTAGGCTTCAAGGATAGATAACTCCTTTTTAGCAATAGATTAACCCAGGTGTACACATGGTGCCGCTGTGGCCAAAATCGGGTACAGTTCTATTTCAGCGTTCGCCACGCGCCCAAGACGCCATCTGATTGGCTGGGTGGGTTGGTTCTAGGTCTGTTGCTATTATCGTATACACAACATACATTTCTGACCACATCATGCATCAAGTAATGGCGGGTTCACGCGGGAACACTATCGACCTAGCTCTACTTGCTACGGGGATAAGCGAGGAGTACATCAAGGTTTCAGTTCCCTTCAAACACAGTACCAAAGCGTTAAACACTACCTCCAACTCATGGAAAATCCTACCACGTATGCCACACATACCGAAATTGTTGCCGCCAACCAATAAAATATTGTACATCCACGAGCGACTGAAATGGTCTGGTAAGCCCTATCCATTGTCACCCAGTGCAAACACATGTGACGTACTATTTAGAAACATGCACTATCCACGTACGGTACACGGCATCCCCTGACCACTAGTAATTCGTTTGCGCGTACGTCATCAGTACAACGTGCATCCACCGCTATCGCACTCTTCCCGCTGAGTGCTACTGTTTTTTTGGAGCAATGCACTGCTAGTTCATGCCACACGTTTCCCCTAAGAAGAGCACCCTTTTCGCCTTGCGACCCTTCGGGATATCACGCTACCGGCATCCCGAAGAGGAGCCTTGTATCATGTAATACCTGGTATATAGAGTAGTAAACACTACCAGCCAGCTGATATCATCTCATTATCTTCCTAGCCAGCCATGACCTGGTATATAGAGTAGTAAACACTACCATCCAGCTGATATCATCTCATTATCTTCCTAGCCAGCCATGCCGTAGTTCCAACTCATTTCCGCCCTCTTCCCCCCCCCCCCCCCCCCCTTCCTTTTTTTTTTCCGCCCAGTTTGTTCAAACGACCCACTCACAATCGAAATCGGCCACGGAAATAAACACCTCTACGCAGTTGATATCACTTCATTATCTTTCTAACCATCCATGACGTAGTTTTCATCCCCCCCCCCCCCCCCCCCCAACTCCCCCCCCCCAACCACCCCCTTCAACGCCCCCTCCATCCCCACCACCCACACGATCGCCTAGACCTAGCACCACGCGTATAACAAGCCCCTACATATCTTTGATCTTATAGACGGAATGTATTTCAGTATTATATGTGAACTAAACCTCTGGAAAACACTCACCCCCCCGCCCCCCTTTTTTGCTCGCTTTCCCTTGCTCAAAAGTCCCACCTATTATCGAAATCCGCCAGAGTAATAAACACTTCCACGCCCTGGATATCGCCTCGTTATCTTTTTAGAGCTGTCTATGCCGCTGCTGCAATTCTCACCCACCCCCGCCTCCAACGCCCCTCCTTCCCCAACGCCCTCTCCTTCCCCACCACCCGCACCATCGCCTAGACCCAGCACCACGCGTATAGCAAACCCCTATGTCTATGTGACCTAAAGCCCTCCCCCCCCGCCCCCCGCCCCCTCCGCCACCCTCCCCCCCCTCCCCCACAAGAAGGATTTATAGTTTACACGCACAATTTGACCTGCCCCTCCCCCTTCCCCCCCCCCCTTCCCCCCCCCCTTCCCCTCCCCCTTCCCCCCCCCTTCCCCCCTCCCAACCCCCTTTTGATCAAAATCAGGCCCCCACGTCCTTAAAACCTCCGCCCTCCCCTCACCGGTTATTCGACTTACAGTATTCACTTGATAAACGGATGCATTTCCTGCACAGCTGTCAGATTTTGTCCCCCTCAGAAACGGGTTTTATAGTTTCCGCGCACAGACTGACTAACACCACCCCGTTGACCCTGATAGCTACACTGTAGTTGCAAGGGGAGTCGCCGACCTATATCCTTAATGAGGACACACGACCCGTAATACGCGCGATTGGAGTATCACACACAGCTTGCAAAGATAAGTTTCGACAAAATTTTCGATCACACAGCTGGAATGTATTTTAATTTTTACAATAATCCTGTACCGGGTGCCACATGTTAACTTTCATCCAAATGTATACCAGGCACCAGGCGCATTTCATGCTTTGTTTTTCAGTGTTGACCGATTATTTGGGTCGTTCCCGTTTGCAAAATGCGATGTCAGCATGCTTTATCGTTTTTCGCTGGGAGCAACTCAATAAGCGTGTTGTCGTGACAGTAGACATGGGCACTGTTTCTGGTTGCAGATTTAACTGGGGTGGGATTTTGATTTCTTGGTGTTCGGGGCGTTGCGATGGGTGGCTGAATCTTGTTGGACATGCGTCGTTTTTGTTGAGCAGACGGAGGGTAGTGACTGCATACTCGGCGTCCGTTGCGACCAATGAAATATGCGGAGTTCGAGGGGGGGGATGATCGTACTTGCGAGGGTAGATATATTTTCCATAGTAGGTATTGAAATTTTGTATTTTGCGATGTGCATTAGAGATGCGTTAGAGATACGCGCGAGGTTGTTGTATGTTGTTTGCCGAGCAGGGGGGGGGCAATTTGTACTCGACGTGCACAGCAACCAATTAATTAATGACGTACATTGCAAGCAATAGTATATGTGTGATAGGCTGCAAGGAAAAATGTGACCCGTTCTAATGCTAGGAGTGTCCCGAACGCCACGATTGCCAGCTGGTCTGTGATTTAGCGTGAGTTGTAGGTCGACTGAGCTTACAGCGAACTTGCATGTTTCCCGACATGGCATGCGCGATAATTACAACCCGGTATCAAACGTGTGGTGCGGCGTTCATCATTGACTGGCGAACATTACTACCGCCTGAATGAATACGGAGGCATGAATTGAGCGACCGTCATTATTATGTTATCTTGTCTTAATAGTCTATGCATTAATATAGTAACGGCATTGCATTTTAGAGGGATATGAGATATCCTTGGTTGCGAATAATGCACACAAGACTACTTGTCGGAGGTCTACCTCTGGTGGAGTTATGTGTGTTGGTGCCTTATGCATAGTTTTTCTCTTGGGTACAGAGATGATCACGATCTCGTCCATGGCATTGGAGTGCGGCCGACGGGGAGATTTAGGATTTTCCACGTGCGTCAGCATACTATACAGTAACATGTTGATTCTCTCGCCAAACCGTTGCATACAGAGGCGTTTTTCCGTTTGCGTTTGCATTCGCTCTTGGGGAGTGGGCTGCTAGAGTTGAAGTCGAGTCGTTTTCTATCGGAGACATGCTGTTATTTGCCTTTTCCTACAGAGTACAAAACAAGTGGGCTGATGTCTATGAACGATGGGATTTTATGTGAAAACGGTGTTAGTGATAATGTTTGAAGGATTTCCCAACAGCTTCTCGCTTGTTGAATTTTTCCCTTCCCGTAGTTTCTGTCTTACTTTATATGGGAGATTTATACTGAACTTGGCATAGAGACATTTTGGTATTGGGATCGCTGTATTACCTGAGCAATTCTAACCTTGCTACATTAACATGCATTATATTGTGTTGATAAGTTCGGCAGTGAAACAGGACATCGATTGTGACGACCTTTCACTGCACATGCTTCAGTTAGGAGACGACCTAAGGGGAGGATTTCCTAGCATCAATATCGATAATCAGATTGATGATTTACTTTGACAATTATTGATGATGGGAATTGGGATTGCCGTTTTATCCTGGCAATACGAAGCCTTTCTGATGGAATTTGGGATGTGCCATTTATCTGGCTATCTCTGAGCTGAATTGATTGAGATCTATCGTATATTGCACCGAGTAGGGGGGCTGTTCGTGGTACTACAGGTCTAGGGACTAGTCTGCTGATATTTGGGTCTCATAGTATATGCGGAAGCAATTTTTGATATGTGATTCAGGCTTCTTGAGGTGGAAGGCTTGCCTAACGTGAGGCAGTCGATGATGGTGTGGAACGATACGAGCCGGGTGAGTGATACAACGATACCGTCCGTATACATGACCAAGGAGAGTCCGTGCCAAATTGGTACGGCTCAGTCGTGTGTACGAAGTGCGTGACATGTTACCGCTTCTTTGTGTTTTGTCTGAGCAAGGGTCTGTGACGGAACGGTACGACCCTCCCGTGTGTGCTTTGGTTGGTGGTGCGAGTCTATCTTTTACTCTCCTCGTCTATACGGCATCGGGGTAAGCCGCACAACTACCCAGCTTGTGTCATCTACAGCAGTTCTAGAAAACAATATATTTGATGAGCTGATGCACTTCCTGCCACAGCTGTCAGATTTTGTTCTCGACAAAAAACGGGTTTTTCCTATACGACTTATAGGATATACTCCGGAGTACTTGATAAACTGACGGATTTTCTTCTACAGCCGTCAGATTTGTCCCCCTCAAAAACAGGTTTCATAGTGTCCGCGCACAGATTGATTAACATCAACCCGCTGACCCTGGTATAAACCACACTGTAGTTCCAAGGGGAGTCGCCGACCTATATTCCTAATGAGGACCTATATCCTAATGACAACCAGTATTTGATGGGATTAGAAACTCAAACTCGACTGAATTGCTGATATTTGCCGACGATTACCGACACCTGTTGGAGTCAATGTTAGTACAACTTGAGAAAAATACTTACGAACTATTCAAAGAAAAATCAGGTACTTCGCTGTGATCACCTCGTCCAAGCACAGCTGTTGGACTCTCCGGCCTCGCTTCTGCGCCTGCCCCGTTCTCATTTACTCGGCAGGAATGCCTCAAGCAACGACGTCACCGTGCCTCCCAGCTTGCACCGGTTGCCGTTTTTCCACGGAATTCGTGGAATCGGCCACAGGGATCAAACATCGTTATTGTGTAGGCTTCGAGATCCTGGAAGGGTTCAAGCTTAGTGTTGACCAGAATCTCGCGGCGTACCCTTCTAGCCTGCCTTGGTGTAATACAAGTATTTTTAATACCCATAGTCTACCCAAGTCTGTGTAGGGCTGCAGTTGTGCATGACCCCTGACAGTCACGCGCCCAAGACGAAGTCTGGCTGCTGAAATGTCGCATTGAACTGCTGTGGGTAGCAGGGTCAGCAGTAGAATCACGCGACCAAGTCTGAGTCGGATCGCTGAATCTACGGCATCGATGTTTCTCGGGCCGCTGGGAGAATCATGTTGTACTGCTGTGTCTACTAATAGCAATGTCTGTGCTGAATTGATGCGTCCGAGTCGGAGTCGAGTGGCAACAATCACGAGCCAGAGTCGGAGTCGAGCTGCTGATGATGCAATGGAAAAATCACGCTGTACTGCCGTGTCTAGCAGTGTCCGTGCTGAAATGATGCGCCCGAGTGGGAGTCGAGTGGCAAAAATCACGAGCCCCAGTCGGAGTCGAGCTGCTGATGATACAATGGAAAATCGCGCGTTACTGTTGTGTCAAGTAGTGTCCGTGCTGAAATGATGCGCCCATGTCGGAGTCGAGCGGTAAAAGTCACAAGCTCGAGTCGGAGTAGCGCTGCTGATGATGCAATGAAAACCCACGCTCTAGTGCTGCGTGTGTTAGTGTCTGTGCTGAACTGATGCGCCCAAGTCGGAGTCGAGCGGTAAAAATCACGAGCCCGAGTCGGAGTCGATCTGCCGCTGGTACAACGGAAAAATCACTATGTACAGCTTTGTGTAGCAGTGTCCGTGCTGGAATGATGCGCCCAAGTCGGAGTCAGCGCGACAAAATCACGAGCCTGATGCGTAGCCGGGTCGTTGCAACCAGGGCACCGAGCTGTGTCGGGCCGCCGAAGATCACGCGTTCGAGTCGGAATCGGGCCGCTGCGATCAAATCACTGAGCTGTGTCGGGCTCTTGAACATCATGCAGGACTACCGTGGGTGAACTCCTCAATTGCTGCTGATTCAGCTCCGGGCCCACCAAGATTGATTTTCGTTGGTCCAGCTTTGGTTCGTCGATACGACGAAGAAGAAGCGATCGCCCGATGCGTTGACGAGTAATGTGGTGCTTCGATCGGTGATTGCTGATATTTGCCGTAGTCACTAAACAATCCAACAGGCCCACCGAAACAATGGGCCGAACGAGTCTCTCGCATGTGATGCAATCTCCCGTAGTTTCCCCTGTGCAGTGCGCTAGGATCACACATCACGAGGCTCATAACCTATCAAGAAAATAGGATACTCTCAGGTGGCCGACCGATGACGGTCTTGATGGGATGCTCACAGAGTCATTACGAGACGAACTCGAGCATCACGTATGGCGTAGAAGATTCGTATCTTCGGTTGAACAGGGGCGCTCGATGGCCGATCTAAAGCTTGCTGACCGACGAACCAGAAGACGCTCAGATGCGACTGAGAAGAGTGAGCAGGCGAGGGGGTGCTCCACCTGCTTCCTCGACGTCGAAATAGCTGCTAGTTTCCAGAACTCTATTCGAATGACGTCTAGATGTCAGTCATGGTCCTGAAGCGTACAGGCAGTGACGAGACTGTCAGAAACTCCTCGAATAAACCCAAAACACGATCTACGGAGAACCCTTATTCTATAACGCGAACGACGAGTACAGGGATAACAACTCCTTAGGTGAACAGCAGCCGTCACGCCACTGCTGTGGTTTTGCGGCATAACCTTGTACCTGGCATCTGGTTGTTTTTGCCGATGCTCATTGACTACGCCGATAGCGCAGTGTCTCTATCCGCTACGAGTATTAGATGGGATTGCCACATCGACGACCAACTCTGTAGGCTACCTGCTACATCTGTGGTGTTGTAGCAAGTGCATATGGAGTTGTAGAATCGCTACTCAACAGTGATAATGACAATAGGATGATGTCATCTATTTCTTAACTCCCTCCCCTCCTTCCGCACTTGAACCCCCTCCCGCCTCCCCTCATCAAGTCAGGGAAACATGAAAGAATTATGGGGGAGTCCAAGAAGAGGTACTGTCTACAGAGAAGTTTGGCGGATGCAACACAGAGGTCAAAGAAAAATTAGAAGGAAAGGAAAGGCAAGCGCTAAGCAATATGGTGAAAGAGAGGTGAGCACTTAGAGATATACGGGGGGTTGAAGGAAGATATTGGAATGAAAACGTATCTGTACGGTCCAATGGCGGCGCCCGGGAATCTGCCAACATTGGCAGGAAGGAATATCCTGCCAACACGGAAAACGCCTGTACATCCTCTCTACAAAACCAATTATCAATTTATTGCACCGCGAGCTACGCGCTGGGGTAAACGCTTGCAGAACCTACTCTACAGAACCAGACTTCAATTTCAAAAGGAGTGCTTAAATGACCACGAAGTACACCTGCCCCCACACTGCCTACAGAGCCAACACACGTAGCCGCACGTAGCAGCACGTAGCAGCGGATCCGCAATAGTTAACCCCAAGGTATCTACGTAGCGGCATGGAGGCTGCCGCAAGTGCTGCTGCCATTCTTGCGAGCTCGGCTTCCTTGCCGCCTTGCGAGACGGACGAAAGTGGTGCACCGGTGACCTCGCTAGGCACGGCGTGGAGTGCAGTCTCGGATGAAAGACATGCACCCACGACCTCGCTACGCTTGACGTGGAGTAACGAGGAGCCTATGGTGGTAGATGACGACGTAGCTCGTTACAACGGCAACTCAGCCGCAAGACGGGGCAAGGACAGCGGCAGAAGAAACGATGATGGCGACGAGGACGCGATCGCCTCGCGTGCATGTCCCCAAGGCAACATGGTGGCAGCCGAGGGCGATAGACCCGAAGGTGAGATGATAGTTTATGACATGGGTAGTTTATGACACGCCGACAGTTGTGAAGGAAGGAGTGACGCATTTTGCTGAGGCGCGGGCCGCGTGAATACAGCGTCGCTACAAGCAGTAGTACGCGCTTGCTGCATGATCCCAAGGGAGAAGGCTTAAAAAGATACGCGATGCGATACAGCAGTAGTCTACTTCTGTTTGTTTTATTTTCTTCTTGCCGACGTTTGGGTACAAGTAAGCTTAAGCAGGCTTCTATCGGCCTTCTCTTCTGGCTTGCAATAGTATCGCCCCCCTCCTTCCGGTTGATATTGTCATGTACAGTGGGGATGTCGCAGCTAAGGGCGGAGATTTTGAAGATGTCGTTCCCCCGCCTTGAAGACGAAGCGGAGCAAGAGTTTGCAATGCGACATGGGAGGACGCCGTCGACATGATAATCGCGTACGCCATGGATACGACTTGAAACGCCGAAACAACGTGAAGGTGGGCTAGAAAACTTTGATAACTGCTGCGTCATTTGGTCCTTCCGTGCGCACTGACCACGCCGCCCGTCCCGTCCTTCGGTGAAGAATGGCACGAGCAAGCTGCATGTACCCACCACCCACCATGGACACACACCTTGCTGCCCACCATCGCATGTCCGACACCATTGACATCCGATCGGAAATGCCGTCTCGAAAATTCGTTCCCTCTTGTGTTCCCAGCTTCACTCTGGAAGCGCCGAAGAAAATCGGCTCAACAAAAACAGGTTGAGGACCGTCCACGTCGTTTGCGAACAAGGCGGGACGCCAGACAAACGGGGTCTTACGGGCCCAGCCAACGCTCCCGTGAAGGAAACGACGAAGAACACTATAACGAAGAAGGTGCTGTTCTGAAGATCTGAAGTTATTCGTGTTGAGCAGCCCCACAGCAGTAAATAGTACCCCGTATCCGATATCGCCGTGACGCTCTCTAGAGAATACGCAGCATTGCCGCCTCTGTCTTTTCCCTTGATCTGTTCGCCGATGGACGGCAAAACATCGTCTGCGCTGCACCAATATACCTCAGTACATGATACTGTCCGCGCTTGCGTCTGATGAAAACCTGAACTCCTGCTGCTGTTGTGGTATGCCTAAATTGCTGTAGCCCCCGGAGCAGCGTATGTATGTACCTTTGCGTACGTGTTGATGTATAAAGGCGGTGGTGTTCGAGTGGTATGAGTGTATTTGTTTTGTTTTTGAAGGAACAGACGCGCTCGTATCTTTTCATCGCCAAAGTACGACCGTATCGGCGTGGGTCCCTCCGCAATTCGTACAGGAAGATGCCTTCCTCGTGGATTTGTTGAAAGGGAGTTTTCTTCGCCATCCATATTGTAAGATGTTGTTGTTGTTCGTTAATTTAGTTGTACCGGCTTCACGGCAGACACACGTCCTCGCTATCGTCTTGCTGTACATCGCACCCCCGAAAGACATTGCATGGTATTGATGCCGAAGCTACTAGAGGTGATGTCCGTTTGCGTTTTTTGAAGACACCGACGCTGCCCGTGTCCTGACAGATTTTTAACCCCCCGCCCAACGCCGTGATTTCGCATTTTGCCCGCCGTTTGTTGTGCGGGATCTAGCTTGGTTGCGGCTTTAACTAGTGGCGTTTAACTGGCAAGGAAACGCTGATGGTCCTACCCTTTCGAAGGTGAGTCCACTGGCGCACATAGAGTTGGCGTATCGGTGACCGCTACAGTATTAGTGGTGTCGGGTGTGCTTAGCCGACCGCAGCCAGCGCCCGTTAGTTGCAACACGCGTTGTGTCGCTCGTGGTAGAGGTGTAGCAGCGCAAATTTGCTGGAATAAAATTGTTTGAAACCAATATCCCTTTCATTCTCTCACCGTTGTTCTGTCGCCCCTCCATTTCTCTTCCTTTGCCGACCATGGATCTATCGCTTGTTCAATACCAACGGCTCAGACCTCCTTGTGTCTGCACCACAACGTAGACTCAGAGGACGGCAGCGTGGATCACGAGCCCCCACGAAGGATGGACAATGAGATGACACCAGAGATGGTTCAACATAAGGAGGAAATGATTCGACTGCTGCACTTTCAACAAAACGACACGAAGGCGATTCACAGGGCTGTTGAGCGCGATGGGTTGATTCTGGGACCGAGAGGGAAGCAGCAGGTGAGTGGGTGAGGATAGATACCCGACGTAGCGCGTACTGTTGGTTTGCGGCGTGGAGGTATTGCGTTCGGATCCCAGCGGCATCCCGTGAAAGGAGTCCTCGTTTGGTCGCCCTCGATTTGCGCGTACGTGTGATATCAACAGAAGCAGGGGTCTCTTGATCATGAACTCTCCGTCACCGTGTTCCCTCGGCCCGACACTACGCGTATTCTCGCCGTAGATAAGAGCCATGAGGGCGCGATTTGGACAAGAACAATCCAAATCCCTAGGAGGGGCGAATGACGCGCAGGAGTTATTGCTACGGCTTCAGCTGGAAGGTTGCTGGATGAGGTTTACGCTTGGCGACAAGGGGTGCATCAACCACGTCGCCTGGGCGCTGGAAGCGCAGAGGACAATGGCGCTGCGGTACTACCCGCTCATCGTCCAGGACAACACATTCAACACGAAAAAGTGAGAGGCATTTTTGCGTGCTAAGTCCCGAGACCTCTCGGTTTTTGACCGGTTCGATTTGAGCATCCCCGTACGAAACGAAAGCATCGGCCCCCTACCGTTTTGAGAATGGTTTCGTCATGACATTCGCGTGTTCGTTGTGCGCTCAATTTGTTGGTTCTCCTCCAACTAGATACAAGCATCATCCGGCACTGATCGTGGTTGTGGACAAGGAGAGCTACACCCACATCGCGATGCAGGCACTGCTTGCCAACGACGGGTCGGAGGACTTTGAATTCCTCTTCCGGGTCTTCAGGGAACTGACCGGGTGAGCGCAACCACAGGTGAGCCAAGAGTCCATGTGCAGCATACACCGTGGGACTAGAGTACCGCAGGAGATTCTATGGTTGTGTTGCCCACAAGAGGACGTCGGTCGTTGTGAACGTTGTCATTCATACTACCGCGTAGTGCATGTCTCCCACATCGTTTCGCTTTCCTGGCCGTAATGTGCGTCGGTCACACTCGTGGCAAATTGTAGGTGATCTTCACTGATGCTGATCCGGCTGCGATGGCGGCAATCCAGAGGGAGGCCCCGTGGTCGCGGCACAAGTTGTGCCTATTCCACATGGACGAGAACGTCAGGAAGCATGGCAAGGGTCTTGGGGAGGGTGTCCTTGCCGGGGTGATTCAAATGTTCCACAAGGCAGCATTCGCTCCTACCGAGGAGGTCAGTGGGGAGCCAAGATGCGAAATCGAAAGTGACTTACTGTTTCTTGTACGTGAGACCACGCAAGGGCTATGAAGTTGCCACGAGTTGTAACAAGCAGGTGCCTTGTGGACGATGTTGGGGAATCGGGTTGTCTAAGTAGGTATTGCGTGTGCAGGCGGTTGTGTTTCCTTGCACTCTCGTGGAACCGAAAGATTTTTGGCTTGGACCGTTCCACGTTTAATCCCCTCCGACCCCTGCCCGACTTTCTGCACCCCTTCACCTGCTCCGCTCTATTCGCTGTGTCCCAGCTGTTCCTTCAGGCCAAACAGGACCTCTTCAATCTGCTGGCCCCGGGCAGCCACATATACACCTACATGGCGGAGTCCGTTGTTGGCCCCAAGTAAGCACTGCCTGGCATGTCAAGAGCCGAGCTAAATAGGGATGCGCATACAGCAGCAGCCTCGCTCGGGCTACACCCTGGTTAGGATACGTCGTCGGAGACTGTCTTGTTGGGTTATGGTTGGGTTTGAGTTGGGATCGTATTTTATTTTCAGCTTTTCTGTGCATTCGCCCTCCCCGCTGTGGAGGAGATACCCGCGGCCTAGGGGGGGGGGGGCTGTTGCTTGAATTAGTGTTTTACTCAGGTAGCAATCGGCTCTCGCTGTGTCTACCCACCAAGTTGGAGTCGTTCCGGCGCATGCGACAGGTGGGTACACCGGTGGGCGAAGTACGGGCACCCAGGGCTCCCCACGCTCGGCATCGCTTCCACGCAGCAAGTGGAATCGACCAACAGCGCTTTGAAGCCGGCGATGACCAGGTCGGGGAATTTGGTCGACGTACACCGGGCCATCAGCAAGAAAGTCGAGGAAGGCGCCATCAAGACGACAAGGTGGGCGCGGCTGTTCACCTGTGGGGTGTTTTTGAATCTGTTGTCGCAGTTGCGTCAATATCGACGTGAGGGGAAAATCGTAGGAGGAAAAAAGTTTGTTGCTGATTTCCTGCCGAAGGAACACCTCTCCTGCGATATCTTGTTGTTGACTTTCGGCAGCCGTGTTTTCTTTTTCCCTCTGTTGGGGTTTTGTTTCTGGATTGAAGTTGTTGGCCTGCGCTGGAAGGCCGGGGCTACGACAGTATCGTGGGCCCAGGGTTTCCTTTCCTCCTATCATGTCCACGTTGCAATGGGGGGGGGGGGCGGGGGGGACTCCAATTTTTTGGCTGGCTGGCATTGTAGGGGTGAGAAGATGTTCATGACCTTCGATATTTTTTGTTGCGCGTCACATAGCGCCGGTCACATAGCGTGTGGAAGAAAACGGAGGGATTCACATTTTGTTTGTCCGTGCCGTGGCTTATCGCTTCGCGGACCCTCGCTTTAAATGTGACGATGACACTCCCACCATGCTCACACCACGGCCGCGTTTCATCAAGGTGTTCCTGACCCTAACCTGTACTTTTCACCTCCGAACCGCGTGCTTGATACGGTGGTATTTGAAGTCAAAACACCGGGGGGCCGGTCCAACGCGTGCGCATCCCGACTCAATCGGTCTGGGAGGTACCGACGACCGAGTGGCTTCAACATTTCGACTTCGTCCAGGACGGCATGCGCCAGGCGAAGTGCAGCGCGTTCTCTATAAAGGTGAGGTTTTCTTTCATAGGTTGGGGAATCATTGGGGTATGGCACCACTCTGAATCCCCCCCGCTGCCCTACATGCGCGTACTGCTGTCGGAGCGCGGTAACAGTTGTGTTTCCATAGTAACATGGGTGTTTTCATAGCATGGCACTGTGCGGCAAACGTGGGTGAAGCCTCCTGAAATGGTAGCCGTTCATCGTCAACCTCCCCTCCCCCGTGTACCCCGGTTTGATGCTCCGTCCTTCCTTTACCGGCAGAACATGTCCGACCAGGCCCTGGCGGCTATGGGGTACACGGCCAAGACCCTTGCGACGAGTAACAACGACGTTCAACGCCTGCTGGCCGACTTCGTGGCGAACCTGGCTGGAGCGGGACTGCTTTACGGTACTGGCGAAGGCGGCGATGTCACCCTCATCACCCGGACGTCCATCACGTTCTTCGCGTGGTTGCTGTGGGAACAAGTTGTGGACCGACTCGTGCGCGTCACCAACATGTATGGATCCCAAACCCAGTACTGTCACCTCGTCGTACTTGGACCCGACGGCTTCTTCCTGTGCACGTACCTGAGGATCCCGACCGACGGTCTCGGCTGCCGACATGCCCTCTGGGCCATGAAAGACGCGGACGTCGGCTTCACCGGAGCATCTATTGCTAACCGCTGGCGTGACAGCAGTGAGGAGTGGACGATGGCACGACTCGTCGCAAAGCCCGCGGTGGTTGCGACGGCAGGTGCGGGGGTTCTGGGAGAGCTGCCGGCCGAACCTGCGGATCCCAGCGTTTTCACGCACTCCAAAGCGACGGTGAGAGCTAACGGGTGGGCCAGCTGATGCGCGTTCGGGAAGGAGCTCGTAAGCGTCACAGCAGGCATCGACCATATCCCCTGCATTTCACGCGTCCTGGAGAACCTCAAGAACCACGCCCGCCTGATGGTCGAGGTCGAGTTGAGGTCGCAACACGACACGTCCACGACCCGGGTGTTCAGGGGGTTATTACCAGGCCTGCGATGGCAACCGAAACACCGGAGGAAACGAGGCCGGGCGGGCGTTCTGGGCGGGGAAAAAGCGAAGGGGCCGGCCGGGGGGGCGCGAACGGACGTGGCCGGATAGGGGCGGCAGGAACAGGTGGCAGGGGAGGGGCGGGCGCTGTTGTTTCAGCGGCCGGCGTTCGAAGCCCTGATGGGGGGCTTCCGACGTTGCTACAGGCGGCCGGGGCTAGCGCCACCAGCGGGGCAGGGGGATCAGGGGGGGATGGTGTCTCAGCCGTGGGCATGTAAAGCCCTGGCGTGGGGCTTCCGGCCAGCACCATCGGCGGGAGAGGGGGGGGAGGGAGCGCTGGTGTCTCAGCCGTGGGCATGCAAAGCCCTGGCGTGGGGCTTCCGGCCAGCACCATCAGCGGGGGAGGGGCGGGAGGGAGCGCTGGTGTCTCAGCCGTGGGCATGCAAAGCCCTGGCGTGGGGCTTCCGGCCAGCGCCACCAGCGGGGGAGGAGGGGGAGGTGGCGCTGGTGTCTCAGCCGTGGGCATGCAAAGCCCTGGCGTGGGGCTTCCGGCCAGCACCATCAGCGGGGGAGGGGGGGGAAGGGGCGCTGGTGTCTCAGCCGTGGGCATGCAAAGCCCTGGCGTGGGGCTTCCGGCCAGCACCATCAGCGGGGGGGGGGGGGCGTCGCCGTTTCAACCCCTGAGCATCGCACCTTGTGCCGGGGTGGGGCAGGCCTCTTTAGATCTCGCGTCCGCGGCATTCGACACGGCAAGCTCCTGTGCGCCAGAGGATTACCAGCGATCGAGACTGAATGGAGGAGTGTGGCATAGCGAAAACAACCACCAGGTCCTGTCTTAAGCGCCGCAAGACTGCGCTTCCCTCCAAGTACTACCTCCCCAGGCCCAAAGGCAGACAGGGTCGTCCAGGAGGAAAACCGCTACGAAACAGCATAACGGCTGTGGGGGAGGACAGCACGTAATCCAAGGAGGTGTCGCGCGCGCGTGGGGGGGGCAAGTAGGTGACGCACGCTCGTGGGGGGGGTCCAAAAGTGTTGTTACCGGTGGTGGGCATTCAGTGGTGGAGTAGGTTTGTGGTAGGTACGCAGGCCGCCCATTGAGTAAGAATTGAGAGAAAATCTTTGTTTCGAAACCCAACATGGGTGGTACGTATGTGCCGGGGATGGACGATACAGCGAATAAAGCTCGACGTGTAGCGCGGCGACATGGGGAGAGAGGGTCATCGTGGGGTAACCTTCGTGGACATGTCACAATGGGGCATAGTAGCAATGCCTGTGAGAGCGAGTTGCCAATGTGTTTCTCGCTAGTGGTGTTGCGGCTTCGTGGCAGACAACAAGCTCCAGCTGTGGTAGCGAATGACACACATTTTCCTCCCGTCTATTGTTCTCGTGTTGAAAGCCTACTTTCGTGCGTACTCGTGGTCTTCGGGAGTCGCGGTGCTGCTGGGTGCTGCTCGTGTAAAATATCATTTGATCGACGTGTGCGTTGAGAGGCCCGCCGTCATTGCTTCAAAAATAACGTGCGGCAGTCTGCGGGTCTTCCGTTGCGTCCCAGCGACGCCCGCGCTCACGACGCACCCATTGGCTCCGGGGATGCTCGATGACGTCCCTTGCATGAAACGCGCTTCTTCATTTGTGTCCTACAGGGGTCGACTGCATTTTGGCGGTGCTGACCGTACAACTTTCGTTCGCAACCCATGAACATTTGACCATTTCTTCGCATTGCCGTCCGACGGTTGTGCCCAAACAAGGCAGCCCAAACCTTCATAACAATCAACACCCATTTCCAAACTTAATGTTGCATGCGAATCCGGAACAGCTAGGGACGAAACGCGGACAGCCTGTACCTACCCATTGCTATTGGCAACCACCATGAGGACCCACACTCCGTCCACCAGTACTTCCCCCCCGCCGACATCGACGCACCAGTCGCGATTTCTTGTGAAAACGCTGTACGACTGCCCTGCGTCCACTACCTTCTTCCAAGATCATGGGCATCCATTCAACAGGCACCACTTCAGCAACTCCACCTGCCCACTCTCAGCTGCTAACCCTCAGATTTCTGTGGTCCAGCGGTAGCCGCGCTCCCGCAACCCCATCACCACGCGCAAATGGCCTCCCCTCGCAGCCGACTCCATGATCCCATCGTCACTCCGCCACCTCAAAGTGATCGTGTGAGGCAGCAACCTCAATCGCTACACTCATCCCGCCCACCGCCCTTTTACTTTGCTGGTCGACAAACGTGTCCCAGAGAACCTTCGCCATGCCTAAGTCGCCTACCTCCGCTGCCTGCTTGAGCCCATCGGAGGGCACCGCTTCACCACCATGTGGTACGTATCCTGCTACGATGTCCACCATCTCAGCGTTACCTGAGGCTACCGCCAGATTGTACGCGTCTTTGTCCCTAGGAAACTCCAAGGTCCTATCGTGGGCGAAGTACTGCTCCAGTACGTTTTCGACCATCGTTGTGTTGTTGCCTCGCACAGCGATCTCCAACAACCACCTACCACCGTATGTCCAAACTTATCCTGCCATTCCGTAATATTACTTGGTTGCCCGTTGATGCCGCAAGCATACATCCCCGCTGCCCTCATCCCGCCTTAATGGCCGACGCCAAGCGGCGGGATGATGGTAAAATGGCGATGGCGTTCAGAAACAGTCTCGTCCCTTGCATGTGTTCGCCGCCAACTCTCCCTCACACAATTGAGGAACGAGGCGAACTCCATTCCGCCCCAAAGTTCCATTATTCGTTGCATCACATCTTCGTTTAGAACATGTCGCCCCTGCGGGAGCGAGCACGCCGGAGGGATCAAGGGCAGGGAGTACAACGAGTAGTTATTTTTTTGGTGTGAGTGAGGATGCATCACCCGGTAACGGTGGCAATAACCTTCTGTTTCCTGCACTTGCATCAGGCGACATCAAACGGATCAAATACATTTTCATCTCGGAAAAGTTCCACGCCCTTGTCAGAAGAAACTTGCCGCTGCCCTGCTCAACAAAATTTTCGTTGGATATTGCCCGCGGGATCTTGCTTTCTCACCGCGGCTCCATCGGCCCCCCTGGTCGGGGTCTCCTCGTGCACCCTCGCCCGTTGGTGCGGAGGGCGATCCAATCCCTGGTTGTGGGGGAGGCAACAGCGCATGCACGTAGCCTCTTAACATACTACGATACAAACAATGGGGGTTGTAGCCAACGAATCTATGGAGTATCTACTGCTCTAGTACATTTTACACCAAAATAGTCTACATAGTACTGGGGCGAGCTATTGGGTCCAGCCCAAGTGCAACAGAACAAGGGCAGCAGAACTATCGACATAACTTCGTTAGCTGGAAAGATCAAATCAGCAACAGATTGATCAACAGGACCGACGACACGTGGATACTGCTGCTGCATGCGGGCAAAAAAAAGCCTCCGTGTGCGTGCGGATCCAAACGCGATATATTTTTAAAAAACATTCCAAGGACGTCAGCCGTGAGTTCGACGATTTTCGGGTCAATACTCATCTTTGCAAGCTGCGTTGTTGGTACTTGTGATATACTATGTGGGTGGGTTTTTTCACAACAGGAGGGGTCATATTGTTTTGTTAAAAACATTCAAGGACGTCAAGTGTGAGTTCGACGAATCTCAGGTCAATAGTCATCTTTGCAAGCTGCGTTGTTGGTACTTGTAATACATTCGTTTCATCGGTTAATGCGTTTAGAGCGTCCTGCCTCACCTCGTCCGTTGAGGGCCCACCAGCAACAGCAGCGACCTCCGGGCTCCCGCTAGTAGTGCGCTTAGCGCCCTCGTTGGCAGCGGCAGCAGACCGGTTAGTGGGCCCCGCACCGCTCGCCACACTAACGGTCGCAACGTGCGCCGGCGCAGCGTCTCGGCAACGGCCTGTGGGCAGAGTGAGGTGTACTTCGTGGTCATTTTCTCCATGCAGCTCTTCGGGATTGGCCGTGCCTTCGGGGTTCTTTGTAGACAGCGGCGTGAGCGGTGCCGCGAAAGGCTGTCTGTGCGTGGTACTGTGCTCTGCGAGCGGTGTGCGAGCATGCACTCTTTTTGAAATTGAAATCTGGTTCTGTAGAGTAGGTTCTGCAGGCGTTTATCACAGCGCGTAGCTCGCGTTGCAATAAATTGAAAATTGGTTCTGTAGAAAGGTTGTACAGGCGTTTTCCGTGTTGGCAGGATATTCCTTCCTGCCAATGTTGGCAGATTCCCGGGCGCCGGTCCAATGGTCTACGCGAAAAAGATGAAGCTGCGATTTCGTGCAGGGAAACTGGACCTACCAGAAAGAAGAAAGAGATGTACCAGAATTCGGGAAGAGGAGGATGTACCTACAAATATGTGCAATAGAGAGCAGGACTCACATAGTAAGAGAGTTGTGTAATATACAAGGGGGAACGGGATGCATTAGAGGAGGAGATGAGGAAATTAGACGTATGCGGCATGGAAGAGTTTGGTAAGCTAGAGAGTAGCGCTAAAAACGATCGCTATCCTAGGAGATAGATGGTGACCGCAGACGGCGAAACAGGACTGGGGATAGGGTAAGCAAACAGATTACATTTAGACTATACGGAAGAAGCGTAATGAGCGCCCGAATGTTGGAGGTGTTTCTCTTAGGAGCAGGAACGGTGCTTCGTCTCGAAATGAATGCGTGGTCAATGGTCCAATGACTAAGGCAAGCAACAAATGAGTACGCCTTCCCCCCGGCCCCTCACCGGTCGTGTGACCACAGACTTTACAGATCTCAAACTGGTGCATTCCACGGCCGTCATATGTTGTCCCCCTCAAAAGACGGGTGTATAGGTCCCGTGCACAGGCTGACTAACATCACTCTGTTGACTCTGGTACAACAAGCTAGTTTTAAGGGGAGTCGCCGACACATATCCTTAATAAGGACACACACCCAGTGTAGGCGCAATCGGAGTATCATACACAACTTGGAAATGTGAGTTTTGACGAAAGGTTAATGCCACGGGGGATCGCAGAGGATTGTTTTGAGTAGGAGCTCGTCTGGGGGCATTTCGCGTACAAATTAAACCACTTGACAATAAAATATAGCATCTGCAAACAAGATCCTCACGTCGAATTTTTAGAAAAAATGCAGCAAAGATATAGTCTAGTCAAATAATACAACAGAGCTTTTCAGGTGCTTTTAGCCCTTTTTGGACTCCATAACTACCCCTGTATTATTAGTAGTGTCCCTCTATCCTTTTTCCTAAGCCCTTAAACCACAGTTATATCATCCACCTGTTGAACAGCAAGCTTTTGGTGAAAAACGTTTTTTCATCGGTGATGTACCCATTGTATTAGGCTCCCGCGCGTGATATGAAGCGATTTCGGCAGCTTTTGGTGTTGCTGCTCGCCAGTTCGAACTCACGAAACATCTCGTAAGTCGCTTCTGGCTGCCTACAACCGCTGGCTGGCGCACCCGACGTCGCCATACACCCATCGGGAGCGTCCTTCAATTTCGCGGGCCGTGGTTGCTTGTGCGGAGCTGTAGCTGCCCGCTAGTGAAGTGCATACGTTCCTTTGGGGGTTGTTTTTAGTCTCGTTTTGTGTACCCCCAATTTTGACCACCGCAGTGCCTCAAGGTGATGTGTGGACCTCTGCTGAGAACTAGAGGGGCGTCGATCTGAAGAGACTCACAGCAGCTATCTGCCATTTTTTTCAAGGTTTCCGGATCTGTATTCCACGAACCAGCCGAAGCTCTAAACCATGTGTTTTACTGTTCCGATAAAACATCTGGATGTTAGAGTTACCGGAAAACCGGGGACCAGGGGACGCTTAGGCCCTCCCGTGGCCTTACGCTTCGACCTCACAGCAGGAGTACATTTTTTAATTATATAATATCGTTGGGGGTTTCAGACTGGTGATTTTTCAGATCTTGATTTAGGCATTCAGAAATAAGCTGGGCTCCTCGTGCCAGTCCCGAGGTTTATCCGTCGCGCATCTACAGCTGCAACATCGGTCGATCCTGCACCAGTCGAGCTGTCTGCTCCCAGAAAAAGTGCGCGACTCTAAAGCTCGATTCGTTTATTGCTAGTACAGCAGTATAGATCACTCAAGCAATCGAACTCACAGCTGACGTTTGTTGAAACCCATTGGTGAGTGTTCAAAACGTGAATAACGTTTTTTTTCAGATGCATTCATGTCTAGACTATACTTACACATGGCCCGATTCGACTTCGTCATGACAGCCCTAGTATTCGAATATCAAGGACCCGATCTCAGGCGCGGCAGCCGTCGTTTGCGTCGCCCACTCTGTCGTCGCCCTTCAGTTTTCTTGCAGAAGTTGGTCGAGGGAAGACTCTTAGACTAGGGCGTAAGCGATCTTTGATCCTTTGGTACACGATCTTTGTTGATATATGATATCACAAAAAATCAGTAATCGGAGCATGCATGCATGTGTAGTCTATACCAGCTACTATAAATTTATTAATGTAATACCTGTATCTATAGACTACCCTGATATCATGTTTTACAACAAAAACGTAAAGGAAAAACATGTTTCCTCCTGTCCGCCTCAGAGTTTTTCCTTGAAATATATTGTGCGTCTGCATTAAGCTCGCAGGTAGAATAAATTGCTCGCATCCACCTCCGTCTTCTCTCCCCCCATCCCACCCCGTCATATACGAGCGGTTCTTTCAAGAATGCAGTTTACCCTTCATACGACTCGCCAAACACCTGACGGCGCCTCGCGCTTGGTGCAAGCAATGTGTGCTTACTTGGTGAAAACCCAACGTGCTCCGTCCCGGCATAGTAGGGAGGCGAGGGTCTATGGCCATACGACTACGGCCATGCGCAAAATGAGTACACCCCCCTCTCCTGCCACCCCCCCGACCCCTCCCCCTCTCCCGCCGCCCCACCGAAAATCACCCCCCCCACACAGGAACACCCTCCCCCTCCCCTGCCGCCCCACCTAAAACCAATATCCGCCAAAATATTAAACACTACCCGACAAGTGATATCGCCTTTTTACCGTTCAAGCCATCCATGCAATAGCTCCAATTCATTTGTATTGCCTTCAGGTTTAAATCAACCTCCCCCCCCCCGCCCTCTCCTTCCCCGCCTGCCCCACCATCCCGTAGACCTAGCATTACGCGTACAGTAAGCTCCAACACATTTATGCGACATAAAATGCTGGAACCCCGCCCCCCCGGCGGCGCCACCACCCGTCCCCCCCGCCCCGCGTAAAAGCCTAGCTCTCCCCTCACCGGTTACAAGACTCATACATGATAAAGTTATGCATTACACAGCCGTCATATTTTGTCCCCGTCAAAAACTGGTTTAATAGTTTCCGTGCACAGATTGATTAATACCACCCTGTTGACCCTGGTACAAGCTACTACTGTAGTTCTACGGGGAATCGCCGATCTATATCCTCAATGAGGACAACCATCGAGTAACATGCGCGATCGGAGAACGTACACAGCTTGCAAATATGGGATATTCGATCTCACAACTGGAGTGTGTTTTGATTTTTACAATAATTTGTATAGGACAAAAATTGCGTCATTTGAAATTCAAAATTGGAGCATGTGGATTGTGGATCGGCAACATGTGTATACCAGGTGCCCGTCAGTCAAGTGGCGTCTTCACAAATAACACAAAAAATTATCTACCATTGCCAGCGTCAGGTCAGAGCGCGCAGACCACTTAGTGCGGTGGTGCTAACATACGACCTCGAAAGGCCTGTAATTATCAGGGCTTGTCACGGGTAATGACTCGACCCGCGGGTCGGGCCAAGGGGGTTTCAAATCTCGCCGGTCGGGTCGAGTCGGGTCATTACGTTTAAAAATCTCACGGGTCTGGTCGGGTCGGGTCAGGAAGTTTTTATAAAATCTCGCGGGTCGGGTCGGGTCGGGTTAAGAGGTTTTCAAAATCTCGCGGGTCGGCTCGGGTCGGGTCAAGAGGTTTCAAAATCTCGCGGATCGGGTCGGGTCGGGTTAAGAGGTTTTCAAATTCTCGCGGGTCGGGTCGGGTCATGACCCGCGAGATACGGGTCACTTCGCGGGTCAAGCCATAATAACCCGCGAGTTGTTTTGAGCTGACCCGCGGGTCAAACCCGTGGATCTGGCCCGCGGATTGCCTTTTTCAAACTTACAGCTAAGAGCCATTGATGCTGGATAGGCGCCCTGCGGGTCAGGCCCGCGGGTCCGCAAATAAAATACAAACATTTCCGCTTCCTGCCTCCCTCGTGCCGATGCTCCGACCATATGTCATCACAGCGTGCAGAACGATCACCAGGCAGTATCCCTAGCTACTCGTACCAAGACATACAGCAGTGTGACGCGAATCCCGTTCTTGCTGAAGCCGTACCAACAGTAGTAACATTACGGTCATACCAGTACGAAATGTGACCAAACGTAAAAGGTAAGAAGGGGCAGTCCGTCGTCGAAGCAGCAGCAGCATCAGCACTGGTGGCAGCAAGCAGCAGCAGCAGACCCCAGATTCTCGCGGATCGCATCCCCTGCTGACAGACCCACCGTCCCAGTTGTGGGCTTGTTGCCGGAGGCGGCTCAGCTAGGCTGCTTGCCGGGGCTGGAGACTGCACAAAAAAACGATAGATACAGTAGTAGTAGCTAGCTCGAGAATTATCATACCAGTACGAAATGTGACCAAACGTAAAAAAGCAAGAAAAGCAGCCGTCGTCGAAGCAGCAGCAGCAGCAGCAGCACAGCAGCAGCAGCACCCTGGCAGCAGCAAGCACCAGCAGCAGGCAACGCATCCTCGCGGATCGCAGCCCCTGCTGACAGATCCACCGCCCCAGTTGTGGGCTTGCTGCCGGAGGCGGCTCAGCTAGGCTTCTTGCCGGGGCCGGAGATTGCACTGATAACTTATAGCTAGCTCGCTCGTCGGGTCGCTCGTCGGTTCGACCCGTTGGTCTAGCGGTACGGGCATGCCCATGCATGTGAGTTACGGTTTCTTTCCTATTTTCCGCGCGCATACCACATAACATGATCATCAGCTGCAAACAATGCCGGTAAAAACCCAGAGAACACGACATACTGGGACAAGCACGAGGGCCCAAGGACCAACCAACGGGACCGAGGTATAAATGCTTGGCGCGTGACTCTTCGACTTTGACCCGTGAGAAATGTCACGGGTCAAGTCGACCTGACCGGCATGAAACCCGCATCTCGCGGGTCACCCGAAATGTGGCGGATCGGGTCGGGTCGGGTCAAGAGAATTTCAAAACCTCGCCGGTCGGGTCGGGCCGGGTCAGGCGGATTTCAAAATTTCGCGGGTCGGGTCAGGTCGGGTCAGGAGGCTTTCACAATTTCGCGGGTCGGGTCGGGTCGGGTCAGCACGTCTCGAAGTTCTCACGGGTCGGGTCGGGTCAGCTGACCCGATCCGACCCGACCCGACCCGTGAAAAGCCCTGGTAATTATCGGTATTTGAGATAGTTTGGATGGGTTTCGTATGATAGGTTGGCCTTTTATTTTTGGGAGTCAGAAAATAGATCGGAGGCACGTACCTCCGATATCAGAAGCCATCCGGGGCTCCGGTGGAATCAAATGAACCTACGACTCTACAAAGGCAAAGAAAGTGGATACTCTCCGAGGACCTGCTCATTTGACAGACCTGCAGGGGGCACTCTGTGTCCCCAATACCCTTACATTATGGTGTCATCGGCAGGACAAAAAGAAACAAAAATGGTGTGGGTGGCGACCACCACCACCGCGGGGGGGGCGCATCGGGTGCTGTTGGTGGCTGAGGGCGCCGCCGAGGGGGCACCTTTGGTCCAACAACCGAGGCAGTTGGCCGGAGCTCTGCCGGAGGAAAAAGAGAGCGGAGGAATGGCGCGAGAGGACGTTCAGCGTGGGACGGCTCGTCAACCTCCTCCCGCTCGCGTTCGTCCTCGAGCACAGACCACAATGAGGTGGCCGTGGTAGCAGGCAAGAGGTTTCAAGAGCTATTGCAGGAGGGGCACCTGGGCCTGAGGCTTTCACCCTCCTGTTGCGCCTGCTGATGACGCACTTCGACGGGGTTGACACCGAGGAGGGCTATGCTAAGTTTCATACTTTTGGAATGTGTAACGGCACGTTTTTTTCTGATTTCAGTGTCACGTATTTGTGTCGACCGCTACGAGGAGGGAGCGTGTTTTGTCTCCGGTGACGGATGTGGTGTTGGAGGTGGTTCGGGTGAAGGCGATGAGCAATTTCCGGCTATCCTGCCTGCGTTGTACCCTGGTTTGAAGGCAACGGACCCGCGGCCATACGCCTCGTTGGATGCTATCTGGCGGGCGTTTAGCAACTAAGCGCATAAGAAGACACGTGCCGTCAACGGTGAAACAACTTTTTTCTCTTCCTTTTTCTTCGACGGGAGCGCGGTCATCCGCACCGTCGGGGCTCCGACCCGCCTATCACGGGCGCGGCCAGGACCGAGTGCCGTCCCCATGGCTTTCGTGGCAGACGGGATCGATGCATTATTCAACTGTCATGCCCATCGGTGATTCATCTGACCCTTGGCTTGACCACACATCTAACTGCTGGCCACCAGAAGAGCATCATTATTCAGAGCTGTTCGTCGTTAATGTCTCGTTTAAGACAGACGATCCTCTCCTTTGGAGCGGCCTCCTTTCGCCTCGCGCTGATGCCCCCCGAGAAACCCGGGGGCTTTGCCTCAACTGCCACGAAGACAACCATTCCTTCAAGCATTGCAGGCATCCTTTCATTACTGCGAGTGGCTGCTTGAACCCTGAACTTAGCCAACTGGGCGACGATGAACAAACCAACGTTGAAAACCACGTACTGTCTGCTACGGCCGATTCGACAAATCGTCTCGCCCGAACAACCACAAGACAAGCCGTCGCCATCTTTCAGGTAAATCGCGAGGGTACCACCATGATCAGGGCCAGGTAAACTTTCACAACGATACCACATACACGTCGGATCACCATGGTGGTATGCCGCGTTCGCCCGCCTCTTCTGCCCCCGCTCCTGCTCCTCGAATGTGCTTTGGAGCCGCCCATAACCCGGGCGGAAATGTTCACGCGCGCCAGCCTGGCACATTCCGCACCGGCAATCGACAACTCGACGGTGGCACGGCACCGTCGACAACACTTTCGGAGACACCTCTTTTGGTTTCAAAAGATGCTCGTGTTTCTGTTGCTAGCCTGTCCAATAACGCAATACAAATCGTCTTTGCCAAGAACCCACGGGCTCTTACGCCGTCTGAGGACGATTCTCACAGTTTTGTACCGACGGCTGGAACTAGCGCTTCGAGAGTGGCTTCCCCCAGCCAGGTTATTTTTTCCTTATTTTCAACGGCGAGAACGCGCGCCTCCAGCGACGTTCCTCTTGGCCATGGTCTGAGTTCGGCGACGGGAACCGCACTTCCAGCGCCGTTTCCCTCAGCCGCGGCATAAACTCGGCCGTGGGGGTAAGCGCTCCAAACGCCGCCCGAATCAACATGGCACGGGAAATTGCGCTTTGCGTGCTCCCCCCCAGGCACGCGTTGCGCAACAATATAGCCGCGGTGACCGCGCGTCGCCTTTTACGCGAACGTGTTTATCCCCCCCTCTTCTTGACCACGCGGTGACGGTCGGTTTGATGTGTGGGACAGCCGACCGTCAAACACTTTTTCTGTCAACGAGGTGGCAGTCGGTTTGAGGGGTGGGAAGGCCAACACTGAAAAACCGAGATCTTTTGCGTGGCTCTATCTGGTTTTTGCTCGCGATAACAGAGGGCGCTCTGTCCTCTTTTCCATCAAGGAGGAGTCGGCAAGATTAGCTACCTCGTTTCCCTTCTCCAACAGGGCTGAAATTATTGCCACCTGCCTGAGCCCCGCTCCAGAAGACGCCCACAGGGTCTACAGACCCTGCTTCGTCTTTTGACACGCCAGCCCACGTGTGTCATGCTGCGTCTCTCCAGCCTGATAAGCTGGACGCTATTCCTGTAAATGCACGGAAGAATCGCGCCGCTCAAGTCAGCAGAAACAGCTCAGAGCCCCTGCCCCTTCGGGCTTTTTTGAGCAGTTTCTTGTGATTATACGCGAAAGAGCGAAGATGCCACGACGCGAGAAACCGCGGGTTCGGACTCGTGTCGTGCTTCCGAGGCCTGGTGTTCCTAGGGGGGGCACTACAGGCCCAAAGTGCCGAGGACTGGTGTTCCCAGAGGGGGACATTGCAGACCCAAATGTCCAACAAGGCTACCGACGGGTTGGCACCGTCAGTGTTGGACTCTTTTTCAGGTGCAGCGAGGGCAGACGAGTTTCCGCCAGCGAGTGAGGAGGATAAGAGGCGAGACACCCCGGGTTTGGACTCGCGGCTGGCTCCTGAGGCCTGGTGCTTTCCCAAGGGGACACTACAGACCCAAAGAGCCGAGGACTGGTGTTCCCAGAAGGGGACATTGCAGACCCACGAATGTCCAACAAGGCTACCGACGGGGTTGGCACCGTCGTTTCTTGATATTTTTCGGGCGCAGGCAGAGCAGATTCTTGCGTTTTTCCGCCAACGAAGGAAGAAGACCCGAGGTGAGAAACCACGGGTTCGGATTCGCGTCGTGCTTCCGAGGCCTGGTGTTCCCGGACGGGGACATTGCATGCGCAAATTCCAACACGGCTTTTGACTCTTCTCTGGAATACTCCACAGACAAAGTGGTGTTATTCTGGCAGCCCCCATCCTTTTTTCGACCGTGGTCCCCTTCGTCGTTTGCCGTGGACGACGTGACAAATTCTTGCGCGGAGCAGTACATGATGGCCGAAAAGACCAGGCTTTTCCACAACCATCGAGCAGTGGAGCTCATCATGACGTCGCCTAGTCCAAGCACACGCAAACGCATCGGTCGAAGCGTGCGCAACTTTGACTCCGGTGCTGGCGACAGGGAGAAGCAAAACGCCGTGTTATTTGGCACCTACGCCAAATTCACGCAGAAGCCAGCAATAAAAAATCACCTTCTGAGCTCGGACAACAAGCTTCTGGCTGAATCTAGCCCTCTGGACCCAAGGTGGGGCATTGGTCTCCGGGCGGATGGTCCCAGGGCCAACAACCCATGCCAGCGGAGAGGAAAAACTTGCTCGGAGAGGCACGTTCTGCCGTTTGCGAAGCTATTCGCGACAATGAGACCGGGTCGGCGCACCCGGCCTCCCCTAGTCCGTTCCGCACCTGAACTGCGAATGCAAGAATCAAGAAATCTCGTCCGTGCTGCGGCCGGGCGGTTAACAGCGGCCAGCGCTATCAAAGCTTGCCGTTCGGCATTTCCGACCTATTTCTCGGGCACGTTGGCCAACTAAAATACGTGGAATTTTGGAGGACGATTCTGGCGTCGGCCCTGACCTTGCGCTGTCAGAACACGGCCCCTGCTTGGTCGAGGGTACTGTGACGCTGGACGACGTTTCGTTCAATATGAAAATCGCGTATATCAGTCGAGCAACGCTCAACTCGCAGAGGCACTGGACTCCTCTAGACTTGGAGACCGGCAGCATTGTGTGGGCTCCCGAACGCCTCCGAGGGTACTGTGGGGAACAAAGTTCCGTATATCCTCCGGCCACAAGACACAGGAGACCATTTGGCAAAGTGGGGACCCTCACTGCACGAGTCCAGCGGTAGGTTGAGTTCGTCACCGCGTTCGATTGCACACCCGAGTACCGCACAGGCAGCGCCAACGGCATCGCCGATTTTTCTGGCCCGTTTTCTAGAGCCTGCTACGGAGTGCGACCGCAGCAGCTTGACAAACGTCAACCCCGTGGTGTTGATAATCCCTAACCCCTTTGGAAATAGCGGTATCTACCTCCTACGGACCCTCGGGCTGCGCGCTCTCTCCTCGCCGATCCCAGGGGTCGGTTTGGGTGGACTCGTGCCCCTCGCCGAAATCACTGTCTTGGGTGGGCTCGTGCCCCACACCGATCGAACTGCTGTGGGACTCGAACCCCTCGCCGAAAGCACTGTCTTGGGTGGTCTCGTGCCCCTCACTGAACATGCTGCCTTGGGTGAGCTCCCTCTCACCTCTACCGCATTTCACAATTTTCGCGCAAACGAGCCACGTAAATGGATTGGCGGCCTTTCTGCTTCCCCGGGGGCATTCGTCGCTCGTGTTTCTGCCTCCGTCGGCAGTTCCGAAGGCTGTACCGCCCGCAGGTCGATTTCGCCTGCCGCTGACACCGTTTTCAGTTCGGTTTTGCCATACCCATCGAGGGCGGCACGGGCTCCGCAGAAGCCCTGGCTGCATCGACGCCCATCTCACAGCCGACTAATCTATCAAGGAGATCTACACAGGAGACGGCCCCCGCCGCGACCACCGGGTCGACTGTGTCCGTCTCCGTCTTGCTTGGCACTCAAGCCTCTCCGTCGTCGACGACGCGAAGACGAACAGCGACTGCAACGGGTAATGCAATCCCGCTGTAGATTATGGATTCGGGCCCGGCGGGGCCCCTCGGCGATCTTCCAGACGAGGTACAACCCCGCCGCGAGTCCCATGGCCGCGGCCGACCCCGTCGACCGCCGCGATTCCTGCTCTTGCCGCTGCTCCTTTCCCCGCAGTACTGATCTTGTCCGACCGCGACCATGCAGAGCCGATGGTAACTGCTCTCTTACGGCTCACGCCCTCTCCTGACACGCCGACTGCACTTACAAGGTCGGACACCCTCATCGACGCTGCTAAATTGCGGTTCGCTGATGCAGTAGCACGTTATTCACATGCCGATTGGAAGCGAGAGCATCACGCCGAGCCGACGTGCCATGCCATGACGCGTTACCTCTCTATCGGCCGGCCATCGGTCCTGCCTCCAGACTTTTTGACGTGCTACCCTCGCACAAGCGTCCATCCCTCTCAGACAACAAGGAGCTGACATGTAAGGGTCGACTACATAAAACCGACGACGACATCGTCCTACTCGTCCGTAACCCGACACTGCCGCCAACAAGATTTGACAAACCCAACTCTGTGGGGCGAGCTGCTTGCTTGCTAAACGACGAGCCAGTTCGCAACTACGTTCCCCTGCTCATGCGCCCTTGGATTATGCAATCTTGTCAATCCACGACCTCTTGTCACCTTGGCACCACGTGCACGTTGCGCATGTTGGAGCGTGTTTATTGGTGGATTGGCGTGAATGTGTGCACCTGGTGGCGGCTTCGCCACTGCTTGAAGTGCCAAGCGCGGAAAACCCCACCGCTGACTGTCCGCTGGCCCATCATCTCAATGCCTCTACCGGAAGGTCCAGGTGTCGCCGTCGGTGTTGACTACTTCGGCCCCCTTCCGGTCACACCACGAGGCAACACCTACATCCTGCTGTTCACTGATCGCTTCAGTCGTCGGGCCGTCATGTTCCCCGTCACTGCCGCTGAGTTCACCGCGGAGGTTACAGCCAATATCCTGGTGAACCAATACATCCCTTGTCGAAGTGCCCGCGCACCATTCTCTCGGACAACGGACTGCGGTTCTGCTCCAAGCTTTCGCAGGCTGTATATTAGCTGCTGGGCGTGCACAAGCTTGCTACAAGCTCCTATCATCCCAACTATAACGGGGGCGTTGAGCGGTTAAACCACCCTATGGTCCAAATGCTGGCTGTGGTCGTCAACGAACGACAAGACAATTTGGACTTGCATCTTCCCCACGTCGAATTCCCTTACAATGATTCCGTCAGCGCGGGGACAGGCCTGGCGCTCGACGACGTCCACATGGGCAGACTCCCACGGCTCCCCATAACGGTTTTCGATCGCACTGGCGTCGTGAGACACCAGAGGCTGACCCAGGACCACCTGGCCTGTTGCGACTTGGCTACCGTCCGGCAAAAGCGCGCGAACGTCATCGTCCGCGCATACCACGGTCTCACCGTTTCTTGTGTTAACCGCAGTAACTCCGCCTCCGCCGATGCGCTGCGTCCAGCACCTAACTTCGCTGCGGGTGGTTTGGCATGGGTGTACAATTTTGACTCTACCATCCGCCAGGGTGCGAAGGCGAACACCGATGCCAAGGTACTCGAGGCGAAACTCGCGCTTAACTGGACGGGCCCGTACAAGATTCTGGCAGTCGGTCCCAGCTCCGCCGCCGAGACCCCGGACGGTTCGCCGCTCGGGAGCAACCTCTCTTTGGGTCTCCCTTCCGACCTGCCCGGTTCGGACGCTCCTCGTCGAGTGGCCATCGAGCGCTGCAAAGCCTGCGCTAACCCCCACGACAGTGGGGAGATGCCCAAATACCTACCGTCGGGGATGACGCAGTACGTGCTCAACAATTTTTCCAAGAAGTCCCCGCCGTACCACGTCACTCAAGACGACGTTTCGACTCCCCTCCAGCTGGAGGTGGTGCAGATAACCGGTCATCAGTCGGTACGGGGGCGAGGTGGCGTCATCGCGGTGCTATACAACACGCATTGGGCGGGACTCTCCGAACCTTCCTGGGAGCGGGAAATGGACCTCAACCTCTCCCGCTCCCACATATTGCGTTATTGCGCCGGAACCCCGGACCAGCACCACCAAACCAACCACGTCTACCGATGAATGTACATCAGGGCGGCACAGCGCGAGCTCTTTCGCAACAACGGAGAACATTTCCTAACATCGGGCTCCGCCTGTGTTCCCCGCGCCGATTCGCTCCGTCGCTACAACGACCCAGTACTTCTTAACGGAGCCCACGTTTAGTACAAGGGAGACGATAGGTTGTGGTGGATTGGAGAAATCAGCGCGAGCCCTACCGAGAGCAAGGTATGCCTGGTCCGCTTTTTGAACGACCCGGGACCGATTGAACTTCCTCTTCCCCCGGCACGCTACACGACTTCGACGGGAGCCGTACGAGGCTCTTGGTGCCTGCAAGTTCACATCGCCAGTGCGTTTCCACGGGGGATCCAACGTAACGTAGACGAATCCCGAGACGTGGCTGTGGCCAATTCTTTCAAGCCGCCACCGCTCCTCGATAGTTCTACAGTTTGGGGTTATGAGGTTTGAGTCTTTGTCTTTGGGTTGTTCGTAGTGTCCTGAGAGTCTTCGTCGGGTTTGGGGACAGTTCTTTCCATTTTTGTTTCTTTTTGCCCTGCCGAACCCCCTGCTCAGTGTCAGGCCAGGGTTCGGGTAAATCGCCGCTATCCGAGGCGCAGGAATGTCGCTTTTTCGTCGTTGTTGAATTTCGCCCTGCCGACGCCCTCCTCAACCCAGAGCCGGGGGGCGACCAGGGTACCCTGTTCGCGGGTAACGTGGTACAGGGCCTGCGTGTGTCATCTTGTATTCTATATTGTTGTATTTGTTCTACTTTGCAATTTTCGGCTTAGTATATCCCCCCTCGCGGGGCTGTAAGTGTGGCCATCTTCTATCCCGGGTATTTGTCGTTTCTTCGTCTAACCCCCGCCATGCCGATGGCCCGCGGGAGGTTTTTCACATTACTTCTCCCTTGTGTTAGTGCCTGTGTTCCCGTCCATATCGACGAGGGCTCGCCTTGCCATAGTACATTTTCTGTGGTTGGTTTGCCATCGAGCCGTTTCTGCCCCCCCCCGCCACAGCGGTGGTATGCGGCAGGTTCTAGAGCTTTTTCTGCCCCCCCCCCCCGCCACACCGGCGGTACGCGGCAGGTTTTTGATGGGTGGCATTCGCCTTGTTGTAGGGTCTGCGTTTCCTTCAACTGCTTTTCTTCGCGTGTTCCTGGCACCATAGACAGGCCGTAAGAGGTGTTGGAGTGGGTTTTGAGGAGCCGCGCCTTCGACTCATGATCAATTTCGTAGAACCGAAGCTTCCCCGAATCTCCCATATTTCTGCATATGCGGCTCATCAGGGTGGGCTGGTGTTACGATACGTCCTCGAGAGGCATGTAAGTATCCGCGTTTGAGAACATTTGGATGGGTTTCGTATGATAACGTTGGCGTTTTATATTTGGGATATTGATGAAATAGATCGGAGGCACGGGCCTCCGACCTCAGAAGCCATCCGGGGCCTTGGTGGAATCGAATATAGCTACGTCTCTACGAAGGCACAGAAAGTGAGTTCTCTCCCAGGACCTGCTTAATTGGCAGACCTGCAGAGGGCACTCTGTGTCCCCACCAATAACCTTACAATAGCCCATCCACGGGCTTCCACAGACATTCGACGGGCTTCCACGGAATGCCGCGGCAAGTAGCGGAACACCGTAGGGGGCCATGGCACTAGCCACTAGCAATGGCAATTTCCAGGGCAACCTCCACGGCAAGGTCCACTGCTATCCCCACGGCAATGTCCACGGCAACACCCACACAAAGCTGCGGTAACCCACGGAAACGTCCACGGAAGCACCCACGGCAACACCCACGGACACACCCACGGACACGCCCACGCGAAAATTAGCGCACTTGTCCACGGCAACGTCCGTGGACATCCACGAACAAGTCCACTGAAACACCCACGGCAAAGCCTAACCCTAACCCCATGTCCGCGGGAAACAGGGTGCCTCCACGGAACTAAACCCAACCATTACTCTGATCTCTAACCCTCACCCATAACGAAATACCAGTCGAAACGCCTCCTGATGACGTCACTGGAGTAAAACTGTATGAAATGTAAATAATATAGACCACTATCGGAGAATTGCCGTGGCAATAACCACGGACGACCGCGGATGGCCGTGGAAATCGCTGCGGTTGGACGTCTGCGAAAACTGCCGTGGGAATTACCGCGGGCTTCCGCGGACTTCCGTGGTGATTGCCGCGTTGCCGTGGCAATGGCCGCGGATGGATGTGGAAATTGCTAGAGCAGGCTTGCCATGGTTGGTACGACATAATTTGCCACGGGAACAACCGTGGCACGTGCCGTGGCCACAACCGTGGCATTTGCCGTGGAAGTGCCATGAGCCGTGGCACCTGCCGTGGAACTCCGCAGAAATTCGAATAATGCGCATCCGTGGCTCCTGTTAACAGGCTTGTGCGACCACGATCCCTTTCAGATCAACTCTGCCTTTTTCTGAAAGCATAGGCTGAACAAGCGCACACAGAGTACATCGCCGACTACCTGCCAACCCCTCCTCGAAAATAGCTGTTTGTGCAAGCTTGTGAAATGTTTTTTTTAAATCTGGAGGCCTATTCACAGCGTTAAACAGGAAACACCCAGGACTGTGGGAGCCGGTCCACGACACGGAGGCTTGCTTCTAGTTTTGAGGCGAAACGCCTACGTTTTCTCCTTAACTAGAACAAAAAAGAAAAGAAACAAAAACGACGTTTACGCCAACCTATATTATTATATACAATGGAAATATGCTCCAGCTGTGACATCTAATATTTTGTCGAAACTCATCTTTGCAAGCTGTGTGTGATACTCCGATCGCGCGTATTACGGGTTGTATGTGTCCTCGTTAAGGATATAGGTCGGCGACTCCCCTTGCAACTACAGTCTTAGTGTTGATGGGAAAACCCATGCCCAGGGTCGGCTTGCTCGCGTGGCCCACCTCATGCGTGGGCCTTGGTTGCGCGGTGGCAGCGGATAAAAGAGGAGTCCCAGATGTTGATCATTATGTGGAAAAATCCATTATATTATTGTTGCGTATCCGAGTATATTATCAATGTGAAGACATGGGATGAGTCAAGATCGGGCAGAAGCCGCCCACAAATCAGGGGCAACAACTCGACCAAAACAAGACTCATATAAAGGGCGTACCCCATCGGAATCAACCCCGAACTAAACATACCCTAGAAGGCATGTTTCCAGCGGGGTAGCTGACATTATGACAACACACCAATATCTAATAGAAAACACTCATTTCCCAATACCATATATCCTATATCGCTCGTATATACGTGAATAATGAATCTTGCGTCCGTAGATTACAAAAATATACGGCTCATCGGGTAGGCTGCAAGTACTAGATCTTATACCCCCCCTGCTTGCGTGTCTGCCTTGATAGCAGTGCCTCTACATCTGATATATTTATCCCGAAAATATAACATAGTCTCCTTATTCTTACTAGCACATATTTGACATCCCTCGGACATGGACCAGTCACAAATTCAAAACCCGAATGAATAACAGCGTCAAAAAAATCAAATCCAATATCCCCAAACTCTGTATTATGCATTCAGCTATAGACCACCATCAATCTAATCATCAGTCCAAGCGCATACATTTTGAATCGTCGTGTTCGCTGAACGAGACACAATGCCTTGCGATATGTACCAACAGAGTTGACAGAAAAACGAAAAATTCCGGCGCCCGGGAATCTGCCAACATTTTTGACAGGAAGGAATAGCCTGCCAACACAAAAACCGCTTGCGTAACCTACTCTACAGAACTAGATTTTAATTTGAAAACGACCACGAAGTACGGCACGGCGTCTATACCTGGGGATTTTTTTGTAAGGATAGAGACCCCAAGCGGGACCGCGCGCAGCGCAGACACCAGACAACCGACACCACAGCCGGCTCCTCAGCACCATGCTGGTGTGGCGGCTATGTACGCTTTGGTATGTCTAATTGCGGCTCTCCTAGCCTACGACCACCGGGCTCATTTCCGTGTTTGCGAGCCAAGGCGCCTCTCTGTAGCAGCGGTTGTAGTGTGACTAGTGTCGTTTCTTGGAGTCTGCCATCTGTCGATGCGACGAGGTGGGTATTGATGGTGGAGGCAGCGGTGGGGGCATTGGAGGCAGCAGCGGAGATCGTGGCGGTGGAGGTAGCGATGGAAGTAGCGGTGGAGGCAGCGGTGATGGATCTGCTCGGGAAAACTAACCACAACAGAGTGCAACTTCATCCACTTTGACAGCATCGACCCAGGGCAGCGTCAGTTCATCGACATCACGAGCACTATTCTGTCAAAGCCAGCAGATAGCACGTCAAGGGAGAAAGCGAGCTGGTGGGGTAGTTTCCTTACATACGCTACACAAGGCCGGATGTGGGTGGTTCTATCGTAGACTTCTGTTTCTTATCTGCCTCTGTACAAACGAATCTTTACAGTACCTGGTACCATGGTGAAGCTAAAGCAGCTCAGGACACCAGATAAGAAACATACGTACCTGGTACCTGCGGTAAGCTGGCTTTCTTACTTATGAGGGGGTAAGTTCTGAGTCGTTCTACGGTAGCCCCCCCAACTATTCTTCAACGAAATCGCCGGTTTGAAACCAGCTCCCGGCCTTATCTCCTGAAATACGGTGCCTCTTGCCACCCCGACGTCATCGTTCGATAGACCTTTGCAAGCATGAAAATGATTGAGGATGTTTTTTTCATAGCACCCTTCCTCGTGTCTAGCAGCCATGAAACGTTCGTTAAAGAAAGTCGCTACTTTCGGGGGGGGGGGCTATCGTAGAATCAGTCTTCTACACTGTCTTCAGCATCACACCTCCCGAGCTTCATATTTTCAGGAAGATACAAACTTGGCTTTCTTATTACTGCACCTTTAATATTACAGGTAGATGTCTTGTACTGCTGTAGTACTGCTGTATGTCGTAAGGCACGGAAATACCGGTCTCCTGCACTTCTTGCTTTTTGTGTGGAAGCTCGTGAAAGTGTCCATGAAAGCTTCCATGGAAGATATGGAAGCTTCCATGAAAGTTTCCATTGAAGATATGGAAGCTTCCATGAAAGCTTCCATGGAAGCAATGGAAGCGATGGAAGCTCCATGGAAGATATGGAAGATATGAAAGCTTCCACGCGAGCTTCCACGGGAGCTTCCACGAAAGCTTCCATGGAAGTAACTTCCACGAAAGCTTCCATGGCATGGAAGCTTTCATGGAAATAATGGAAGCTTTCGCGGACGTTATGGAAGCTTTCACGGACGTGGCTTCCACGGAAGCTTTCGTGGAAGCGTTCATGGAAGTGATGGAAGTTTTCATGGAAGTCATGAAAGCTTTCGCGGAAGTTATGGAGGCTTTCACGGAAACAACTTCCACGGGAGCTTTCGTGGAAGCTTCTGTGGAAGATTCCATGGAAAATATGGAAGATATGAACGCTTCCACGGAAGCAACTTCCACAGGAGTTTCCACGGAAGCTTCCACGAAAGCTTCCACGAAAGCGTTCGTTCATGAAAAACACTTCCACGAAAGCTTCCATGGAAGCTTTCATGGAAGTAATGGAAGCTTTCGTGAAAGTAATGAAAGCTTGCATGGAAGTAACTTCCATGGAAGCTTAGGGTTAGGGTTAGGGTTGGGGTTGGGTTGCTTCCGTGGAAGCTTCCGTGAAAGCTTTCATGGAAGCTTCCGTGGAAGTTGTTTCCGTGGAAGTTGCTTCCTTGGAAGCTTCCGCGGAAGCTTTCGTGGAAGTTGCTTCTGTGGAAGATGCTTCCACGGAAGCTTTCGTGAAAGCTTTCGTGGAAGTAGCTTCCATGGAAGCTTTCATGGAAGCTTCCGTGAAAGTTGCTTCAATGGAAGCTTCCGTGGAAGTTGCTACCGTGGAAGTTGCTTCCGTGGAAGATTTCGTGGAAGTTGCTACCGTGGAAGCTTCCGTGGAAGCTTTCATGGGAGCTTCCGTGGAAGTTTCTTCCGTGGAAGCTTTCATGGAAGTTTCCGTGGAAGTTGCTTCCGGGGAAGCTTTCGTGAAAGCTTCCGTGGAAGCTTTCATGGAAGCTTCCGTGGACGTTGTCTCGGTGGAAGCTTCCGTGGAATCGTTCATGGAAGCTTCCGTGGAAGCTTTCGTGAAAGTTGCATTCGTGGAAGCTTCCGTGGAAGTTGCCTCTGTAGAAGCTGCCGTGGAAGCTTTTGTGGATGTTGCTTCCGTGGAAGCTTTCATGGAAGCTTCCGTGGAAGTTGCTACCGTGGAAGTTGCTTCCGTGGAAGTTTTCATGGAAGCTTCCGTAGAAGTTACTTCCGCGCAAGCTTTCGTGAAAGCTTCCGTGGAAGTAGCTTCCGATGAATCTTTCATGGAAACTTCTGTGGAAGTTGCTTCGGTGGAAGCCTCCGTGGAAGCTTTCATGGAAGCTTCCGTAGGAGTTGCTTTCGTGGAAGCTTCCGTGGAAGCTTTCATGGAAGCTTCCGTGAAAGCGTTCATGGAAGCTTATGTGAAAGCTTTCATGGAAGCTTCCACGGCATGGGAGCGTGAAAGCTTCCGTGGAAACTTCCACACTTCCATGGAAGCTTCCACGCTTCTATGGAAGCTTCCGTTTCTTCCGTGAAAGCTTCCATGGAAGCAATGGAAGCTTCCGTGGAAGTCGTGGAAGCTTCCATACATTCCATGGAAGCTTCCATGGAAGCTTTCACAAGCTTCCACCAAAAGTGAAGATAGTGCAGGTGCCCGGAAATACTGACCTACATCAGCAGGTTGGCTTTCGTATTTGGCAGAGGGTTTGTTCTCACAGGTAACTTTCAGTATATTGACTCCCGAGTTTCTTATTCCGGTAGCTAAATATCACCAGGTTATTTGGCTTTCTTCCTACCAGGTTTACTTTTTCGTGCCCTGTACTACTGTACACCCGCAGTTTGTCTTCGGCAATGCGTTTTGGATACGAGGTACAAGTCGTACGAGGTTATTGCAGGCTACTGCTCCTGCTGCTTGTGCGCTGGTGGTTGTACGCGAATCTAACAGGTACCAGGTATCATAGCTCTGAGCATGCGATACCTGGTACCTGGTACCAGGTAAATGCCATACCTGACCTCTGATTAATCGCGTGCCAGATATCAGATGCAGTAATCCAGGACACCTAAAATATACCAGGCACATAAAATAGCGGCCTAGGCGGGCTTTCTTATTTGGGAGAGGGTGCACTTTACCCTTTTGTACATTACCTTCAGTATAAAGTATCCCGAGTTTCTCATTTTCGTGTAAATAACAGCCTGGCTAATTACCCCCCATCTATTTTGAAGCTATTACTTCTGCCGAAGCTTGTTTGCTGTCGTAGCTGCAACACTCGTACACGTGATGTATAGCTCTGAGCATATGATGACTGGTACATGATAACTGGCACCTGGTACAATTGCGGCAGTCGTGTTTTCTTGGTTCAGCAGTTCGCAGCTGGCACAAGGCGTATTCAAATTGAAAATTCTTGCTTGCGTTTCAAAAGATGAAACACCAGCGTGATTTGGTACGAGGACATCATGGTAGACTAGGCGTCAACACCAAGTCAGACGCAACGTATTTGGATGAGGTCAAAGCCGCAAACACTGTGGGCGTGCTGACTCACGCGAGAGCTTGTTGGGTGCAGACGCCCTATCTTTCAATGGCAGTTACAGTGTCTAGTTTGCTTGGGAAAGAGTTGCCCACAGACCCGATCTTCCCCTTGTCTCGCCGGAGTTCTCCCCTCAACGCTCAATTGGTGATACTACTTTAGTCAGCTATGCGCGTGTCCTATTTACGCTCGTTGTAGGTTATCAAACGTTTATTGTTGCCAGCTTGATTGTTGGCGCCATGCTCTTGAATCTGCTGGTATGTGGAATGTTAATGATGCCTGCCTTTAATCCTTACGGTGCCGTCACATGTAGAGTATGCCTTCCTGGATGATTACGCGTCCGTTCTCGTTTACGTGGAGATCGAGATATTGAAGGATCCCATATGCGGCCCGGTTCCGACCATGTTGCCGGATGCGAGTGGGATGTTTTGTACCACATTCATGGATACCTTAATCCTTGCGTTATCTTAACCAACAACATGCACGGCACATCCGCATCAGAAGCGACTAAACTTGGTATCGCCCCCCAAACCTGGTCTAATTTACGATGAAACTCGAGGTGCGACTCCACAGCAACAACCATGCCAGTTGTGTTGGTGTTGGGAACGTACAGGGCCATGAGACTACCACAGGATCTTTGCTGGGTGGCGTCCTCAACTACTTCAATCTGGCGGCCTGAAGGGCGTCGTAGTCAAAGTGAGCGACGCGGTCAAGCCTGCTACGTACGCAGCACACAAGGAGGCGCCTTTCTCCGCGGGTGTGGGTCGTGTGACGATAAAGGAAATCTGCGGTGGCGGCGGTGACACGCTTGTTCTGTAGGACGTTACCCATGTTCGCCTTGCGGGCGATTGGACACCCCCCCTGCGACACCAGCACCGTCGCCGAACCCGAATGCAAGAGCCGCTTACAACGATGACCCCGGCTTCTTCGCCACCGAAGCCCCTTGCCACGTGGTGGGCTCGGTAGGTAAGGCCTTACACCGTCCTTGGAAGGAATTGAGCTGAGTTGTCTGACGCCCTGCCAGCATTGGCGTTCCTCATTTTCTTGCTGACGTTAGTATTATTCGAGCGAAGCGAGTATCTAATCTACACCTGGGCCTCGCAATATGGGCTCCCATGAAAAAAAACTAGTTTTTGTGCGTGTCTTCGACTAAACTTGATTTGAGTGTGGGATCATTTGATTTTAGACTGCAGGTGGAGGCAGACCACCACGGAGCAACAAAACACACACACGTGGGATCGTTCAATTTTAGACTGCAGGTGGAGGCAGACGGAGCAACAAAACACACACAGCAGACCACGCGAGCAAAAACAGCAGCACAAACCGCTCACACAGCCGGCATACAGCGCTCACATAGCGGGAAGCACATAGACAACGGGCGCAGCGGGCGACAGCGCTCACACAGGGGGCAGCACACGGACAACGGGCGTAGTGGCCAATAGCTTGCACGTGCATGTCTTCGATCGACACACACAGCAGACCACGCGGGCAAAAACAGCAGCACACACCGCTCACACAGCCGGCACACAGCGCTCACACAGCGGGCAGCACACAGACAACGGGCGCAGGGGGCGACAATAGTGGCCAGCGGAGAGCGGGCATGGAGAGTGTGTGCCCGTTAGGGTTGTATCCGCTGAGTATATCTACTGCTGTCTCGTGGTGAGAATAGGTCATCATGGAGAGCCGTCCGTTGGGGGCGATTGACCCAAACTCGGTCCGTGCGCCAACGCCAGAAGGGCAACAGCCCACACTATGGCCCGTGGACGCACACGTCTCACAACAGTTACATCTATCAGCTGTCGCTCGCTTTAGCGACAGCTGTTGTATCTTTCGCCAAACAAACCAAACTTTTTCGGTTTTTTTATTTAGATGATGCGGACTCCGACGAGGGCGAAGAGGACGGTGGCGACGGGTATGACGTTGATGCTGGTCACGACCGCGCTTGCGGCCTAAGAGATGGAGACGAAATCGGTGGCAATATCTACCAGGACGACGTGAGTGCTGCAGAGGTGGCAAATATGTTTTGTTTGTTTCTGAAATCTGCTCCGCGTCAATGTGCGCTTTGTATACTATTTTTTTCTGTTCGCGTGTACTGAATTAGTGTTGATTGTTTTACCAACTGCATCAGGGCGGTGGCCCACAAATGCTCAAGGGTCGCCTGGATACCTTCCACGCGCTTCCACGTGTCTCGCGCCTGGTGAAGAAGAGTCGCGGCGCCTTCAAGCCCTCCATGGTATGGTTGAGAGATGCTTGCTATATCGTTCATCTGGAAGACATCAAGGAGGCAAGTGGTTTTGACGTCACTTGTGTCGTTGTTCGGGTCAGTGATATGGAGAGACTTTAGCTGTCGTCGAAAACGATGCCTGTACTGGGTCATGTGTCGTGACCATTAACCCCTGCCGATCTCGCTTCCAACTGCAGGAAAAAAGTGCTCTTCAAGCGCAAAAAGTGGCGTCGGAATAGGTGGCAGCGTAGATAAAGATAGAGATGAACTGGACGTGTTACTTGGGGAATTGTCGGCGGATGGCGCCCGAGCGTACACGATTGTTGACTTGCTTTGATTCAGTGATTGATCGGTTCTGCGACGTGATCGATGCGAAATCGGGATAAATTCTCCTGCGTCCGAAAGCACTGGAGGTCGGGAAGCTGCTCCGCAAACACATCGAAGCTGGTTGTCTAAGCAAGTCTGACGGCGTGCCGCTGTACTACGCAACAGGGAAAAGTAAAGCGGGGATTACCACTCGTCGCTGTGGCAGAGATTCCAGCAGTACAGGGGCTTGGTGTGTGTTTTGCGTGACTTTCCTATCACTAGCAGGTACAGCAACCATCTCCACCCATAACATTTGCCTCATGTTGTAACCCGATGCTTATAGTATTTGCCGTCAAGTATACCGCACGGTTTCGTTTGTTGCAGTGTTTGTAACATGTTGAGTTTTTTCCTCGGCTTGGTGGTCAACCAGGTCATTCGTGTTATGATGGACCTGACGTACACCTGTTCAATATGTTTTCCGCCTGGTGTAACTGTTTGTCCTTTTTTAAAGGTTTTCATATCGTTACCTCCGCAGGTTACTCTTGCGCTTCTCCTGCGCTGGCCCACTCGATTCTGCTGGATGGAGTTAGATTATCGCTCGAATATTTGGATGGCTGCGAGGTACCGCGGACTGCCGAAGCAGAAGCAGATTGGAGCGTGCTACGAACAGTTTCAGTTTGAGATTATCTAAAGCGACACATCCAGCTGGCCACCGAATAGCCCGACGTTTCCTGGGTGGGGCTCTGCTCTTGACGTGGCAAACTCTGGTGAGTAAAACGACCTTTCTCAGAGATTGTGGGGACCTAATGCTCGGGGTGAGGGGCCGGTTGAATTTGTCGACCTCCCAACAACTTCGGAATCACTATGATGAAATCAAAGGGCACGCCAACGTTAAAAATACGATTATCTCTATTAGTCAACGCCATGTTGCATTGCGTGCTAGGTTGCAGGAAGCTGGCGGGGGCGCGATGATGGCGGGTGTTGTCGGTAGCGCTGTTTCCCCTGCTGTTTCGCGGAGTTGGTATGGGGAAGGTATTGTTGGCGTTCGTGGCGGCAGTGAAGGGGGGGGCGCAGCGGCAGGTGCAGGCGTGTCGGCGTCAGCTGCAGAGATGTTGGATTTTGGCGGCGGCAGGGATGAGGCTGGGTAGTTTGGCGCCGCCAACAGACGCCCAAGAAGCCCAATGGCCCCACTCCGGGGCCCTCAGATTTTCTTTCACCGCGGCCACAGTTGGCAAGAAGGCGCGTACCAGGAGGGTCACCCTGCCCCGCGTGGGAGGGAGAGGAGGGCCCCAATGCAATGTGCCGCCAGAAAAGCACCGGCCCGAGGCCTGCAGAACTGGGAAAACCAGATCAGACGGAAAGCGGTGGTGGTCATGGTGTAAATGTGAAAAGTGCACCCCGGCCCATCTTGGTGTGGTAGGTTAGCGTCTGCAGTGTCGGGTCAAGTTTGCCTTCTGTTAATTCACAAAGAACAAATACCGTACGAGTATATGTTTTTGCTTCGCTTGCAAGCCGGCTGTTTCTTTTTGTGTGGCCCTGGGTTTGATTGTCTGTTTCATCTCAGGGGGGGGCGTCAACAGCGATACTACCACCGACCCAGGCTACGGTAGGGGGGTCCCCTTTTGGGCCTTGAATTTCAGTGGCTAGGGGTCACTCGCGCGAGTAACCCCTTTGTTATTTTGCGATTTTACGTTTTCTTCATGTTTCATATTGACGAAATCAATCCGCAATGCAAAGGTAATATATGCTGCTCCAAAACAACTGCCTGAACCATTTTCATCCGTGAGGTAAAGAGCCACTCGTGCGACTGGCTCAAACACACCAGTGAAAACGGGGGTACCCCCGCTGCCGTGGCCTTGGTCCACCGTTGCCGACAAAATTGTGGTCAATTTTTGTATTGTTGTCCCTTTGCCATGCTTTCCTTTTTTTCCATCCGTAGGGAGAGGAAAGAAGAAGGGGGGGGGGGGATTACCTAGTCCCTACTCGTAGCTATTCCCCACCCCCCTGATATTTCTCTACCTTCGCCTGGCATGATGGGGGTGCTGGATGTCGCCGGGCGGCAAGAACGATTCAGTGCCGAGACATACACCACACAAAAGTGCCTGTATTGGAAGAAGGAAAAATATTCAGAAGCATCGCCAATCATTTCGGTTGAACTAGAGTTACGTGGGTCCTATTATTTGTGGTGTTCGTGTCGTCTATTTATGCGGAACCACCCGCATCGCTTCCCAGTCGAACATTGTCACCGAAAGCCCTACTTCAGCTATTCGATACACACCAAGGAGTTCAACGCACCAAGAAACGCGTCGTATAGCAACGACAACATTTTTGTATCACAAACGCATGAAAAAATCACTGCTGCGTTGCGGCTGGTTGGTGATGCTTGCCGTTGTACCTGGTACATATTACAAGGTTCCCCTTCGGGAGGTGGACACGTGCCTCCCGGGGGCGACGCAAGTCGAATGACTACAACTGATGATGAAGTATTTATGCAGAAGGTGTATATCGGAGGGATGCGTAGTGGAAAGAATGTGGATAATATAAGATATCACAGACATTTAGAGGAGGAGGGTTGGGATATTGCTGAGGCTCGGTGTGATAAGTTATTCGAAAGTAAGTCCACTCCGTATAACTGCGTGGCAGCAATTAATTCTACGTTTGTAGCATAGGCGTAAGGCTGTGACATGAAGTGGAGATACTCTTCAACACTCGAATATGTAGTAGGTTGAGATCCAGCGACTTCCACAAGTTCTTGATTTGCTCCAGCTAAGATGCTGTCGTGGAAAGTGTTGAAACCTGATCCTGGGATAACGGTGTACAAATTGGTTGTGATGTGGGCAATAATATGTGCACGGACGATGTGATGTAAAGCTGGGTTGTTGTGCACACGACGCGAGATACATCTTAATAAACATGCACCATCACCAATCTCGGGAATAATGGACCATTGACCAGAATTGTTATTGTTGCCGCTGTTGTTGTCTTGATTATTTTCGCTGTCTGATGGGTTTGTACTGCTGTCGCTGCTGTTAGAGGAATCATTGGTGTCAATTTGTTGTGTGTTTTCTGTGCCCAGTGTTTTTCCCCGCGCGCAGTTTATACCGATGTTTGTTGCCGATATGGTCTGTTGTGTGCACATCGTTGCTTTTGCTTGAGTTGTGTTGCAACTTTATATCTCTTTATACAGGTTTCGCTACTGCTGTATGGTAACCACCGTGTCATTTGTGAGGGAGAACTCACAGTAATGACATAGTTCCCGTCGTTGCTCATACGACAATAAACTCTTAGAGTCTATGGACTACGTGCTGCTTGCTGGTGGTGCTCTATTGTAAAACCGCTGTGTATGTTCTTTTGATGAGAGTAAATGTCTTGTGTATTTATTCTCCTCGGTCCATCCAGAAAAAAATCCCGTCTCAATAAATTTTGATTTTTTATGATCTATATATTATTGCCGCTCTCTGCGGTTGCTTGCTGCTGCTGTGATCGTAGACAGTTTATACCGATGTTTGTTGCCGATCGATATGGTCTGTTGTGTGCACATCGTTACTTTTGCTTGGGTTGTGTTGCTACTTTATATCTCTTTATACAGGTTTCGCTACTGCTGTATGGTAACCACCGTGTCAATTGTGAGGGAGAACTCACAGTAATGACATAGTTCACGTCGTTGCAGCGGGTACATATACACCGCGCCCGCGTCTAGCAGTGCGGGAAAATTCTCTCGCAAATACATTTTGATGCCACCCCGATGTACGTGCGAGGACTAAAGTTCCACCGTGTGTGTAGTAGACGTATTTAAGCCTGACGATATGCCTATATTTTAGGCTCTAAACCAAATTAAGCCCATCGTGTTTTAAATGTCTAAAAAATAGGTCCATTTTACCGACCTAACGACCACGGCAGACCACGGTGAGATGTGGATTTCCCCAAAATATGCACTTGGGCACATTTTGGCCCAAGTGCATATTTGAAGCAATTTTCCGAGTATTTTCCAGCAAACAACAGCATTTCAGACGACAAAAGCTCGAGGAAACATCAGACACTCTGCAGCAGCAGCACAGCACAACACCCACGCAGTAATTGCAACGCTCAACCTAGCAAGCCGCTTGGTGTATCCCCAACCCGGGTTAATCAACCTGCGTGTACAACACGATCAGAAACGTTGGCGGTGGTCAGAGGCGACCCACTCTCGTGGAGCGGCATGCCTCTACGTACTATTACTTGAAAAGGAGTCCTTGTTCATTCACGAGGATCGAGCGCACACACAACACAACACACCACAAAACAAAACAACACAGCACAACACACAGACAACCAGCACCCCAACAGCCAACCCAACTGCAGCACAACTAGCCGGTGGAAAACGCCCGCGAGACTCCTCCTACCCTGGCGTTCTCTGCGGTCAGAGAACTGGGACTCTGACATAGTTCGTCGCGCGCTCGTGCTCCCGCTCTCTCGTCCTGAGAGGCTGTAATTTTTCGATGACACATTTTTTTTGTTTGGTTTTTGTGCCCGACGTAGCGCATGGCCGGAGCTGCTGCTGCAGTTTACAACCGTTACCCTGTTGCCTCTTTCCCGCGGATGTCTACATTTCGAGGGTGGAAATTGAACCGGGTTGAGGGCCAGTCCTGCTGTGCTGCTGTACTGACTGCCACACTGAGGCACACCGAAGGCGGCAGACGCCTGCGAGGTATCCTACATATGAAGCGAGTATGGAGTACGAAGCACTCAATGTTTTTGCCAGGCACCAGTTATTTGTTTTGGCCGTTTGTTCAAGCTCGCACAGCATGGGCAGGAGAGGGTCTTTCTCGAAGTTTCCACCCACTCATGTGCTGACTCATGACATAGATCCTCGTCTTGCCATCTGCGTCTGGAGTAGTGCAGAAATATCGTAGTCTATTTTCAAGTAGTTTGATCTTTCCTCGGCTTTTCTTTTTATGCGTACTGAAAGAGACCACTATTTCGAGTTTTAGACATATGGTGTTTTTTTTATGCGTTTAAGGTCGAAATATCGAATGGCCTAGCTCTTCCAGTTGGAAGTACTTAAGACCTAACCTCGAGGCTTAAATACGTCTAGTGTGTGGTTGCCCGGGGACAGAAGTGTCTCATACCCCGCAAAATAGAGCCAGTCTCGGCGGCTTTCCGCGGCCATAGCTCGCGCCACGGACGTCCCATGAGCCCGGCACACGGCTGATAATATACCGACGGGTAGTCTGATCGCATTGCAGAAGAAAGCACACCAAAAAACTCTGCGCCGGCGGAGAAAAAGGGACGGACTAGGCAAAAAAATCAAAATGGTACATATGCATATGGGATACAGCACTACTATTTTGTAGTAGTGCACGATTGTGGACGACATAAATGTAAAAAAACACCCAGGGATATAAATAGGAAAGCAAGGCTCATCCTTGCACCTTACCAGGAAAGGAAGACAATTGAGAGGCGCTGTGCTGAAGATAGTGTGTAGAACTCACCCAGTCTAAAATAAGAAATTTAGCCTCGGCCAGAATTATTCCGGTTTCTTCCTTTTTTTCTTATTAATATTTCAATTCTGCCACTACTGCTGTATGAACAGCATTGTGCCTAGATTAATCTATCTGCACTACACCTACTTGTACGAGTATCAGGTAGTTGTTTGATAGCGAGAAACAGGAGTCCTGGCTGGGGCTGCGGGATTCTTATTTGGGAGAGGGTGTCATATGCACTACCTAGAGCTCCCGGATTTCTTGTCTTCGAGAAGTATCAGCTTGCCATTTTTACGTCCTGTACTACTTTAAGAGTATCGTGCCGCCGGCCCTCTGATAAGCGGCGGAGAGGAATCTGCAACCGTCTTGCTGCTGAGTTGTCGTTGTAAGGAGCTGCATTGTCATCTACCACCATAGGTTCCTCGTTACTCCACGTCAAGCCTAGCGAGGTCGTGGGTGCGTCTTTCATCCGAGACTGCACTCCACGCCGTGCCTAGCGAGGATGTCACCGGTGCACTACTTTCGTCCGCCTCGCAAGGCGGCAAGGAAAAGCCGAGCTCGCAAGACTGGCAGTAGCATTTGCAGCAGCCTCCATGCTGCTGGCGGTTCTCAGCCCCGTAGATACCTTGGGGTTAACCACTGCGGGTCCGCCGCTACGTGCTGCTACGTGTGTTAGCTCTGTGGGCAGAGTGTGCGGGCAGGTGTACTTCGTGGTCTTTTTCAAATTGAAATCTGGTTCTGTAGAGTGGGTTGTGAAGGCGTTTTTTGAGTTGGCAGGCAATTCCTTCCTGCCAGTGTTGGCAGATTCCCGGGCGCCGGAAAAATTCAGCTCTGATATGATCAGGCAATCAAACATCACATCCCCTACCATATTAGACACCCGTCGGGAGAGCACCTGATGAGTTATATCATACTACAAATAAATTCAACCGACCACCAATTATCATTCGTGGCATACGTGCATATCCGCGTATGTTTGCGCAATGAATATCACCCATGTCGATGATTCAAAAACAAATCATCCACAATATAGCTCTATTCGTGTAGACGTTCACCCAACACTAGTAGTACCAGGTATTATACCAAATATCTTCCATTAAATAACACAACCCCGAAAAATCCAAAGACTAACCAAATGGTATCATAAAAGATACCTTGTAGATAGTAAATCCCAACAGCAATGATCCCCCCCTTGCCAAATCATGCAGCATCGTAGCTGATCAATTCTCTTGCTGTCTCATGGTGGGAGCGGGCTACATATGTGTGGTAATACCTTACCTACCAGCTCAGTCACGGGGGAGGGTTACGACGTATCCCCAACCTCCACTTTTGATACGTACTCGTATTTAGAAAGCACGGGAATTATGAAATATTTAGTCGGACTGCGTACAGTACCATAATCTGCTGCCAGATACGTCGTCAGCAGCGTACCATTACAAGAAACACACAAAAAAACGCGCAGAAAACATCGAAAATAGAACGACCGTTGAAAAGTCATAAACATTTCATCTCGTGCTACATCCGTCCCTCCCTAGTACTACTGACCCCGGCCGTCGGCCCGACCTTCCCTCCGCCTCATTGGTCTCCTGGCCGAGGCTGGGTCCTCTTCGCCACATTATCGACCTGGGCGATTGCACGATGTCGCCCCAAGTGGCTTGACTCAAAGGGAAGGACATCGGGCAGAAAGAATCACGAGTGAACGTATCATCTTTCTCAAAAGTTATCAAGAAAGTCGTGCCAACTTACATGCGACCCGAATACAGAATCATACCGTGTTATATCCAATATTCTGTCGAAGCTAATCTTTGCAAGCTGTGTGTGATACTCCGATCGCGCGTATTACGGGTTGTGTGTCCATAGGTCGGCGACTCCCCTTGAAACTACAGCAGTGTAGCATATGCGTGTATTTTGACTATAGACTATAGCCTATATATTATAAGAATCAAAATACACTCCAGCTGTGAGATCTAATATTTTGTCTAAACTCATCTTTGCAAGCTGTGTGTGATACTCCGATCGCGCGTATTACGGGTTGTCTTGTGTGTCCTCATGAAGGATATAGGTCGGCGACTCCCCTTGCAACTACAGTGTAGCTATCAGGGTTACAGGGTGATGTTTGGGAGTCTGTGCGCGGAAACTGTACAGCTTGCGCTGCCGGGGTTGTAACGAAGACCACTGATAGGGACAGCTTACGCTATACCTACAATTGGACCCGAAGGGTGCGCCAGCTAGCGTTGGGCTGCGAAAGCAACTGAGTTAAATCGACACACGACGCGTATGAAAATACGTGGAAGTGTGGTGAGCTAAAGCTTTATTTTTCCCCATCCGCCGGAGGGTGAAAAAAAAAAAAAATGTAAAACCCGTAAAAATACGTGTTATTATATACATGCGTCTCCTCTGTATCAGGTGTGTGCGGAATTTTATTTGTCGTTTTCAAGCAAGCGGTTGCGTTGACACACACTACCTGGCTTGATGTAAAGAAAAGGAACACCACTCCGCGATCATCAACTACACGCTGGGGCATGTTTTCATGAGCACCACTAACAAGAGCACCAGACATGGGCGCAACATCTACAGGACCACAACACCTTCGACGTCAGTGGGGAGAAAACAGGCGAATAATCGTACACTAGATATTGTGAAAAAGAAATACAGACAGCTATGCTAACACTGTGGTAGACCACACTACCAACCTATTACGCAGGGTATTTCGTGCCTCCGGCCGTCTGCATAATCGCCTGACAACCTTTACCAAAAGCAGTAGCATATGCCTAACAAAGTAAAGCCACCCTGGCGTTTCAATAGTGGTGACATCGCATGCCCACGTCACCTCGCTTGGTTTTCTTGTATAAGATGTAGTTCTGTCATGGAGTTGGCGACTTCAGAGCCCCACATCGGCACGGAAAAACTCACAGGCGTAATATCGTATGTGTGAGACAATATTAGTATACCGTACTAATAGTATATACCCCCCCCCCCCGCCCCCCCACCCCCCGCACCTTTTTTTTTTTTGTCGCTTTCTCTTGCTTAAACGCCCCACCTATTATCGAAATCCGCTAGAGTAATAAACACTTCCATGCCCTGGATATCGCCTCGTTATCGTTTGAGAGCCGTCGATGCCGCTGCTGGAATTCCCACCCACCCCCGTCCCTATCGCCCCCTCCTTCCCCACCACCCGCAGTATCGCCTAGATAGACCTGGCACCACGCGTATAGCAAACCCCTACATCTATGCGACTTAAAGACCTCCCCCCCCGCCCCCCGTTCCCCCCGGCACATTTCCCCCCCCTTCCCAAAAGAAGGATTCATAGTTTCCACGCACAAACCTGCCCCACCCGTCCCCTCCCCCCCCTGCCCCCATCCCGCCCCCATTTTGACCAAAATCAGGCCCCCACGTCCCTGAAAACTCCGCCCTCCCCTCACCGGTTATTCGACTTACAGTATTCACTTGAAACTGATGCATTTCCTTCCACAGCTGTCAGATTTTGTCCCCCTCAGAAAAGGGTTTTATAGTTTCCGCGCACAGACTTACTAGCATCATCCTGTTGACCCTGATAGCTACACTGTAGTTGCAAGGGGAGTCGCCGACCTATATCCTTCATGAGGACACACAACCCGTAATACGCGCGATTGGAGTATCACACACAGCTTGCAAAGATGAGTTTCGACAAAATATTCGATCTCACAGCTGGAGTGTATTTTTATTTTCATAATATTCAATTACACTCCGGCTGTGAGATCAAAGATAGTACGGGCTTGTTTTATGCGTGGTGCTCGGTCTAGGCGATCGTGCGGGTGGTGGGAAAAGAGGAGCGTTGGAGGGGGAGGTTGAGGGGGATGGGAGGAAAGAATGAAAACTACGTCATGGATGGTTAGAAAGAAAATGACGTGATATCAACTGCGTATAGGTGTTTATTACTCTGGCCGATTTTTTATTGTAAGTGGGGCGTTTGAACAAACTAGGCGGAATAAAAAAAAAAACGAGGGGGGGGGGGAGGGATCGGGGGAGGGGGGGGGGAAAGGGGTGGGGGGATTTTGACCAAGAGGGATCGGGGGAGGGGGGGGGCGGGACATTTCAATATGTGCGGGGAAACTACAAATCCTTGAAAGAGACAAACCTGACGGTTGTAGCAAGAAGACATCCCTTTATACCATCTGCCTGGTAATGTTTACTATTGTAGCAGATTTGATGTTAGATGCAGTATTTCACCCAGTGTTTACGTGTAGTAAACAACGTGTTAAATGTTCATGATTTGTTATTGTACATGGATCGAAAGTGTGGAGTAGGTTGGTGCGTGTGGCGCCCCGGTGGTGGTGTAGGTGGAGGAGAAAGGTGGCGTAATAGCCGGTGATCGGTATACTACGAACTACTAACTAAGGCGGGTGTGATAACCCGATTTACGTGTGTGGTGAAGCGTGATAGCTCAGGTGTGATAACCCGGAAATGGAACTCGGAGCTGTGGCGTGATAGCCGGGATGTAAATACACAGGCGTGGTAGCCGTGCAGTGGTGAAGGCGTGATAGCCCTTGCAATATAAATGGGGCGTGGTAGCCCTTGGCGTGGTAGCCGTAGAATAGACACAGAGAAGACACGAGGTAGAGGCAAAAATAGAGTAAAAAAATAGAGTGATATTATTCGGGCACATAAAAACCCACAACACAAAATCCCGTTGTGGAGATCCATCCCACACATACACGAAACCCCCAAAATTCTTCGATCCATCTTTTCGACGGATTCTCGTTTGCAATCTGACAATGAAGTGAGTACGTCCAACAGCCCCCCTACTCGCAACATTGTCATGATTTATCCAGACTACCCTTTCAAAACGTCCATTCCCAGATACCAAAATACTGCAGAGTTTTTCTTTACTCAAGTCCAGAAAACAAAAAAAATGTTGCATTTGCAAAAACACTCAAATCCGTTCTCATCACATCCATGACCATTAAAACTCAAACACTATTCAGTATTTTCCATCGATCAATTTGAATGCAAGTCCTTGAACCCTCACAAAGATACATCAGAAAACAAAACAAAGCAACATGTAAGAAATAGAAAGTCAGAAAATCAAACACTATCCGAGAGAGAAATCACGTCAAATTCATCACTATCCCCCGGTGAAATTCAAACTCCCTCTCAGGTAACGCCTTGGTGACGAAGTCAGCATGCTGGTACTGCGACGCTACGTGGATAATTTCGACCTCCTTCTTTTCTACCAGTTCCCTCAAAAAGTTATGCCTCACGTCAATGTGCTTCGAGTTCGAGTTCGAAATCGGGTGATTTGCGATTTGGATGGCACCCTCGTTATCCTCATACATGGCAATACACGGCATCCTTTCCTTCGGCAACATGAAACACCAAACCTGCCGCCAAAATAAAATCTCCTTCCCCATGTCCGACATAGCCACATACTCCGCCTGAGTAGTCGAGAGAGTCACACACTTCTGCGTCTTGGATTACCACGAAACAGGCCCCCCCGCACACATCACTACCCCCCTCGACACGCTTCTCCTGTCCGTACTGCGCGAAGCATAGTCGGCATCTGCGAACGAAATCAAACTAATCCCCGTTAACATCCCCTTCTGAAAGGAAATCTCAAAAGAAATCGTCCTCATTGCATACCCTAGTATACTACGTACCGCTTTCCAGTGGATCAGCTTCGGCGCACTGCAATACTTTACTACTGCCCCCACTGAATTCGCGATATTCGGCCTGGTCAACAAGGCAATCCACAAAGGCGCACCGATCAACTCTCGGAAAGGAAACAGAAGATTCGGCTCGTCGACATCAAAATCCCAAAGCCTCCAAGTTGTAAGAAATCGGGATAGCGTTGCCCCATTCCACACCATACTTCTCTCCCAATTCTTCCGTGTACGTCTGTTCCGAAATAGTCAACCTCCTTGCCTCCCTGTCTCTCTCGTAATAGCAACCCGATTACCACTTGAGCTCGCCCAACGACTTAACTGGAACGAAAGCGGCACTCCCCGCCCCGACGGCCCAAGCGACCAATAGCTACCCCCGCTCTCCTCCCCGCCCGTGGTATCGTATGGCGGTGCACCTTTACTCTCCTCCACGCCCCCCGATCCCGCATGCTGCTTGCCTCCGCCCCCCAGCTCACCAGATCCGTGCCCCTGCAGGAGCACCCGTTTCGCGTTCAAGGCCCGCCGGTTGGCCAGCAGCGACAGCAGCACATCCCCCCCCGCATGAGATAGGAGCCTCACCCCGTGGTCGAACGACGTCGCCTCCGGCAGCGGCGTAGAGACCGCTTCTTCCGGCACGCCTGAAAGCTGACGGCCCTCCGACCTGGTCCTTCCCGACACGCGCTCGCCGCCCCTCTCGCCCAGCGTTCTCGTTGCATGTGGGGTGAGCGGCGAAGAATATCCTGCGGCGACCGGCGGCGGCTGCCCCCTTCTGTACGTCCGCGAGGCCGGTGTCGCCGCCGGTGATGGCGATGACGATGTCGTCGAGCAGGCGTCCTCGATGGAAGAGGGAGACCACTCCGGCATCGGCGAACATGCGGCAGGCGGTGTGAGAGCGCTGGGCGAGTGCGCAGGCGGCGGACCGGCAGCAGCGGGCGAAATAGCAGCCGGTCCGGGCGGCGGCGAGGTGTGAGCGCTGGGTGAGTGCGCGGACGGCGGTGATGACGATCGCAGCGGTGGTGGCGGCCAGGTGGCTGCTGCAGGCGGTGTACCTGCAGTAGCAGGCGGGCTCGAGCAAGTGGTGTGAGCGCTGGATGAGTGCGCGGGCGGCGGACCGGCAGCGGCGGGCGGCATAGCAGTCGGTCCGGTCGGCGGCGAGGTGTGAGCGCTGGGTGAGTGCGCGGACGGCGGACCGGCAGCGGCGGGCGGCATAGCAGTCGGTCCATTCGGCGGCGAGATGTGAGCGCTGGGTGAGTGCGCGGGCGGCGGACCGGCAGCGGTGGGCGGCATACCAGTCACTCCGGTCGGCGGTGAGGTGTGAGCGCTGGGTGAGTGTGCGGGCGGCGAACCGGCAGCGGCGGGCGGCGTCGAGGCAATCTCGAATGACACCCCCGGAGGCGTGGGCGGTGCTGGCGCGGAAGGGGCAGCACTGAATCCCCCCCCCCCGACTTTGGCAGCGGCGCCCATGTAACGTTGAGTCGGGTGGTGTAGAGGGAGTCGTTCGCCGATCCCCGAATGAAGCGGAGCCTTCCCGACTATTTTTACACTACGTGCGATGAAGAGCTGCAGGGGAGCTCCGCTGGCTTGAGCTGCGCCAGGAGCCGGAGAAGAGAGAGTTGTAGTAGCAGAGGTAGACGTGGCAGGAGGTGTGCCCTCTTGCTGTTGTTGGAGCTGCTGCTGCTGCTCGGGGGTCCCCGACTCCGCCGTCGGTGGTGGTGACCAGTGCCACGCTGCTGCCCCCCACCCCGAGTACCCCATGTATTCGTTTTCGTAGGGATAATCTGCTGCAAAAGCGTGCCGCGGTGCGTTGGGGAATTTTCCAGGCGGCAAATTAGGCGAAAGATTCGGCGGCGAATTAGACGGAAAACTAGGCGGTGGCACCTGCCCGAATCCCTCGCCCCTGCCTCGACCGCGCCCGCCCGAAGGATGATGCCAGTTCTCGTGGCCACGTCCTCCGGGGTAGGTGTTCGCATATCCGCCAGGCCCGGGTCCGTGTCCTGGCGGCGGCGTTCTCTGCTGCTCCGGCGGGTGGCCCCGACTCCAACGCGCACCCAAGTCGTTGGGGTACGGTTGATGGTAGGTGTTCGCATACCCCCCAGGCCCGGGTCCGTGTCCTGGCGGCGGCGTTCTCTGCTGCTCCGGCGGGTGGCCCCGACTCCAACGCGCACCCGAGTCGTTTGGGTACGGTTGCTGTCGATATTTACCTTCCGCCCCGCGCCCTCCTCCGCGTCCGGCGTACGGCCCGAGTCCCCGCGACAGCAGGTATTCGTGGAAATCACCGTAGTATCTGTCGAATTCTCGACGCATGACGATGCATTCGGGGGTGTTGTGGCCTTGCCCCTCGCCGTGGAGCGCGTAGTAGGTGTACGTTCGGTCGCGCTCCCCATACCCCCGATCACCAGCATTTCCCCCACCCCGGTCGCCCCGACCTACGCCGGCTGCGGTCAGGGCATGCCTTGTCTCCTCTCTCTCTTCTCCTGATCTCCCATTGCGCTCCAGCTCGTGAGCAGCTCTCCTGAGCAAATTTTCCATGGTACGACTCGAAAGATCGGGAAGGAGAAGCACGTGGTCACTACAGAGCTTAAAATATTGTAGCATTCTACGGGCAATATGTTTGCACATAGATGCGTCTGGTCGCTTATCTCCGTATGATTCCAGCTTCATCCTAATGGCCTTTGCCCTACCGTAAAATGACATGATGCTCTCTCCCTCCTTCTGCCTCAGTTCGTTCCACTCATCCTCTACTATCTCCCTCTCATGTTCACTTTTGACAGCGTAGTGAGACTCAAACACCCTCCACGCTTCTTGAGGTGACCCCGCAGCAAAAATCATTTCTTGGACTGGTTGGGCTGTGATTTTTGCGATAAGTTGTGACCATAGCTTGAGCGACTTATCTACTCTTTCCTTCCCAAAGTAACTCCTGAGTCGTGACAGATCTACATCCGGAACCCCCACCGGTATCGATTCTCCCCTCAATACGTCCATCAACCCTTCAGCCGAGACCCAGGAAAGAACAGAACCTCGGAAAACATGGAAAGCTGATCCAACACTTTGCCCGCTGTCAAACTTTCCAGACCAAGCAAGCAATTCATTTTTCTGACGAATTTCTATGGGTCTAGACTCGTACGTGCCTGCTGTTGGGGCGGTTGGCCCTCTCTCGTTGGTCATCTGCAGTACTTGGCGAAGGGCGTTGGCTAGGTCCGCGATCATGTTCGATGAAGTTGCTGATGGAGCTGCCGCTGCTGTTGTTTCATGATGTTGTTCATTGGCGGGAAAGAACTCGCGTCCCTGTCCGCCATGGTGTTGTGCATTGGCGGAGGAGGGCTCGCGTCCCTCTCCCCCGTTGCCTACTCCGCCGGGAGGGGTGCTCAACCTTTCCCCCGACGAAGGTCTTGTGTCGGTTCTCCTCATTGGCGCGTAGCAACGCACAACCCACTCGTTCGTTGAAGATCGTTGACGCTAGCGTGTGGAGTAGGTTGGTACGTGTGGCGCCCCAGTGGTGGTGTAGGTGGAGGAGAAAGGTGGCGTAATAGCCGGTGATCGGTATACTACGAACTACTAACTAAGGCGGGTGTGATAACCCGATTTACGTGTGTGGTGAAGCGTGATAGCTCAGGTGTGATGACCCGGAAATGGAACTCGGAGCTGTGGCGTGATAGCCGGGATGTAAATACACAGGCGTGGTAGCCGTGCAGTGGTGAAGGCGGTTAGCCCTTGGAATATAGATGGGGCGTGGTAGCCCTTGGCGTGGTAGCCGTAGAATAGATACAGAGAAGACACAAGGTAGAGGCAAAAATAGAGTCGAAAAATAAAGTGATATTATTCGGGCACATAAAATCCCACAACACAAAATCCCGTTGTGGAGATCCATCCCACACATATACAAAACCCCCAAAATTCTCCGATCCATCTTTTCGACGGATTCTCGTTTGCAATCTGACAATGGAGTGAGTACGGCCAACAGAAAGATAGAATATTTGTAGTTACTATTATTTTCTGACATCGCTAATGATAAGAAAGATATACGTATTGCTACAACATGCGAGGTTATGTGGTCATACACTGTCACCGCCATTGAGCACTAGAGGGAGAAATGCGAATCGTCAGTGATTTGAAAGGAACGCTTGGTGTACACGCGCTTAATTACGTTACCTCGTGAGTCATACTTGGTATACAAGCGCTCAATTACGTTGCCTCGTTAGTCATACTTCGCTTGGCATAGGTTGGGAGGGAATCATGCAGACGGCATGTAAAAATACCCTACGTAATGGGTTGGTAGTGTGGTTATACCGCAATTTTAACATATCTGCCTGTGCTTCCTTTTCAAATTTCTTTTGTCTCAAATGTACGATTTCACGCCCATGATTTTCACCGTGCCGATGTGGCGCTCTGAGGTCGCCAATTCTAAGACAGAGATACATCTTACAAATACAGCAGGCGAGGAGGGCATGCGATGTCATATAGATGCGATGTCACCACTATTGAACGCGAGGGTGACTTTACTTCGTTAGGCATATGCTACTGCGTTTCGTAGAGGTTGTCTCACGTGGGCATGCGATGGGTTGGTAGTGTGGTTTACCGCAATTTTCGCCTATCTGCCTGCGCTTCCTTTTCAAATTATTGTTGTGTCAAACGTACGATTTCACGCCCATGATTTTCACCGTGATCATACGTGCCTTGAAAAACGAAAAATCGCCTTGAACTCTTCAGGAACTATCGACTCTACTGAACTGTGCGTATTACCTGATACACACAAAAAAATAACACATCAATCAACTCTAGAGAGTATGGAACAACACAACAAAAATCAAGAGAACGAATACGCGCCTTTTGTGAGCCGAGGCTCGTGCTGGCGCGGAACGGGCGGTCCCCTCCTTTCTTGCTCTTTCCTGCTCGCTTCCTCCCCTGACCTTCCCCAAAACCCCTGCTGTGCACATGCATGTTGCTGCTCCACGATCATTCCCATCACCTTTGCTCGCTGTCCTTCCACTGCCATCCCCCCTTCCTCAATCATCGTCGCGCAGAATTGGTCGTAATTGCTGACTCAAAAATCAGGCCGAAATCGCTCGCTTAATGCAAGCACGTACGAGGAGGTATGTCTAGCAGGTGAATGACCGTGGCTCTTCAGGCTCATCGATGTCCATCCCTGGCTGATTTCACGATAGCCCCCCCCCTAAACCGGTGATATCCTTCATCGAACGTTTCATAGCTGCGCGACACGAGAAAAGATTCCATGAAAATAGTATATCATTACACTTTCTTGTGTGCAAAGGAGTATCGAACGATGACGTCGAAGCGGCCAGGGGCACCGTATTTCAAGCGATACGGCTGGGAGCTGGTTTCAAAACCGGCGATTTCGTTAAAGAAAAGCTAAGGAAGGGGGCTACCGTAGCACGACTCCTGACTGCTCCGTCTCTTCCTGTTTCTGGTTGTCTTAGGCTGCGTCTCGATGGTCTTGCTCTCTGTTGCTGCTGATGTACGTGCGGGTTCCATCACTGTCGTGCAGGGTGGAGGTCGATGACAAAGAAAAATCGCTCCTGAAGCATCCCGGGGGGAAAAATGTCTTGAGTCAGCCCCGGCCCAGCGCGTTCACCTCCCCGAGCACGGTTCCAATATAATGGCCATCGTGTTACACTAGTGTGATGGGAAAACCCATGCTCAGGGTCGGCTTGCTCTCGTGGCCCACCTCATGCGTGGTCCTTGGTTGCGCGGTGGCAGCGGATAAGAGAGGAGTCCCAGATGTTGATCATTATGTAGAAAAATCCGTTGTATTATTGTTGCGTATCCGAGTATATTATCACAATAAAGACATGGGATGAGTCGAGATCGGCCAGAAGCCGCCCACAAATCAGGGGCGACAACTCGACCAAAACAAGACTCATATAAAGGGCTCGGAATCAACCCAGAACTAAACATACTGTAGAAGGCATGTTTCGAGCGGGGTGGCTGACATTCTGACAACACACCACCATCCAAAAGAAAACACTCATTTCCCAATATCAAAATACATCATCATCATGAAACAACGATCGTCCTTTTTTTGGGGGGGGGTTACTTTCACGAGGCAGTAGTACAACATGGTTGCTCACTTCAGGGATTTTTGTGGAGTTTGTAGAAGAGATGTATACCCCTCACGAAGAACGACCCGCCACAAAAAAAATCAATTTTCAGGCGCGGGCGTCGTAGCTGAGCTGCAAGCTGTCAAATAACTCGGGAAGGAGGGGTGATCATGATATCTGTACTGCTTGTGGTTTTTGATTCCATTGCTCTTGTTTCACTGCATGCCCGCGGGTCGTCACTCTGACAGCACTCCAGACAGCAGGCGCGTTCGTCTATACTCACGATTACCGTGCGGTTCGTACGGTGAAGGCAGCCCAACCGCTGTAATTTGTAGCCGCGAGTTGGTTAGTTGTGGGGACGGGGGAACTCTTTGCTGTAGTTGAGTGGATACCCGCGGCCATGTGAGTTCAGTTTGCACATTGGACCTTTTCACTTGTGCGCCTTTTTCCTTTTCGTGCGTTTTTAGGCGGGAAAGCGTAGTATTTCCCTGACGAGTTCTGATTTCACTTGGTTTTTCGGATCTTCCTAGGGCTCCAGCACCTTTCTGTGACCACGGACTCTAGATTTTGACAAGAGTTAATGTGAGAAAACAACAACAACAACCATATATCCTATATCGCTCGTACATACGTGAATAATGAATCTCGTGTCCGTAAATTACAAAAATATACGGCTCATCGGGTAGGCTGCACGTACTAGATCCTTCTAGTGTAGCTATCAGGGTCAACAGGGTAATGTTAGTCAGTCTGTGCACGGAAACTATAAAACCCGTTTTTAAGGGGGACAAAATCTGACCGCTGTGGAAGGTAATGCACCCGTTTTTCAAGTGAATCCTGTAAGTCCAATAACCGGTGAGGGGAGGGCGGAGTTGGACGTGGGGGCCGGGTTTTACCGACAGGGAGCGGAGGGGGGGGGGGGGGGGGGGAGGGGGACGGCGGCTGAATTTGTGCGTGAAAACTGTAAATTATTCAAGGGGATAAATTTGACGGTTTAGGAAAAAAATGCACCAGTTCTTCATGGAGGATGGGGGGCCGGGGCGGGGCGGGGGGGGCAGCTCAATGTTTGGGTGGAAACTACACATTTTTTTAAGGAGATAAATATGACTGTTTTGGAAAGAATGCACCAGTTTATCATGTATAT